>JAMZDL010000005.1:0-414368 GCA_027579765.1 Candolleomyces efflorescens | reverse complement strand
ACGGCTCTCACCGGCCGAGACAGAGACATACTGGGACCTGTCCGATCCTGCACCATTACCTCAATCCACTCTCTTTACCTCTACACCCCCCCTTCCCCTCGGGCCCCTCGATGCTGGACAAGAGACACCTGAAGCTATAGAACCCACCGTCAATACACCCACCCCTACCTGAGCTGTCACATCGTACTACCAATATGGGGAACACACATTCAGGCTCCACTTTCACGCGTACGACGAGCGCGATAGACTCTTTCGTGACGGAACTGGGACCTGATGTCGTATATGAGAAGAGGTGAGTTCCTTTGTTCTCCGTGCCAAGTCGCTCGTGTGGGTGGCGGTATTCATTCGCGAACAGCATCGGCAATTCACGATTCCTCAAGACAGTCAAATGCAAACATAGAAATGGCTACCTGGTCATCAAGATATTCATTAAGCCAGATCCTGGACTGTCGTTGCGGAACTATACTCGGAGGCTAAAGCGTTAGTGGCTCACCGAGAGATGTCTGTCTCTGGCTAATTAGCGCCCTGCACAGTCGACAAAGACGCGCTAATGGACGTTCCTAACGTATATAATTACCAAGGCTTTGCAGAGACGGAGAAGGCTGGGTACATCATACGACAATGGGTTGCAAGTAACTTGTACGATCGAATCAGGTGCGGTCCCTCCCCAACCTCCTCAGGCATATCGGTCTGACTCTTTGCAGCACACGACCGTTCCTCAGCACCATTGAGAAGAAATGGATTGCTTTCCAGCTGCTCAACGCCCTTCGCGATGCTAGGAATTGTAACATCTCGCACGGAGATATCAAGTCCGAAAATATACTCGTTACATCCTGGAATTGGGTGTACGTTACCGACTTTGCATCTTACAAGCCCGCATACCTTCCCCTCGATGACCCCTCCGATTTCTCCTTCTACTTCGACACCTCCGGGCGAAGGACATGCTATGTTGCTCCAGAACGCTTTTATACCCAAGATACCAACCCTGAAATCAGTGCAAAGAAATCCAAGTTGGCGCAAGAAGAGACACTAGGGAAGCGGGACGGGAAGGTCACAGAGTCTATGGACTGCTTCAGTGCCGGTTGTGTCATTGCAGAACTTTTCCTCGAAGGAGCGCCTCTGTTCACTCTTAGCCAACTTTACAAGTATAGAGAAGGGGAGTTCAATGTCGATGCTCAGTTGTCTGCAATAGAAGACGTATCCATCCGAGTGAGTGATTGCGTACACATTCGACGCCTCTTGTGGCGGCTTCTGAGTGACTCTGGCAGTAGAATCTCATCAAGAAAATGATTCAACTTGAGCCCACTAACAGGCCCACTTTCGACACCCTACTGCACACTTCCCGAGGCAGCGTATTCCCTGAAGCATTTTACTCCTTCCTGCACAACTATGTCTCTACTATCAACGAGATTTCGCCGACGTCCTATGCCAATACGCCAGCTCCTGCCACCCCGTCTGGCTCATCTTTATCTGTGCAAACAGCGCGCCCAAGTGTGGCTGGGCCGTCAGCTGCAACAGACTCGGAAAGTCGGCCCAATGACTCAGACCACAGATTGGAAAGGTTATGGGAAGACTATGAAAGTATAGAGCCATACCTTGCACCTGAAGCTGATGAAAGAGCCATGGAAGTCAATGTGGAATATGTGTCAACGGTCAGCGCGCAGTATAAGCCTCTTCAAGTGAGTCGTACTTTGCTTCCACTCGGTTTTCTCGTTTGCTAACGATGGTAACGTTTAGGACGTATTACCTGTAGAAATCCATATTCCTAACCGTGACTCCCGCCTGAAACCACTTGGCGGTCGCTTCTCCTCCCTCGAAGGTTTGCTCTCGTTTCATGTTTGTAAACCACAGAAAGATGTTGACACTCCTTCCCAGATGGACCTGCCCTGATTATCCTTGCCCTCTTGACCGCAAACATTCGCAATTGTCGTCTACCCAGTTCCAAAATCCGAACGCTGGACGTGTTCCTTGCCCTTTCGCGACATCTCACTGATGAAGCAAAGCTGGATCGCATGGTTCCTTACATTGTTGACCTACTACACGACGACTCAGCTCTTGTTCGATCGGCTGCCTTGCGAACTCTGTTACAGGTGGTGAGTAGACTCATTCTACCCAGATAGTCGATCAGGCATTTTCTGAATTGGTGTGATGCGTTACAGCTTGTTCTAGTGTCGGTCATCACACCCTCAAACGTCGCCATATTCCCAGAATACATCATCCCTAATATCAAGCATCTCATTCAAGACCCTGAAGTATCGGTCAGGTGTACATACGCCCAGTGCATTGTGCAAGTTGCTGAAACTGCTGTTCGTTATCTGGAAATGGGACAAGCACTGAAAGCCCATGGTGCATTCAACCTTGCTGCAGAAGGTCATGACCACGATAACGCCCACTACGAGGTCTGTACCATCAGTCTCTACGTTCATTCGTTCTAATTCTCTCGCCCAAATAGATTTCCTATGACGCCAGTATGCAAGAACTCCAAAGCCATGTTCAAGACCATCTATCTGCTCTCCTTATGGACCCATCCAGTATTGTCAAACGCGCGGTGCTCCATAACATCTCCTCTCTCTGCGTATTTCTTGGCAGGCAAAAGACGAATGATGTCCTCCTCAGTCATATGATAACATATCTGAACGACCGAGATTGGCTCCTTCGGTATGCCTTCTTTGAGAGCATCGTGGATGTCGCCACATGCGCAGGAGGAAGGAGTCTCGAAGAGTACATACTCCCCTTGATGATCCAAGCCTTGTCGGGTACGCTAGTCCGCTATTGTTTTATACTGGATCGCACTGACGATTTTCAGACGTGGAGGAGAGTGTTGTGGCTCGAGTCTTGGGTGCCCTAACGAGTCTTTGCGAATTGGGCTTGTTTTCGAAGATGCGGATCTGGGAGTTGATGAGTGCCACTCTGGGCTTCCTTTACCATCCCAACATTTGGATAAGACAAGGTGCGGAACAGTCGAACCAAAGCCTTGAGCAATGATTGCTAATGATAACATTTAGGCGCCGTCGCATTTCTCACCTCTGCTGCACAGCATCTTCCTGTGAGCGACATATGGTGTATTCTGTATCCATCCCTGCGCCACTTTTTGAAGTCGGACGTCGCCGAAATAGACGCGATGAGTCTCCTCCGTGCAATGAAGCCTGCGGTATGTTTTGACATCCGTCCTGTTGGCACTTCCCTCATTACGTTTGAATAGGTTTCCAGACAAATTCTGGATGCTTCCGTCCAATGGGCCATGAAAGCCGACAGGAACAGTTTCTGGAGCCGACCGAAGCGAACCAGCAATAAGTTGGAATCTCCGCGAGAAAGTATCATCTCTATGAAGAAAATAAGTGCAGGCTCGATATCCCGGACCAAGTCTGAGCAGTAAGTTTAACTTGATGAGATACGGCACAATGCTAAACCCACCTCAGAGACGACGAACATATGACCAAGCTTCAGCAGCTAGGGCTGACAACTAGTGATGAAAGCAAATTGCTCGCTATGCGTGACTACATCCTCAGACTTGCGAATGCGACCTCCAGGTGAGTCATTTTGAGCGTCGATTTAAGACCCTTCTCACAGCCTTGACCAGCTTCTCGTCTCGGCTGACCTCTGAACCCGACGCTGGGAAGAGTCTGAAGGTCATTGGAGACGTCGAGTTGCAGAAACTTGGGGTCGTTCCCCAGACTGTTTTCCTCAAGTCACGGAATGACCCCTCTTCTGCAACACGCCTCTCCTTTGCTTCCTCTCGGAGGTTTGCTTCTAGCAGAACATCAGCTCTCATGAGTCCGGTTCGCTTCAACAGAGCCTCAAGCATCGATCAACCCCTCAGTGGGGCGCCTTTTGAAGACTTGAGAAGACGTCTAGCCACCATCAATGGCTCAGCCACTTCCCTAACAGCCAACACACCACGCGACTCTCGCAGCTCCCCCTTCGCACAATCAGTTACCTCCGCCCCATCTGTATCATCCCCGAATCCAGACCGACCTCCTAGCCCAACTGAGTCTGTAGTGTCGACAGCGAATTCTGTATCCTTGAAACCTGCCAGCAGACTTCATGTTGGAAGTGCTGATGGCTCGAAAGCGGCCCCTGCTGTTGGATCCTCCAAGACCACAGCGACAGGACTCTTCGATGCTCACTCCCTTCTTACCTCTCCGGAACTGTCAGGTCGCTCGTCCCCCTTATCGATGTCCGCTACCCTACGGCAGCATCGCCCTCGGGTTCCCTCTCAGTTGCCCATATCCAGCTACGGTTCGTTATTGCATGTTGTTCTTGTGATCTGTTTCTCATTATCTGTTTGCAGACGGCCCAGAACCGGGAATCAGTAGCCTTCTCGAAAACTTGTACCTCGATAACAATAAGGAGCTCCAGCAAGACTTTGGCCCATCTGTACATGAAGGGCCTGTCCGGCGTCGGAACGCGACCAGGCATGGGTTCACTTCGAGAGACAGCGCAAACCGGAAGGTTGAAGCGAATCTGATCGCAAATCTCTACTCCCACTCAGACACAATCACCAGTATCGCTGTGTCTCCTGACCACCTATTCTTTGTGACCGGATCTGACGACCGAACCGTGAAGATCTGGGACACTGCACGGCTGGAACGGAATGTGACGAGCAAGCCCCGGCACACCTACGGACAGCATCACGCGAAAGTGAAATGTGTCTGTATTATCGAAGGCACCCACTGTTTCGCCAGTGCAGCCGATGATGGGAGTTTGCATGTCGTCCGAGTCCAAGTGTCACAAAGTGGGCAGCTGCCAAAGTACAACAAGCTGCAAGTCGTCAGGGAGCACCGACTTGATCATGTCGGCGAGTACATTACATGTATGACGCATTATAACATTGGTACGTCCTCCCCCTTGTTTGATACCCGTGTTCTCATACTTTGTTTCTACTCCAGACTCGGCCTCGATTCTCATTTACGCGACCACTCATTCTGCAATCACCGTTCTCGATTTACGAACAATTCGGGTGATCCAGGCGATGGACAATCCTCGACATTACGGCCCAATCACAGCGATGTGTATCGACAAGAAGAAAGCGTGGATTGTCGTTGGAACCTCAACTGGCATGCTGTCGCTCTGGGACAAGCGTTTCGGCATCATGCTCAAGAGCTGGCAAGCTGGGCATGTTTCTGGAGGTCGGACGGGCAGAATCCATCAATGCGTAGTGCATCCTACCAAAGGACGAGGCAAATGGATCATCGTTGCAGTGGAGGCTTCCAGGAAAGGTGCTAGCCGTACCTCTGCTACCATCATGGAGGTCTGGGATATCGAAAACACTAGCTTGATCGAGTCCTTCGTGGTCAGAGTTGGATCACCGGAGGATCCTTTACCTGATCCCCAGCCTTCTCAAGGTGCAGAATCAAACGTGAGTCCAGCCGCCGCCATCGCCGCTCTTGTTCGTGCACGGCAGACCACTACTGAGGCAGAAAGACGCGCCTCCATGAGGAGCCCCTTCAACGACGAGATCGTTCCCCCACCTGCCCCAGATGTACGTGCGATGGTAGTCGGCATCGACTTTGGAGGGCTTTCTTCCTCCCATCGGTCAGAGTTTGGGGATTTCGTCATGGATCCGGCGTCGCCTCGAAACGCTGCCAAAGGGTTCGTTCTCACTGGGTCAGAAGATCGCCGATTAAGGCTGTGGGATCTGGGCAAGGCTGAAAAGACCACTGTTCTTAGTGGGCTGGATTCAGACCATGAGAAGCCGACTTACAGGTGCGCTTTGCCAATTGCACGATATGAATACCTGAAACTAATTTTGTGTTTGATTTCAAGTGCTGCGAGCTCAAGCGGAAATGTGCTAACTTCATATGTTGAAACATGGCCGCCGACTCCAAGTGGTGGACACTCCAGTCGACCATCGCAAAGAATCTCACTCATATCTCAGCATCAGCAGAACCTTTTGAAGGCTCACCAGGATGTAGTCACTGCACTGGCTTGTGTAGACTCACCATTCCGAGGCGGCATCGTCAGCGGCGATCGGGCTGGTGTTGTCAAAGTCTGGCGTGTGGATTTCGTAGAATAGTTCGTCATGTCGATTTTCCTTTCCTTTAGATTGTAGTCTATAAGATATATACAGCCATTTTTTGAGAACTATGTCAATCTGTGGTCTTCCGTAGCCAATCTTCGCCTGTCTATCTAGTACGTTGCCGGGTTACTCTACTCCTTGACAATAATATGTTGTTACACTCGCAAGCAGACGTCTCAAACACTCGCCACAGCACAATCACTCATCCTCGTCATAAAAATCCCCCACCCCGAAGAACATCCCACGTCTATTTTCCGTTGTGGGCCATGCGGGTCTCAAAGAAGGCGCCACGATGAAGTCGTTCGGCCCCACCAAACTATCACCATATGTCCTCCTGTATCTGACGTCCAAGGCCATCCCGTCTGTATTGACGCCCCGCTTCGCCAGTTCGCCCGAAATGTTCTTGTACCGTTGTTCCGGCTCTGTCGAATAGAACATAATCGCAAAGTTCTTTAGAAGGGTGTTAGCGCAGGACGGGTGGCGCCTCGCTCGGAGGAATTGGATAACATGGTCTTGAACGAGCTCCGGTGCGTGGACCCTACAACTGAACGACGTGAGTTTAGGCAGGAGGAGGTCGGAGTCCCTGTGGCACGACACTACTTGCTCCATCCCTCCCTCTGAGCCAAGGTCCTGGACAGGGTCGATGGACCCCGGCGTCACTGGCACTTTGGGTGTCATCTTCTCCCAAATGCTGCGGGTGAGGCTCCCGATCAAATTTAAATTCGTCTGTCCACCACGCCGGAAAGTCCTACTGTGCCAAACCCTGCGGATGCACGACCTCCTCGTGAGTTTGAGATGTGTAAGGTTCTTCAGAAGCCCGAAACACTTCTCCAAATCTTCAACCGACATTATACTTTCGTCCATTCGCAGCTTCTCGATATTCTCGCCGTACCTCTCGAGCAAGGGCAACAAGCACGATGCTGCTGTCATCGTGTTCGTGTTATTGCTCCCTTGGGCTAGGCCGGGTTCTAGAGATGGGCGAGGATATTGAGCAGTCTTGAACACAAATTCCTTCAACTTTGGCAATTCCAGAAACTTGAAAAAGCTGCCAAGCGGATCACCTTCAAGGATACAAAGGCATTCAAGGTACTCCAACCTCACAACCGCCCTCGATTCGTCGATTTGCGTGAGTTGCTGGTGCCCGCCTCCCGTTGGGCTGAGGCTAAACGCGTGTGGGTTGCCCAAAGTCAATCTGCACCGTGCGAGGTTGGGACACTTTTCTAGAACGTCCAAAGCGCGATGGGCGAAGAGGAGATGTCGTGGAGCGCCACGGGGAATGGCAAATTCACCTAGAATGAGCTCAGTGATGTTGTGCCACTGGACGTGGAGCTGTGGAATTGTATGTGGAATATTTTGAAGGCTGAGGCGTTTGAGGTTAGGGGCGCTAGAGAACAGAGTGATGGCAGGGCTTGACGGGCCGGACCCTTCCCCGGCGGTACCACCCCCTGCGCCTGCTCCTGCTGTTGTGAGTGCTGACTGTGCGCGGTAGGATATACTCCATTGTGCAGCGAAATGCTCCAGGGACTCCAGATCGTGCCCTGACATGGCTAAGACACGCTCAAGAGTAGAAGCGGGAGCGGCGATTTGGATTGACCTCCACTGCTTCGAAACCTGGAACACGGTTTCGAGAATGGAATTCTGCTCTGCCTTTCCCTTGGTCGAGTCCGAGACGTTTTGTGGTTGGTGTACAGATATAGTCAGAGGGAATTTGGCGGCGCGGGCGATCCAGGCTTCGATAGCTGCACGGTATTCATGCATCCTGTCTTGCCAGAGCTGCTCAGTGCACCTGTATAGCTCGATTTCTTCCTGCGTGAGTCGGGCAGATTGAAGCAGGCGCCCAGTATCGCATGCGCTGCCAACCCCGTGGTAGGACGTCAAGGCTTCAGGATAGATCGGTATGTGGACGTGGATGCGGGTCCAGAGTCGGGGCGTTCGGAATGCTACTTCCCTCCAACGACGGCAGATATGGGATAGGAGGAAAGGTGCTTCCTTGGGTGAAAGAGAGGGGTTGTGGTCGCTTGGGAGGCACCATATGAAGATAAGTTGAAGGACTTCGGGCGGGATGCGACGGACTGGAGCCAAGAATGCAGAGTGCTTTGACACCAAGTTGGTGAAGGCTCTCTGCTTCTCTCGCAGACTCGCTAGCAACTTTGTCTGACGTTCGATTTCCTCACTGATGCTCCTGGATTCTGACTGGGTTCCAACCAGTAAGCCACGGTGGTAAGAAATTTCGTCGTCGGTGGGTGAGTGGTATGTCGATACGGTTTCTGCGTCCATCGTGGGCAGGTGCAGCGGACAGGAGAGATGCTGTTTAGAGCCAAAGTGGCGCTCGGCCGTATTAGCATTACATAATCGGCGTCTTGGTCAAAGCCAACCGGCTCCGTAGAAAATCCCTCCTCTGTAACTGTCGTGCTGGTAGAAATTTAAGGTGCTAACGGCACAGCGGATAGTACTGCTTTCTGAAATTCCGAAGTGCAGAGAAACTACATCATTTACTCTTCAATTGCACAAAGCCTCGTCACAGTTCTGTAGGTATCACCGTCGCCTCATCACTGCTCAGGGTGCTCGACGAACTGCCAAGCAGGAAGCGGGAACGCGCCTGGAATTACCGGGAAGCTCTGTATGGCAAGCTGTCCGGTACAACGTCAGAAGAGTCAAATGATGTCGGCGTTGCAGATCCTGCAAACTCACATGATCGCCCTGAACAACCACTACCCAGATGGCACCGACAACCTTGGTCGGAACCGAGATCCTAGATCAAGTCACTCAGTTGAGCAAATAATAAAAGTAAAAGAAAGTAGTACAAACACATGAACGCTAGGGTCATCCTGGGGCTCAATATTCCACTTTCTGGCGACAGTGGCAAAGAGAACATCCTCTCCAGGCTCGTCTTTGATGCAGCCCCAACCACCGAGGACAGACGGGAACTCTGGGGAGGTAATAAGGTATTGGTTTTCACCACTCGAAGGGTCAGGGTCAGAGACACGGGAAACCCTCCACTAAGCAAATCTGGATCAGCAAGGAGAATCGCGAGTAGGGGAAAGGACGTACCTCCTTGAGGCCGGTTATTTCAGGAATATCAGGCAAAGCCCGTACAGGGGCGTCGAGGTCTTGACCCACAGCGATGACACCACCAAGCCCTGGCGGCTTACCGTCAGGGCAATAGCGAAGTCGATAAACACCTTGATCGAGGGGCATTTTCGTGGTTGAAGTAGAGGAGTAGAGTGACTAGTTGCCTGGGTTGTCCTCTTTAAGCATGAAGTAAGTCCTTTTATACCTTCTGGATGGCACGAGTATCGATCACGAGAACCTAGGATTATTCTTGGGGCCGGGAGCACCAAAGCCCCGTATATCTCTTTCAAGGAAAAATCGGCTTAGGATTGTATTGGCAGCAAGACGTATAGTGAGATTCTTTGCAGCTTCGAATCATTCCACCTGACACTGATAGGGTCCCATGGTCACTGCGGGATGAAGAGTGGTGTTGTCCTATCGCTTCGGGCTGGAGCCCAGTGAGACGGCCGAAGAATGAGACAGCATTGGGACCCCCGTTGAGGATACAACAGCAAGCTACGATTTGAGTGTTCGAATTCCAGTTCGAACTTTGCGGACTCAGAGACGAAGCCCATGTTCCTAGCTCAAGTAGCAAAGACCAAGCAGGCATAACTCCAAGTCACTGCATTTGAGGAGCTTCGATGTGACGGTCCCCAGCGGGTTCCATTGAGCGTGTCACAATCTTCCCGCAATGCGACTGAATGGGCGTGTACCAGAGGGAGTATACGATTTCATCGTTCCAATTCAGTTGGAGATGCCAGTGGGGTTGAGGTGGGGACTCTGCCATCGGTATCTCTGGAGGCTCTTCAGGACCAATCGCTCGAAGAAAGGCGGTGCAATGCAGAGGTTGCAATCTGCGGAATACAGAAAGGACATCTAGACCTTGGGAAGTCAAAATTATCGTGCCAGGTGAGCGGCGCAGAGATTAATTACATTTGAATGGGAGGCTCACATGATATCCCAAGTGAATCCCCAGTCAATCCACGCTGGGTGCTGGCTCTACCAGTTTATTGGTTGGGAGTGCGCAACGTCTGGAAAGTCGCCTTTCATAACTCTCTGATTTTACTGCCAGCAGTGTCCAGAGACGAACAAGAGGCCCAAGTGGCGAGAGCTGTCTGCACGCCTCTCCAGCATGCAAAGACACAAGGAGGCTTGAAGGGGGCTCTGCACGATGATCCTGAAGAATATATGGAGAAGGTATGGGACAAGTTTGGAATGTTTGTTGTTGATGTTTCGGTGGACTCCTTCGACAGCGACTTGTCGCACCTTCAGGTTGCTTTTAGACCCCTCCCTGCCAGTCAATCGACCTTGCATAATTGCTACCATCTTTCAGCACTTTCTAACCAGGGAAGAATCCTGGGTGCCGTAGTATCTCTTTTTTTTCGTCTTCGTTGGCCCCCCCTCCTTGCTTCGTTAGGTCTTACGCACATCTCGTTTGCATACGCACTGCTTGACAGCAACGAGCCGGGTGCCCAGCTGGTCTTCTGTGCGATCATGACAAGCTACTGGTATGTTGTAAGTACGCACCCTCAGTAGGCTGAATTTCGGGACACGCCAGAAACTGCTTCTCGCTTTATCTGACTCCACGACTGCAAAGTAGCGGGAACGAGCGACTTGGTTGTTCTAGTCCATTTCCTGTCTATCGGCATTCTACAGCAGCTTGGCATGGTGAGTCTTGTGTCTGACTTTTCAGCAAGATGTTTTTGGCCAGAGTGAGAGCATCTACGACCGAAACAGACCTGTTGGTCAGTGAATCTTCCTTCGAGAGCTCGCTTTATTTTCTTACATGGTCCTCGGTAAGTCACGCTATTCGGCGGAAAGTGGCACTAAATTTTGGACAGTATCTGTGCAATGAGCATCGCGTCACTAACTGGCCATTAGACAATTGAAGTGACATAACTCGGTGTCTGTTGTAGTTTTGATGCCGGAGTGCGAGGAGGAGGTGTGCCGAATTGGTCGTTGTCACTGTTCGCTCTGACCATCACCCTCCCCCCTCATGCCCTTTTCACGATATCATGAATGAGATGACCTCCCTGTTTCTTATATCTCTTTTTATTGCCTCCCCGGGCTCCGCGACACCCCTCGAGCGCTTTCAGGTCCACATCATCGCTAGGCAGAACTCTCAGCAGCGTGACTCTGGGTTCTCGCCTTCTATATGGGTGGGCACGACCTTGTATTCAATGTTGGCAAGAATGAGCTTAACTCCCCTGCTAGATTCCTATAATTATAGTTATCCTCGTCCTTAGTGGGCTTGTGTTGCTCTCATGGTCCAATCGCAGGCTTCGTCGCCTTATTCTACCAGGGAACGCTCAGAACCAGGCTCAGACGACAACAGAACTAACAGCGGAGCAATTGGCTGGCACGATAAACAATGGAGCAACCAACGCCACGAACACCCCGCAGCCCGCTGCTCGTACTCGTCGTACCCGCCGACCCCGGCGCACGCCCTCCCAGATGTCGGTCACTTCCCTACCAGCCTACAACAAGGAGCCAGGGGAACAGGAACTCGTTGTTTTCCGGTGCGTTCCAACCATAAAACAGGTCCCTTCTCCCCACTCATTCGCACCATGATTCAATCCAGTGGGCAGGATATGGAAGACGTCACTGTGCCAACAACGACAGTGATAAGCGAAGAAGACGGCGACAGTTCTTTGCACTCTGGTGAACAATCTCGGCGGGCATATTCACCCCTCCCAAATGAATCTCCAAATGAGTCTCCAGTTCCTCAGAGCGAAGACCAGCGTCCGTCTCGTGTAAACTCACGAAGAAGTTCTCGAAATCATCACCTCCCCCATTCCTCAGAGGAATCCAGAGGGCTGATGCAGCAAGAGATCCTTCCTCATCACAGAGAAGAAGCTCCTGCATACTTCGAGGTTGTCGATCCCCAGGCCTCGCCTAATGTGCCACCCACCAGTGCATCGTCGCCCCCAAGCAGCGCCGAACCCTCCTCTGCCAACAATCTGCCGTCCCCTCCAAGCTCGCCAGAGCGTCGTTCAGGGATCCGAACATTCTTCAACAGAATGTCCGTCGTCGGTGCCCCTCGCACACTCGGGCACGCACGAGGGGATTCGAATATCTCCTCCATGTCCTCCAACCAATCCCACGGCGGGCCCTCATCGTCGGCTTCCCATTCAGCTTCACGGCATCGGGCTTCACCCTCCACCGCAAGCTCCTTCTTCCGGACACTCTCACGCCAACGCTCTCAATCCACCCTTCACAGTGCCAACGCGCTGAATTCTCCTTCATTGATCTCTCTCAACTCTATTTCTGCGCCGCTCACCCACACTTTGACGCGGACAGAATTTACTTATCCGAAGTCTGGACCAACGGCAGAGCAGATTAAAATTATCGCATCACGAGAATCCATCGCCCGATTCGGGGTTCCTTATGGTCCGGATGCCGTTGCCTTTGCCAGCACCTCCATGCTAGATGTCTCCCAACCACCTCCAGACTTTGACTCTGTGATCGGTGCTGGTTCCAGCTCATTGAGCCTCAATGCAAGCAGGGTATCCCTACATGTGCGTGGCGATAGTGGTAATAGACCAATGTCGCCACTCGCTCAACCAGCCGTCACCTCGAGCAACGATAACGAGGCATCGAGGGATAATCACCATCGTTCTTCACTCTCATCAAACGCTGCACACCCATTGACAGATTCGAATCCCTCAGGCCCCAGCCAAGCTTCTTCTTCTTCGGCCGCTGCAGAACCTCAGCAGAATGAAGCAACGGGAGGTATTGCTGGCCATCCGTCAGTGGCATCCAAGACTTCGACGACTTACAAGTCGATAGCGCCTTCTACGACCCCAAGTGTTGGGGAGTTTGGCGGGTTGACTGCACCTTCTTCCTTCAGCTACGACCAGACCGCCTTATCATCCCGTTCGGAGTCCCGGGCTAGTGTCTATTCGCGTCAGAGCTATGCAACAGCTGCTGAGTCCATCACCACCCGGGGTCAGGCTTCTGCTTCTGAAACAGACTCTGAGGAAGATGATGATGATGTTCATCCTGTCAATCAGGATACCTCAACCCACAGCTCCAGTCCGCAGATGCCCCCAGGCCTCGGGACAACATCCAGTCGCCATACTCAGGAAGCCACGGATGCAACCGTTGTTGGAAACACCGCGGTGTAATAAAGCTGGGTACAATTGTTAATATTCGTTAGATCTCCTTCGATTTGTTTTATTCTGTTTAGTCACGGTCACGGACTCTTCCCAGTCGTAAACTTTTGGTCAACCAGTGATCAATTATTTTGTTTGTTTGTTTTCGGAATTCGTTACCCTTTCTTCTTTCTACTTCTTGGGTTTTGGAACTGCATATCCTATCTTACGGTGTTATACATACCTCTCTTGCATATTACATTACAGTTAACCACAGACAGAATCCTTCACTATCCCACTCCATTTCTCCTCTTTTAACATACAAAAACTACTCCATCATGAATCAAACGACCAGTCTACACCATCGTCATTGGTATAACGCCTGACTGCACATCTGCTCTGCCAGACTACGTGGGTCTACAATCCATATCGCCGCCTCTTGAACACCCGGATCTACACGATCCGAATCACCAGCTGAAGCCGTCTCATCCACCGCATCAGCACCGATATCCAGCCCATCCAATTTCCCAATCAATCTCGCAATGTCCATTTCCTTCAAAATGGCTTTAACGCTGGTCCTGTTAGCGGTCAACGTCGTCCATCCAAGCTCCGCGCCCCAAAGCATACTCTCCACGGTATGAGCCGTCAATCGCGGGTTGGCTTTCGTCACGGTGGCCCTTTGGATCTCGGCGTTTCCGGTAAAATCGATAAGACCCTGAGGAGACCCAGATGCTGATGATTCGGACGGGAATGGAGTCGGCTGTGATATAAACTTTTTTTCGCGGACCGAACGCGGATGAGGCATCGTTTCTTGGTCTAGAATGTGTTGACAAGTCGTAGCTAGTGCTTTGAAGAACGGGTGCCTTGCAGCCCGTTTTTCCAACACTGGCGAGTCTGGTGGGAGGGGTGAAGAGGAATGGAAATGGAGAGGGAACAGAGGGAGTGTGCGGTCGAACCGAGAATTGAGCCAGAACAACTGCTCAGCCTGTTCGAGCGGGATGCGCTGCGCCGGATCGGAGGGATCGAGGCTGAACAGGGCGTAGGCTCTGCGTTTTTCGTTCACTGCGCCGATTTTTGATACAATTCGGAGGCACCTATCTCGCGCCTCGTTTGTCACCCAGAACTCCACGGACGATATCGAGGTTGGGATTCCACTTGTGCCCCGCTGCTCGATGCGATCCTTGATTTCTTGAATCATGCTTCGACTCATCTCCTGGAGGAGCTGGTTAGTCAAGGCCCGAGAGTGGGTAGCGAGGTCGTGGGGTAAATCTTCAACGCTAACCAGCCCCTCGTCAAGCTCCCTTGGATCCCCTGCATCTGGTGCATCATGATCTAGTGTCTTTTGAGTCTGCTTTCTGCGCGTCTGCTTCCACTCTCGATACTCCTTCGGTGGGATAAACCTTTTATTGGCTTCCTCAATAGATGCTGGAAGTGGCGCGTGTGTCAAGTCGGATATGAGGGCAATAAGAACAGAAAGGTCGAGGTTGATGCGAAGGCTAGGGACCAACGCTGCGAAGGAAGGTTTGTCTTCTGACGAAGGGGGAAGGACAAGTTCCTCTTGGACGCGTTCCCCTAGTTGAACGATTATCCCCATTTCTTGTAGCATGTCTACGGTTTTGGCGATCCGAGGGTCTGCCTCGGGTCCTTCTGAGATGGTTGGATCGAGTCGCGTCAGTCGCAAAACGACCTGGGGAATTTCACCCGTTACTTCAATTGGATTCGCTCGAGCGGCCTGAAGCAACGTCCTCGCCATTTTCAAGATAGAATTGTCGAACTGGGTCTGTGCGAGGGTCGGCCGATCTTCATCCCAGTCCTCATCCTCATCTGATTCCGTGAGGTAGGAATCGATCTCTCGAAACTCGGCCAGTAGTCGAGAGTTCTTCATCCTGTGGGGAAAGGGTTACACGGGGAAGGCAAAAGGTGATTTAGGACTTGCGTGTTGATTCGAATCCACTTACGACCTCCATCCGCAACGACGTCAACCTTGGCCCCAGGAGGCCGGACCCCATTATTCCGACTCTTTCTTTGAGCGCTCGAGGGAACTTTAGATGGGTCGAATAGAAAGGTTTTGAAGACCGAGGTGACGGGTAAAGGAGCGCACAAGAGCTCATTCCATACCGAAATGAGATACGGAGCATTGGTTGATAGAGGCGGACGATGAGCAGAACCAGGATCGTCGAGAAACTACTAATGCAACCGGTCAGTCGCAAGTTCTGTTGTGCTTGGTGGTGGTCCTAGGATTTGCCCACCTTTTCTAACCCGTCGAGGTCAAGCTTGAGGGCGTCTTTGAGTTTCTTCAACCCAGGGATATGATCATTCTGGGACCAATGCCCATCGTCGCCTGCATCGGCCTCGAGGGACGAATCGAGAATCGGGGGGTTTCTATTCGGTGGATGGAACTCGGAGACCGCCTTGTATATTGTCCGTAGACTCTTCAGTAGCTCCTGTAATTCAGGATGGGACGTCATTGAATTTTGAAACGACGAAGACTCGGAGATGATATGAGGTCAAGGCAAGTTGCCATAAATCTTGTGAACGATCAAATACTCGACCGCACTCGTCGCTGTGTCATTCCACCTCATCAACAAGATCCTTGTAACTCCACTCTACAGCTCTGCTTATGCCCGACTGCACTGGTTTTAACGTTACTTAGCAGAGGGGCAGAACTGAGCCAACAAATTCCGTCGGACGACCACTCAATCTGCCCAGCTATTCGAGATTCTTCACAACAGATCCAAGGTGAAATGACCACGAGACGTATAAACACCCTGAGAGGGCCCTTCGTAGTCCGTTGCGGGATTGGACTCGTTTCAACTGCCCGGTGTTGGTTGCTTTTTCGGTTAGCCGACCCCCTCCAGTATCAAACTTCGAGCTTCCTCGTTCAAGGAAGCGTGAAACTGAGCTTGCTTGTGCTGGACCGCGTACTCCCTTCGCCGACCCGGAGCTTCCAGCTTCAGGTTTGGCTGAAGACCTTGATGATAGGGGCCTTTCTCCAGGTTTCTTGAGCCCCCACATTCGAATTTCGCGTTCGTTTAGGTGAGTTGGGGCGTTGGAGCTGCGCACATTTCATTTCACTGACCCCAGGTTCCTCAGTATCTCGATCTAGCACGCCCTAAGATAGCCGCCTAACTTTAGACGACTCCAGTCTCTAGTGTCATAAGGTGACCTTTCAGGGAGGAGGAGCCTGTATCCACTCCTGAATCGTCGTGCCAATGTCGCTGCGTCATTTACTATCGACATACTGAATACTATTGGACATTTGACCGTCAATGCCCCTCCGACGGAGTCGCCCATTCAACCAAATCTCTGAAGCCATATAAACTCTCTGGCCTTTCTCATCCCCAATTCCCAATTTCCTTTACTTGTGATTAGGCGGCGATATGTATACCCATCATCGCAATAGTGTCCCTACTTCACCTCCTGGGCTCAAAGGCCAACCACCAGCTCGCGTGGCGCCAGCCTCTCATCGGTATGCGACGCCCTCCATACCTTGGCCATGGGACGACATAGGAGAAGGTATGCCAACCCTCCTCAGTTTCAGTAGCCTCAACCCTCGCTTCAACGGCTACGTAGAGGTCGGCCCAGATAAGTTATGTTACGACGGCCCTGCGATTCCTCCACTTTGTGAACATAACGACTGCCAATGCTGGACTGGCTATCCACAATCAAGGTTTCCGAATTGGACGGAAAGACAACTACGACGGAGCAGAATCTTTGATGCAATTTGGAGTTACCGCCAGGACTTGAAGTGCGTCATTTATAGATGCGATGTGACCAGTGAAGGGTCCTTCTTGAACGTCCCGTCCGCGCGGTGTCCGGAAGGGCGCGAAAAGGAGACGTGGAGGAAGATGGTGAGCGATATGAACGAGGTAAGTCTAGTAGTGCTTTCTCTTCTTCCTCGTCTAGAGACGTCGTAGAATGCTTACTGTTGTTCCGTCACTAGCGCCCGAACAATATCCGAGTGAGAGCGCTTTTTGTCGAGAATATGTCTGGCTCGGTGCTGCGAATGTTGGGCGCTTTGTTAGTTATGATCCTCCAATAGCGCGCTTTTATTACGGAGAGGTGACGCCAATTCTAGGTTTAATGTGGAGCCCTTCTTTTTCTCGTCCTCCATCAACAGCATTCCTTCTCAATACCCAGAGGATATTTCCCCCGGTGTCGGTGATCGTAGGTTCTCTAAACTATGCTCTTCCGCAAACTCTCAGAGACTTTTTCCTTTCCTCATAGATGTAACGGTCACACTGACCTTCGCCAGACCCGTGGAGCGGGAAGAAGTGGATCAAGATTGTTTCTCCACACCAATCGAATCTCTCAAACTCGACACACAGGCCCCTCTTTTGCTCTACTCGAGTGAGCTTCGCATGATCAAGGTTGTCTCTTAACCAACAAGCTGACTGGCACAGTTGGAAAGGTCTTGACGCTCGATACGCTGTCCATTCACTTGGTCCGAAACATGAACGGCAGCACTCTCATTTCTTACCACTCTCCTGAGCTACCTGCCACGACGGCTTTGTATCTGCACAAACGCGTGCGTAGCGCAGGGCGTTCCATTTATTGGCAGAACATGCTTCAACGCTCACCAGACCCTACTCTGGTGCTTTTGATCTTCCTGTGGCACGCTTTCTGTGGCTGGGATGCTGCTCTTGAGTCCTTGCATCAACACATAATGGTATTGGTATGTTGACATCTCGTCGTGTAGTCCCCTTTTCACAGTGTAAAGTACTCATTGCTTTAGGAAAATGATGTCACCACTGCCCATATGCTGGTCTCTGGGGAGCTTCCCCGAATCCGTGCTCATCTTCTGCACTATTCCTCTCTTCTCGACCATTTCATCAAGGCTGTCGACTTTATTCAAGAGACGCCAACGCCATTTATGACGCCATCTAATTTTGACCAAGCGTTGTTGGATGAAAACACCTCTCTGATGACGCGGGAATGCAAAAATTTGCGATACGAGATCGGGCGTCTCAAGGCCATGCTGTATCAACAGGCACAGCGGATAAAGAACCTCATGATAGCTACTGACGGGGAATATATGAAAAAGATGGCACAAGCAACCACTCGTGACGGTGCTGGTGAGCCAAGTTTATCCTTTGAATCGACTTCGTCCGGGTCAAGTATTCTCATGCTTACTTTCAGCCATGAAACAAATCGCCTACCTCACCATGGTCTTCCTCCCGCCCAGCTTTGTAGCTGTAAGTCGACTTCCTCTCCCCTAATGATTGTACTCAGCGAAGCTTGTCTGTCGTCAAGGCTGTATTTGGCATGAACGTCTTTGAGATCAGTCCTGGCGCTCACGCAACCATCCCCTTATACATCGCGATCGCTGTGCCTCTGACAGTATTCACGATGTGGATTGTCATCGCCTTCCGGAGCAAAATCGTTTTATCTGGTGAAGTACCGTTCTGGATGCGCTTGATATGGCCCCTCAAAAAGTTTCATGCTCGATACATCCAAAAGTCGAAAGCGCCTACCCCTGACCATGATATAGAAAGCAGCACGGGCCAACGAAGGGGCACAGTGTTGGAGTGATAGCCTAGCTGCAGTCGTTTGATTCGCATTTGAAATTCCTGAAGTTTATTTTGTATCTACATACTGGAACAAATGAGTCCAAAAACTGCTAGTAAAATACAGATGACGGTATAAATATGCAAATGAATAACTAAGTACGGTGCATGATGGTAAAACACAATGATTAGGATGGTCAGGACGCAGAGCCAGCGAGATAGGTGGTCGTAAATGATACGCAGAGGGTCAAGGGAGGCGGTGTGCATGTGCAGCGGAGGTGATCAATCGAGAGCAAGAAGTTGTTGGGTTTGTATGCAGGATGTCGACCGAGAATCGTCCCTTACGATTCTGGTAGCTCAAAGTATGTTCTGAACATGGATTCCGTTCGGAGCCCAGTCTCTTTGATGACACCATGCACGTGGAGGAAGAGGTTGGGATATCGGCGGGTAAAGTATGCGAGGTAGCCTTCTGGCATGGGTCCAAGATGTCGTTTCACATTATCAGGAAGGTCTTGATAGTGATGTTTCTGTAAGAAACCGAGAGGTCAAAAAACCTTGATCATTAGAGGAAAAGGATGACACGTACTTTGTTTCGAAGAGCACGAAGGAGATCCTGGACGGACTTTCCATCGTACTTCCTGAACTTGCCAAGGTTTTCGATGAAGACCTTGTCCAACCGACCGTACCAATCGTTTCCAACGACCGTGTGCGCCTGTTTCTCGAGCTCAACAAGATTAGGATCTCTTGGTTCTCGACACATGATCTCAAACCGATCCGAAGCATCTTGCAGGAAGTTCAATCTACGGCCAGGGTCCCAGAAGAATGGGTGAAGCAAACAGGCCGTTGTGTCAGGCCTACAAGAAAAGGTATTAGGAAAGAAAACTTTTCACAAGATAAAAAGATCATACCTCTCGTACGCCTCAGGATGCAACATCTGCTCAATCAGATCGCAAGCCTCCGTACCCTCCTCCCCAAACCTATCCAACAGATCCAAGCTCTTCGCATTCTTCAAAATGTTCACCTCCCTCTCAAACCTATCCCCAAACGGATGCCCGCCGTTCGTCAACGTATAATAATACAAACACCCAAGCGCGAAAATGTCCACCGACTTCGTCAACCTTGTAGCTTTCGACGTCGAAGGTGTCGACGTACTCGACGACCCATTGATAGTCGCAACACTTCCTCTAGAGCTCATCGAATGCTCATCGTTGATATCGTCAAGCTTCACCTCGCCACGCAGAATCTCAGGTGCCCGCCACCCGACAGTCCCAGCAGCCATCCCACCTCCCGTCGAAGGTAAGAAACTCGTCTGGTCCACATCCAGCCGTTTGCACAGCCCAAAGTCGGAGATGAGCATTCGGTACACGGGCCTGCCACTACTACTACTCTTCGTGGTCGATACAAGGATGTTTTGCGGTTTGATATCGCGATGGACGAGCTTGAGCCCGTGAAGATGTCGGAGGCCACGGGTGATCTGCTTCAGCGCCTTCTTAGGGTCGAAGGAAATAGCGATGTCGTGATACTGTTCGCGATCCGGACATTCGATGACGTCTGCCAGTGACGCTGGGCAGAGCTCGAGAGCGATGTAGAGGAAATTGAGGTGGGCTTCTTGGTAGTAGTATCGTATAACGTTCGGGTGGTCGTCGCTATCTTGTAGGATGCTAACTTCCCGGGAGGCGAGAGTGACGAAGTCTTTGAGGAGCCGCTTTACTGCAACAGCGCGGCCTTGCAAAGAACCTCTGAACACTACGGTTCCATGGGAGCCGAAGCCTAGGATAAGTTAGTAAACCGAATACTCTCGCGAACAGATAACATGCTCACCTAGTATCTCCTCGGATACGACCAGGGAGGGACGAGTCTCTAGTGGCGCCGGAGGAGGGAGAATGATCGAGGATTGCGGTGTCAGTGTCTGCGGGGTGGTTGGAAGTGGTGTAGCTTGCGAG
Source organism: Candolleomyces efflorescens (assembly GCA_027579765.1). Taxonomy (NCBI): domain Eukaryota; kingdom Fungi; phylum Basidiomycota; class Agaricomycetes; order Agaricales; family Psathyrellaceae; genus Candolleomyces; species Candolleomyces efflorescens. The sequence goes on along the minus strand of JAMZDL010000005.1, from coordinate 393,754 downwards.
GGTTCCTGAGCCTGACCTCCATCTGTTTCCTCTTCAGGTGACTGAGTGAGATCCTTCTTCTTCTTCTTTCCCCTCTTCCCTCTGCGGTTCTTCTTTCGTCCAGGCACAGGTGTCGCATCACCATCTTGCTCCCCGTCGCGGTCACTGTCGTCTCCGTCGTCCACTGGCGCAGCAGGTGTTGGAGGGACTTTGACCCAGCCTTCCGATGATTCAGAGGGAGATTCTGCGTCAGTGACAATAGATGGTGGTTCCTGGGGGACTTTCGGTTCCTCAATTGGCTCGCCAACTGCCTGAGGTGGGATTGGGATGGCCGGGACGGAAGGCGCAATAGGATCAGCACGCAAGGCACTCGACTTGGCACCTTCCTTGATCTTGAACCGTTTGAACAGCAGCCAAACGGAAAGAATTCCAAACACCACCGTCATCCCCGCAGCTTCCCACACCGTGCTTCGACCCACCGGAGGAGAAATGGGCTGCGGGGAGTCTGATCCGTTCGCAGGGACGTCGGTACCGTCGATAGCCCCCACCTCGAGACTGGTAGGCTCGACCCACTGTATCCAGCTCCTCGTTTTGTCCACATCCTTCGGTCCTTCCAACAACCTCTTCATTCGACTCTCGTGCCCATCAGTGGTATCCAAGCGGTGCATTCCCAAAAGGCATCGCCGATCCCACGGATTTTCCTCGCAGTGCGTTGGTGCTTCCGTTTCTTCCTGCGGCGCACTCCCGTCAATGAGCCTTCCCTTCCGGGTATACTTGAGGTCCCCGTATCCAATCAGTGGTGAGTGAGACGGGCTCAATGCATAAAGACTCCCCGTCTCTTCAACCATGCCGATGAAGGCTGAACGTTGACCCAAATCCGGGGAATCCTTGAAAATATCCTGCAGCTTGAGCCGAGGTTGAAGCAGCACGAATGCGTGGGGATGGTTTTGCATCGGGGTGAGGCCTCGAAGGACATCAAATATGGCGACGCTGGGTCATGGTTAGGAAGAGCGCTCGTTGAAACGGTCGGGAGAGTACGTACACAGAATCGTCAAAATTCTGCATCCAGTTGACCGAGAACCTTGGATCGTTTAAGCTTCCCACTACCCGGCTCTTCAGCGACAGAAGTTGTCCATTTCCAACATGCTGGATATAATTGTCGTCGTTGGTCTTGCGGTAGGAAGTTTGTAGGGCATTGTCCTTGTTATTCGGCCCATAGACCGAGAAAGACAGGTCCTGGCTCGATGCTCGTTGGCCAGGCGCTTCATTGTGGATGGTGATGTAGTAGTCTGGAAGAACGTCGGTGAATGTTCACAAAAGAAGCAGTCGCTGCCAAACTCCCACCTGTTCGACCGACGAAAACTTCAGTCGTCTCTGCTAGTCTTGAGTCGCTCTCTTCTAGCTCGTCGAGGTCAATTCCCTTGTCTTCGTATGGTGGACAGGCGGAATTCAGGGTGGACTTGATCTTCCCCGTTTCTAATTCCAGCAATAGCAACGATGTCTCCTTCCGACCAATGAACGTTTTCTTCCCTCTATCGGTAGGCACAGTAAACGGGGACATGTCGACCAATTCCGCCATTGAGAAAGGAAACCGCTGCAGCGGGTTGCTCGGGTCAGTCATGACATAAATATCCCCCGACTGCGGCTCTATGATGTAGGTCTCGTGCGGGGTTGTGTCGTCGAACTCGTCTGGGTCGTAGTCGAGGTGCTTTGTCCGAACCAAGGGGGCCAGACTTGAGGCAGCGGATGATGTGGACGACCCACTGCTTGACTGTGGTGTTGATGACATTGACCATTGTATGAACCCCGACGTTCTGTTGAGTGCATGTAGCTTCCCATCTACAGTCGCAACCAGCACGATGTCCAGCAGCTCGGGGTCTTGTGTTCCATCCGGGATCTGTTCATTCGTCGACGACCGCGCAGTGCCAAAGGCTTGTGGGGGTCGAGCCCGCTTGACGAGCGCTCTACTGTCGGCGGTCACTGTAGACCGCAGGCCGATGATCTCCGCCCAACATACAGCGACCAGAACAAGGAGAAGAGATGGTATGAAGAGTGCAGGTGCCATGGGCGGTCACCTCTGCGGTGAACGCAGCAGATATGTGGACGAGGCTGGAGATGATGATGGCGTTGGCAAGAGTTATGGCACCAAGCCACTATCCACGGTTCCAGCCTGCATGGTGGCTGTGATCCACAAATAGATTCCGTTTTCCCGTGTGCACTTCCGGGGTGCAATTGCATTTTTGACTGGTGCCAGGTGCTTCTTCGAGAAGACAACGTGAGACGCGGTGAAAATACTCCTCGCGAGGCCATAGATCGTGGCTTAATTTTAAAACTTTATCATTGGGAACAAGGCGGAGAACGAGGATGAGTACATGTCATGATGGTCGTGAATGTTCGTGCTCTCTAATCTACATGGTAAGTGAAAATCCATATGCAGTAGAACTACAGTTGTCTGGTATTGTACACAATCAAATAAGTAGAAGCCGTCAGGAGTCCAATGGCAAGGAGCAGCATAGCGTAACAGAGAGCGTAACGGCACCTCTGAATCCAGGGATCAAACATTCGTCGTGGTCCTTCAGGTCGGCCTCGTACCTCCCGTAGCTTGATACCATACAGCTGGTCGAATATCCTGTTTGGTTTCCCCAAGATATGCAAAATACGCTTGACCATACTTTGGAAGAAAGTTTCGTCTCTGCACATGGGGACAGGACGCGGAATGAAGGGATACCCAAACGAGATCCCCCTCAACGACCTCTTGGGATCATTAAGCCGAGCCCTCCCAAGCTCCGAAGACTGCTTCTCGGAGACCCATCGTGGCAATGGAGGAGGTTCCACCTTCTTTCCCTCCCGCTTCAAATGATCCATCTCCCTCTTCTTATTCCTTCCCCCACAGCACATCTCCTTCCAGTACCCGGTGTTGAAGTAGAATTCCCAGAACGTCAACCGAGGAGGCTGCTCTCCGAAATGCGTGAAATGCCACCCTCCAACTAGCCATAGGAATGGGAACAAAAACCCCAGCCAAAACGCCCAAAACCCAGGAGTGACGTCCCACTGCTTCTTCGCACGAAAGGTGGGTGTGGGTATTCCAGGGCCAAGTGCAACATCACGATCCCACCTCCTCGTAATAAACGACTCGGAGGCAGATGGTGGCTGAATCACTTTCGACCCCGCAGAACGCACACTTCCAGTCTCCACTGGCAGACCACGGAAGTTCGGCCTCATTGATGAGCCTTCTACCTGATCCACCGTCTCGATGTTCCCGCCATGATTCTCCTCCCTCACAAAATTCCCCCGTGTCGGACGTCCGTTGCCATTGGTAAGACGCTCTTCATCTTCGCTGCTAGCCGTCACGAAGCTCTCAGCATGAAGAGACTCCGTGGTGAAATCCGTATGCCTAGCGTACTCTTCGTCCATATCATCGCCTTCCGTGCTCCCTAGGATAATAGGCATCGGATTCGTAAACGGCCTTCTCGAGTGAGACCCAGTCGGACTTGGATGCGAATAACTCGGTGTCTGAGGTCCACCAGGAAACGACGGCCTCAAATCCAGTGGCGGAATAATTGGCGGATTGGCTGTCCCATCCAACTTGAGTGACTGCCTCGGCCCAGCAGACGATGTCCCAGAAACATGCGTCCTCGAGGAAGTTTGAGAAGCAGTCCTGTTCAGCGGCCGGCTAATGAAAGGTGAAGCGTATATCGGAGAAGGTCCTATACAACAAAAAACAATCAACACGAGTCGAGCCAGAGAGCGTAGCAAAAAGCACTCACGAGTGATCGATTCCGAGCCTGTCTGCGAGCCAATTGGGCTCCCACTATGCGTCAACAACGACGCTCCAGAAACAGCTGACGTCCTCAAATCCTTATCCGACCCTGCCCTACTCGTAGCCGTAGACGGTGGCAAACTCTGTGTCCTCTTCAGCGAATCCGGCGAGAAATAATCCTGCTCCGCTATCGGCGACAACTGCTTGACCATCGGATACGAATACGCATATGCATACTGGTCGGGACCGGTATCATACATCTGGTGCTGCTCCTGCGGTAAGGCCGAATCACTATGCATCCCAACACCATGCGAAAACTGGCCAGGTGGGGTGAACGATGACGACGAGGAGGCGACGGGCAAAGATTGAGTGCTCTGCGAATATATATGATTCGTATGAAGCCTCAAATTCGGCCACCTCCCTCCGTACGCCGAGCCGGCAGCAGCTCCTGCAGCAACATTTCCGAGCGTAGGGCTCACTTCCGAGGATGACGAAGTCGATTCAGCAGGCGAAGAATGGTGATACGGGGAAGTAGGCGTAGGTGGAGATGAAAGCGTTCTGCGGACCGGTTGAGGCCTTGTCGAACTTGATGATCCTGAACCCGAACTCGACGAAGGCACCTCCTCCGCTCTCGGTGCGACAACATCCGTTTCGATTCGAATAACTGCAGGCACAGCTATTGGTGTCGACCCATCCAAAGTAATACCCGAATTCCGATCGGAGCGGTCTGATAGTGGTGGAGAAGGTAAACTGTGGGGGAAAGGGTTGGATTTCAAGCCCACGCGGCTAACGCTTGTCGACGATGACGATGCGGGATTGAGTGTAACGCGCGTCACACTTGAAGTAGGTCGAACGCCCCACAACTCGCTGGAACCGCCAGGCATGCCAAAGTATGGGTTGTCGAATCCCGTCAAAGAGGTCCCTGATGGACGTGGAATAGGGGCGCTGATGCTGATCTGCGACGGTGACGTCTTGTAGCTCCGGGTCGTCAGACTGTTGGTTCTTGACAATGTCATTGACCCAGGCAGCGGAAGGTGCTGGTTGACCTCATCGTCCTGGTGATTCGCTCTGGAGTTTTTGCTCGACGAGCCCCAGCTTGGAAGACCAAGGAAGCTCAACATCGTTGAGGACCGTGGTGCGAGATAGGTGGATGTCTAGATAGCTGAGAAACGGTAAGAACGCGAAGAGCTCAAGACTAGGCTCACGTACTAGCAACCCAAGGAGGCACACCGGCAAATGAGTAGTAGATACTCTTTCAAGGTAGGCGCTGGCAAAGGCTCAGCAGAGAATCGTCAAAGGACGTCAAAGGAAGGGAAGAGGCGGTGGAAACAAACGCCGTCCACAACGTGCACCCTTATAGCATGCAGAGAGGATGACTCCAACAACAGTCTAGAAGGTTTAATTCATACATCAATCATCGCATTTACGTCGTGTTCCATCCAATCCTCCACTCCCGACCCACCATTCCACGTTTGCCTCGTACGGACCTCCCCATCAAAACACGCTGCACCGTGTTTGTTAATAGCGCACTTGACCGCAGCGTCCAATTGCAATGATGTTCCTGCGATAGCCGGAAGGTGTGCCTCTCAGAACCGCATTGTACTCCGTAATAGCCCTAACAAAACAATGACCAGATGAACCCTTGAAGTCAAAAATAACGGGAGACACAAACTGACAAACCGGTGTTCGTGACAGATGTTCCGGATTTTAGGGTTGGATATGCCACGACGGTACTAAATCACACCGACCCGACGTCCAACGTCTAATCGTTTCATATCTTGAATGAGTATGAGTGCTCTCTTTGGACGAGTAATGTGATCACCCTCACCACGCCTTCAGGTTATCGCCAGGCGATTAGCGGAAATTCACCGACCGACATGAGTTCGAAGCCTCGAGATACCCCGGCGGGCCGAGTTCCCCATTTCATATAAAAGATCCTCTGTAGGCTAATTGACCAAGTCAATCAGATAAACGTAGTGAAAAGAAGAGCACTCGAGTAGTTACCACCAGCGCGACGATACGATCTCCTCGAGAAAGACGTGCCCAAGCGCACAGTGCACGAGCACCCAGCGATGCGACAACAATCTACACCCTCGGTTCTCTCCATTCTTGCATCTGTGGGAGATGTAATCTTGAGCGATCAAGAAACTGTCGCTGCATCGTGTCCGCCTCGAGGCGTTGATCACATTGTAACATGCTGTGTTTTGTTTCCAAACAAGGATCAGTGCGAGTCGCTCGCTGGGTCGCAGCAGCCAGTTTGACTTTGACAAACGTTATGGTGTTTGACTTGGCTACTATAGGCCTAGGACTCTTGATCTAGACGCCTAAGGAAGAAAGAAAGATATTAACATCCCCGGCCCACTGGAGCGAGACGACACTCCCGAGACGTGGGGGGAAGCGTAGGGAGCGTGCCAAGGTTCCATCGCATAAAATCCCATGACGCGGAGTCGAAAGTCTGCCACGATGTCGCTCATCCTCGAGGCAGGAGCCTCATTGCACAGATATTCCCAGCGCCGCGGCTAAGAAAACCTGGAAGTCGAGAGGCTACTTTCAGTATCTCAGTCCACCAAATGAACCAACAGATGACATACCTGCATTGATCCATGCCCCACTAGAATACAAAGAACATCCTTGACTCATATCTAAAAGAGAACGAGGTCCGATATGAAGAATCCATACAAAATTAGGTGATCATCGCAGTAGGTGTACAAGTTGTTAGTGGGACGAAAGTGAGAAAACAGAAAGCGGGCACAGTCTGAACGAAAGGAGTGGGTGAGGCGAGTTGATCGAGAATAGGACGAAAGAGTTCAAGGTGGCGTTTTTGAGGAGAGACAGGCAGAGGAAGGGCAAAGGAGTGAAGATAAATAGCGCGTAATCCAGGGATCGAACAATGAAGGGTATAGAATAACATACAGCGTAAGATTAAAGAATACACGGCGAGAGCAATTGTCACAAATAGATGGATAGATAGATGGATGGATGATATGCTCACTGCAGGATAGTAAGAGCGTATTAGCGACGGAGCATAAGCACGGGTATCACTCCTCTGCGGAGGGTATCTGTTCCTTCGGCAACTCGTCCTGAGCATCGATCGATTTACTTTCCTTCTCGCCCTTCTTCTCCTTGATACCTTCACCATCGACCGGGGCGGCAACGCCCTCGATCTTTGACTCTTCCTTTTCACCGGCCTTCTCTTTCTCCTTCTCTTCCACGGAATCTGCATCCTCGAGCTCATCAAGTTCCCCAGTGGCCGCCTCCGGTAAGGGAATGCTCTCGGGCTCAAGGCTCTCCTCTGCACCTGCCTTCTTCTTCTCCTCTGCCGATTCCACCTCGGCGTCAGAGGGAGCGGCGGAGCTCGCTTCATCATCGGCAGAAGCATCCTTGTCCAAATCCACCTCCTTCACACCCTGGGTGACCTCTTTGACCTCCTTGGTCTCTGGCTGTGGAAGAGGCGTATCCCTCTCACTAGTAGCCTCTTGATCCGGATCTTCCTCAGGCGACTGGCGGAGTTTCTTGGAACGCGAGAGCTCCTCGGACTCGTCCCTCTCATCGCGCTCCGTTGAGCTCAGGCGACGCTTCTTCCTTCGTGCAGGGGCGTTGGACGTGGCTGGTCATTAGCCAACAGGCGGTCGAGGGTAAGTGTCGCACGAGATGAACCCGATATCACGAGTCGTCATAAATCGAATCACGTCGACGAGGTGGGTGAGCAATAGGGGGAGTGCAAAAAATCGTCAATAAACGCGTCCTTCTCCACACACAACAAAAGCGCATCACGCCAAGCCACCCCACATTCAGAGCGTTGAATGAATGAAGTGAAATGGGTGTGCTTGCCTGACTGACAGCGACAGCGGCAACTAACTGCATCTCCATCCAAACAAAATAAAAAGCTTGCTCACCATCCTCCTCCCAAGGCCTATCCGGTCGTGGAATAACACCATACGAAATCCTTCTGATCAAACTGAACATATCGTCTTGCTCCTTCTAAGTGGCTTGTTGGCGTGATCTTCAAATGAACTCTTCGCAAAATTACGTGGCTGGTCAAGACCTTCGACTGACGAGTATCGTTAAGCGCCGCCGTCTATGCACTCCTCAAGCCCCGGAGCAGCAGTAGAGCAGGGAGAGAGTATTGGAAGGGGAGCGGCCAAGGAAAAAGGAGACTGTGGGGAATCAACAGAGGAGGAGGAGGTCCCACTTGGTGATGGACAGCAGATCCGAGCGACGGGGCCACAAATCAAATTTGAGTCTGTTTGGTCCACGTGGCAGCGGATAAACGCTCGGAGGCAAGTCCTGCGTGGCGGTCTTCCTCCAAACTCCTGCTGAGGACGTGCATTTCATTTATACAAGTGGGAGGGAAGGTTGGTCGACGGTCAAAGCCTCGTCGAGGTCATTTAATTTTGCGACACAGCCCGCCTTACGACATTCAGACTGATTCCTACCACCACTCCACTTAGTCCAAGCAACCTCTACAACAAACAACAAATGCCATTAAACCCAGAAAAAAACACTACTAAGTAGAGCTAAAGCGCTATAGGGAGAGGTAAACAAAAACATTGACATCGACACGATACCCAAAAATCTCATTATTCATCGAGTAAAAAAAGTACTACGGCGCGACCTCATACAGAAATTAGCTTTTCGTAAGTCAAATATCTATAGGCAAACAGTGCACAGAAGCTGAATGAAATCATCGTCACTAAATAAGTTCGGGAACGTTTTGGGTTCGACCCCCTCGAGGTATATAAACGGGCGTGAGGGAGGAGTGGACAGAATGAATGATGCTGCTTGAGCTCAAAAGAGCGCGCGACAGAGTGCTGTGAGCTTGGAGCCGAACAGTGAAAAAAGCAATGAGGGCGGACGTAGGGGGAGAGGGTGAGAATCGGCGAGCACACACAGCACACCGCACCAAGCAATCAATCAACCTGAAACCACCAGAGGGGCACGGGGGAAGGGGGAAATGAACGGGAGGAGAATGAGGGGGGTCGACACAAGTCCAAGGTCCACGCACGCACACACAAATCGGTAACCGTTACAACATACAGGGCACCAGCCCAGCAGCAAACACACAAAACTGGGCAGCCAACCACCGTCCATCGTGGTTGAAGGCAGGCAGTGCTCTACTCAGCCCAGTCCAACCACTCCCCGTACATGTTCGGCGTCTCTCCTCTAATGTACCCTTCAAATGTCCTCTTCATCACCGTCGACCAATCCAGATCCCGCTTGTCATTTCCAGGCGTAGTGGCATACTCGGGTTCGTCGGATGACTGTGATGACGAAGAATCCCCTGCAGGTGTATTGGTAGTGGTGCCTGCAGCGCCGGCGAGTTTTGCAGCGGCCTTTGCTTTCCGAATGTTGTCATGAGCGATTTGTTCAGTCTTGGCGAACCTGGGTCCGAGATCGGGCCAGTTGCGCGCGGGGTCAAATGGTTTCCACCTGTAAGAGACAAAGATGATGCATCAGTCAAACTAGCACAGAGAGGAATCTATGAGAATACGCACCAGAAGTTGTGGAAATGGTACGAGTACGCTCCCCTGAAGAATCCACGGAACCCAAGAGCCTGTGGTGATCCACTCGTCTGATCAGGTGTATCAAAGAAGTCCTGGAACCTACACGAAAGTGTCAAAACAGATCCTCCTGAAAGTTAAAACAAGAACCCACTTTGTGAAATAAGGTTGAGGAGGCCTATCCCTCTGATACTCCTCCGTATTCAACCACGCGGAGTCGAAAAGCGCATCCGGCAACCTCAACAAAAGCCCCTGCAAATGCGCATCGTGCGTATACCTCGTCACCGTCATCGGATGGAAATCCAGCCCATTCTTCAACGCCGTCCTGAACAAAAACGACCCCAGCGCACTATTCCGGTGCATCCGCAACACTGCCGTATTGTAATCCGGCAACCGTGACCACCTATACGCAAAGGCCCCCTTCCATCCCCACAGTTCTTCCCAATCGCGCAAAAAGATGGTATCAGCGTCGAGATAGATTCCGCCGAACCGGTGACATAGGACGAAGCGTGCCATGTCGGAGAGAATGACCGAAAGTCGATCGTAGGATGAGGCAGACTTTGACCCAGTTCGGTTCAAAATCTCATCCTCTTCTGACGAGGCCGCTGTAGTCGTCGTGCTTCCATCAGCAGCTGTAGATGTGGTCACATTCGCGCTCGTCGTCGCCGGTTCCTTTTTCTTGACACTAATGATGTGACCACCGGAGTTGAACAAGGATTCCTGCAACGCCCTCCATTCATGCTTGATCTCCGGAATGCCATCAAGCTGCTCCGTAGTGTTCCACCGCTTGAATTGAATGATGCCCTTGAACCTCGGATGCAAAAACGGCGCTGCCCACGGACTTTGCTTGAGCTGCTCAAACATATCCGCTGTCGGGTTATGCGCGTTCGCAGCAGGACCAGGATTGATCCACAACCAAAACTGCGGACGGCAGACTTTCGAATCCGCTGGCCACTCCTTGAGATGCAACCCGGTATTCTGGGTATACAGGAAGGACATGAGCGCGAGATATGGCTTGTCAGTGAACGACCCTGTCCAGAACATATGGAAGATCTTGGGGTTGTCGGAATCACAGGGATTCTCGAGTGTCGACGACGGTCGATGTTCCAATGTAGGTGACAACACCAACTGCTCCTCCCACTCGGTCCCAATCTTCTTCGACAACCCCTCATCGGGATCCACAGCCGCAGCACCCTTGGGTCCCTTCTTGGTGGGCCGCCTCATCGATGGCTGGGATGGTATGCGCGCAGGCGAATGGATGGCCGCCTTCTCCGTGGCATTGAGCGGTTGCTCCAAATAAATATACTTCCAATCATCCATATTCTCGCGTCGGTACCGTTGGCCATTGTCCAGCCCCCCTCCAATACGAAGGACTTCTAAGCAGTCCCGAACATACTGGTTACGTGGGCGAGGGTAAGATAGGTAGCGTAAGCAGAAAAGAGGGGGTGGCGAGCAGGGAGAAAAAACGCACTTTGTTAGCACTAAAATCACAATGCCTCATGATCTCATCCATATCTGCGACACTCCCTGGAACCGGCCGAGGAGGGTAAGCAACATTGGGCGGATGACTCTGGAGGTCGAGGTACACGCGCTTCGGGCCGACACCATGCGTGTCCACAACAATATTATCGGAATCGGGGGACAAGTATCTCGAGGGCTTGAGCGCTGGAGGTTTGTGTGGTAGGGTCGGGTTCACGAGTGTTTCAGTCAGACCAATCTCGAGCGGAACTGGGTGAAAGAAGGGCATGTTAGGCCGAACGAGCGGTAATAGTGGGTTGACTCACTGGAGGCACGACTGGGATAATGGCCGCTCTCAATCTCCCACTTCCATATCTGCTGGAGGTGTTTGCGATGGAAGACGAGTGTCGGGGCGTTTTCTACCGAGCCATTCGACCAGTCTGAGTTCCAGTCTGAGCGACCGAGGCTTTTGGATACGAGGAGGACGGTGAGGAAGACGGCGAGACAGGCGAAGGAGATGAAGAGGGGGCCACGCTTTCTACGAAGCTTTGAGATGCGCAGGGGGTTAAATGAAGCAAGATTGGGGAGGTAGATGCGGAGACGGCGGTTGTGGACGCCGGGGATGGCGACGAAATAGGGCCGTGTCCAGTGGATGGAGGGATGGGCCTTGTGGGGACGGTCGAATTTTGTGTCTGAGGCGGAGAGAGGGAGATGGCCTGCCTCCTTGCTCATCGTTGGCCGGATACCACAATTCTTATAGAGATGACCGTGCAAATGTGAAATACGCAATTGAAATTTCAGAGACGTGGTAGACATCACAGCCACCGTCACAGCCACATCTATAACATATCTACTGCTGCTTCTTCTGCAGGCCCTTGGGCAGCTCCTTGACATACGGCAAGAACGACCGCCCCTGCATGTATGGCCGCAGGGGCTCGGGAATTACAAGGCCCTGGTGTCGGCTCAGCTTCTGCAGCTCATGAAGAATAAATGACTTACATCCGGCGTCTGGTAGTTCTCGACCAAGCAGCACAGCGCTCGCTCCGTCGCACACAGCGTTCCGTTCAGCATGTGCACGTACACCTTGCGAGTCTGGTCCTTTGTCTTCAGCCCACACCGTATTTCGAGTCTTCGGCTCTCTGCTCCAGATCAGCATCAACACGCCTCAGACAAAACCACCACTTACGATAGTCCGTGCAATTCGAACACGACACCAACTCCTTGTACGCCCTCTGGAACGGGAACCACGCCTCCAAGTCATACTTCTGCGCCGCCGCCAGATTCAACGCCCCCGACACAATCCCCACAACCCTGTACCTCAGTCCAAGGCTCTTGTAAAACTCCTCGCTGTTCGCAATCATCGTATCAAACATCTCCCAGCTCTTCTCCGGGTCCGTAATCACAAACTGCTCCACCTTTTCAAACTGGTGCACCCGGAAGATACCCCACATATCCCTCCCAGCCGACCCAGCCTCTTTCCTAAAGCAAGTCGAGTACCCAGCGTACTTAATCGGAAGCTGCGTCTCGGGGCTGTCGAACCACTCGTCCGAATGGAACGCAGAAATAGGCTGCTCCGAAGTCGCAATAAGATATTTCTCGTCCTCCGCAGCAATCACCTTGTACAACTCTTCATCAAACTGTTCGAGCTGAGCGGTCTTGGCCATTTGGTCCTTGTTCATGAAGAAGGGGGGTTGGATCTTTTTGTAGCCCTTTGAACGCAAGAAGTCGAGACCGTACGAGATCATGGCTTGGTTGAGGTCGACACCGTCGCCTGTGAGGTAGTATCCACGGTGTCCAGCAATCTTGGCACCTAAGTTGCACAGGTCAAAAAAGCGCCAGGAAAGTAGCTCTGCTACTCACCCCGATCAAGGTCCATAGCGTCGAGACGGAGGAGAACCTCATGATGAGCGAGGATGCCTTCCCGGACAGGCGGCTCTGCAACCTCTCCCGTAGGGTCCCAAATTCGTAGGATAGAGTTGTCGTCCTATCGTCCGCGCTCAGTCGAGTCCTTTGAAAATGAGAATAGACATACCTCAGTCAAGCTAGTCGGTACGTGCTTCCCAACGAGATTCCCAACGGTGCTCGCCTTGGCCCTCATCTTTATCTCAAATTCCTTGGCCTCCTTCTTCAAGTTTTCCACCTGAGTGTCGATTTGCTTCTTCTCCGCAACCAGTTCGTCTGCATTTTCTTTGGCCTGGAGGAAAACCAGATGAGCTTACCACTACCCAGATAAATGGGCCAATGCTCTCACCTTCTTTTTGGCAGTAATCTGCTTCTGCACTTCGTTCACCTTCTTCTTCAACATATTCGCATCATAGTCCACTAAGGCGAGAATACCCTTCAGTCCAATTATCCATAATGGTTGATAGAATACTCACTCTTCACCCAATCCGTGTACATCTGAATAATCTCATCGACCAACTCGACCGAGAGACCCCTCCTCCTCTGGGATTCCCTGATCTCCTCCGCATTCCCTCCCTTGTTGTCAATGAACTGAAGTAGGTCAAGCGTCATCGCGTCTTGTCGTTCGTTTCCGTTCCTTGATCTTAGCGAAGGGCAATAGCGTTATCGCAACAAGCGAGACGTCGGATTCGAGTTCAAGGCAACGAGAAATTGAATGTCAGAGACACTGTGTGCTCTCTGGAGCGATGTGAACGACGTACCCGGTGGTATAACAGTGAGCGCTCTCTGCAACCCTTTCAATTTGAATTTAACGGACCTGACTCGGTGGAATTTCCCGACTTTTTATCGATCAGAGGTCCAATGGGAGATTAGATTAGATTGGTAAGCCGGGCGCTAGAAGATAAGATAGCCGCCGCTCTTAGGTCTACTTTTTGTGTGAATTCCTTGCTAGATCACAGTTTCGCCTTTGCAACAATCCCCGTCGTCGTAAGTGCACTCGGAGGAGCAGCGGTGAAACCAGCATCGACGGTCAATGCGATCCCCGTAATCCATCTTGACTCGTCACTAGCCAAGAACCGCACAGCCAGCCCTGCATCCCACCCATTCCCTTCAGTCTCTAACAATGCTCCCCTTCTTCTCGCTTCACGGACTTCATCGCTCATTCCTTCACTGTACATCATCGGGGTGTATAGCATTCCTGCGGAATCGAGTCAGCATAAGCAGGGAACCGATGTAACACATACGCATAAACGTACCTGGACAAACACAATTAACCCGAATCCCACTCTTCGCATGATGCGCCGCCATAGCTCTCGTCATGTTCAAAATCGCACCTTTACTCGTAGGGTAGAGCAACATCGGGTTCCCACCCACCAGCCCAGCCACACTCGCCATATTCACAATCGCCCCTCTCCCTCCTTCAACCTTCCCACTCCCAGCAGCTACCACCTCGTTCCGCTCCATTGCAGGTACAGCGTACTTCACCATCAACACCATTCCGAGCACATTCACATCCATACCCTTCTTCCACTCTTCCACATCCACATCAATAGCAGTCCCAGTCGTTCCCCCAATCCCAACATTATTCACGAGAATGTCCAACCTCCCAAAAGTCTCTAGTGCGAGGTCGACGGTGCGTTTACAATCCTCGGGTTTCGTTACGTCCATTTGAATCGCAACAGCTTTCTTCCTTTGGGATCCAGAGCCAAATTCCCGTGTAATCATATCAACGGTCGTCTGAGCCCACCCCAAATTGAAGTCGGCGCAAACGACCGAACACCCGGCTTCAGCGAGCAGGATGGCTGCAGCCCTTCCGTTGCCTAGACCAGAGTCGGCTTGCGAGCCTGCACCTGCGACGATAGCAACGCGTCCATCTAGTCGACCATTAGGTCGGGGTGGGTAGCTGAAATTGAACTGGGAGTTGGACATGGATTTAAGCTTGAACTTGGTTTGTTGATCGGTTTTACAGCCTCGGGTGGATGTTGTCACCTGAAGGGAGAGAGGAGTGAATATCGAGGTTCAACGTGCTCGAGGTCAGATTCAAGTCGGAACCTCGAGGCTTCAGACACGATGTCGAGTCAGCGTCGGGAAAGAGGGCCGAAGGACATACAGGCTCAAGCCCGGATCAAATGGCATGACAGCTCTACTCCGGTACATGTTCCACAACGAATGAAAGGAAGAGCCAAATTCGAATTCGAATACCCAAGGCTAAGGACACACGTTTTCTGTGCCCGCTCTCCATCGTGAAGCGTAACTCATATACAGTAGTACCTTGCGATAACATTGAGGCTTGCCTGACGCCTCAGTCCAAGAAAATATGCATTGCTGTTCTGGTCGCTACTATTACAATTTCAAACTCGGAAGCCTTCATTACGCTCTGGCGAAGCAAGACAAACGATACAGGGCTATCCGAAGACAGTCTAGGCTTGTTCGGCTTCACCCAACATCTGCTGCGCATGCTCCTTTGCAGCTTCAGACGTCCTAGGATCTGCGAAGCACAAAACTGGTAAGAATCCTGTCAAAAACACGATATTTAGAAGACCCACTTGACAAGGTTGCCTTGTACCCTCCCATAACACGATGATGATGCTCCGAGTCTTCTTGCGTGGTGGTGTCTGCTTCATACTCTCCCATCGCCTGAAGCCTCTCAATATCACGCTGTTTCGCTTCCTCTGACACGCGAGGGTTGTGAATGGCAGCCTTGAG
This sequence comes from Candolleomyces efflorescens, assembly GCA_027579765.1. Classification (NCBI taxonomy): domain Eukaryota; kingdom Fungi; phylum Basidiomycota; class Agaricomycetes; order Agaricales; family Psathyrellaceae; genus Candolleomyces; species Candolleomyces efflorescens. The sequence continues at coordinate 378,448 of JAMZDL010000005.1, read as the reverse complement.
GCCACGAACGACATTGCTTTGATCCTTGTGTGCTAAGGTGGGAGGTATAAGAAAAGAAACACAGCAGTAAGGAATTGAACATACAAGACATTGCTGTTTGAGTGTGTGTTGAGATTTCAGTTCTGAGTGGGTGATGTAGGTCGAACGGTGAAACAGCAGGGTTTATATAGGCTTGGGTCCAAACCTCTGCGTCATTTCTGAGCGTGTCTCAATCGAAAACTCCCGTAATAAATTTGTGGTGCCCGTGTGCGCTAATACTCCACTCTGAAGCTAACGTTCGCAAAGGTCCGAGGAAGGCCACTGTGGTGACGATGATGTAAATGTTGACTCTCTAGGGGCGTAGAGGATTGCTTTTCATAATGGCCGAGAGTATGCTGATAATAGTATGATGCCTGCCTATATTGGCATGTGGGTGTCAGTATAAACCATCCAGCCAGGGCGAATTAGAGACCAACATAGAATGTGTCGTAGCAAATGTGGCCATTACAGGTTCACCAACTGGTGAGGCCTATGCGACTTCCATTGGACCCAAAGCCGCTTGAGATCGACCCACTACTCCACCTAAACGTTCGCGATGTCGTGGTTGCGGTTGCCACAAAGGGTTCACAGTAAGGGATGCATTGTTCTGAACCATACTCGGGTTGTGGGGTGCCGCCATGGAGTCAATTGGAGTCGTAACGACGACTTCGCGTGTCTTCCTAAATGCATACAACGATGCGTTTACTCCCCCAACCAGACCCTGGTACGTAAAAGGGGCCCCAGTGGTCTAAACAGCAGTGACGTCGTGCGAAATCGAATTTCGGGATTCTAGAGTCACCAGGTGCGTCATGCTATAGCTAGAGCTAGCAGGGCGGGGAAGACGTCTTGTAGAGACCAACCTGAACCTCGTTAGCCAGATTCTTCTCAAAAACAAAAAACACTGACCAGTTGACAAAAACTTAGGATATGAGTACGCCACGAGACAAATTGTCCATCAAGACAAGTTTAGCCCCTTGCAACACTCTGATCTTTTCAACAAGAGCACCCTGTCCATCCTTGATCTCGTACGCCCATGCATCAAGCACCGATCGTAGATTCATGCTCCCAAGAGCGTCGTGGTGAATCTTGATATAATCCACCGTCGAAAGCGTGGGCTGCTTCACTTTCGTCGTTATTTCTGTGCCATCTGCAACGCCAGTAGTCGTGGTAGCATCCATGGTCAACCGCTGAGCTCCTCCTTCCAAAAGTAAATTTTGATTCTGCGCCCTAGCTTCCCAAGTTGAACCTGCACCGTCACCACCTCCATGACCATTGGACGTGCTACCAAGCGGCCCACCATTCCTCGTCCGCGCAGCAGCATGGAACGATATCCCCAACGTTCCAGCCTTTCCCCCGTCCCGCAAGATCCGAAGCCAATCCCAGAAACTCTTCAGTGCTTTGTGAGACCAGAACACAGGCTCCAGCGAGCGAGGGGTCGGTGGGATCGGTTTTTCCTCGAGCTCTTGCAGAGTTTCTGCAGGAGAGCTGCCTTGCCATGGTATAACACCTCGAACGGGAATGATCCACGCTCTACGGTCGTGGAGTGACGGCTGAGGAAGCGGGGAGGTGAAAGGTGGTAGGATGATAGGGCTGGTCTTCGTATACGGCTTAGACTTGGTGTGGAGAGTAGCAGGGCCAACAAGTCTTGAAGGAAGTAAATGAGGCTGAAGAAAGAAAAAGACGTGCGTTCTGTCAAAATTCACAGGGAAGGAAAGAGATGCGGGAACTTACGCGGGGAATAACACCATGTAACGGCCCCTCGTCTAGCTTCCTACGTTTCGCTTCTGGAGGTCTACAGCCAGTGTCTTGCTGCTCTTTCTCTGGAGAACGAAGACGCTTCTTTGATTCTTGAGACCTCGGTAACGATTCCTTCTGTAACAAGCTCGAGAAATCAGTGCTCTGGAATTCCTCGAGGTCTACAAGCGCCCATATTTCGCTTTCCTCAACAGAGGAGCCCCATTCCTTGAGCTCTTCGACATGAGCTCGTTCCTCTCGCGTAACTTTGGGTAGAGGAGAGCTATAGACATATAGATTTTCTGCAAATAACGCGTCAAAAAATGAGAAATACGAATTCTCCACTGGAACTTACTAGGTGCCCAAACGAACGGTTTGGCGCGGCTCATAGCACGCCATTCAGGGTTATTATAACGAGACGAGCATGCCTTGATGAGATCTTGAGCTGTCGACAGCAACTGGGCCGTCGATGGACCCGCAGGCGACTTCGAAGGCAAAGATGTGTAGTTGTGCACAGTGAACTGGTCGTCGTATTGCAGACGCGTTGCCGGCAAAGGAGCCTTTTCAGCCATAGTGAACGATGCTCCACCCTCAAGTCGAGTATTCCGATGCTGAGCCTCGAAGAATGAGAGTGGTCATGGGTGCGCGAGTGAAGGAATATGACAAGCTGCGAACGCGGTACCGGTTGCAATTGGCGTCAGGCATTGTCCTCCTGATTTGGACACGCCTTTCGATCAAGGCACACAAGGTCCACCAGAGGCTACAAACTGGCCCAGGCGAGAACAGGGACGCGTAAAAAGTACAGAGCACCAGTCATCCTCAAAAATCAATTACCGGGACCTGCATGGTGTATGACACTGCACTATGTGAACGATTCTCCTTCGCCTTACCGTGTGTGCTCGAATAAATTGATGGAAGTAGCCAACTGTTACACTTTGGATTCAAGTCCCAGCCTAGCACGGGGAGCCCACACAAACTCTTTGATTCACAACAGCCTTCCTAGACAAGAACCGAGTACTAGGAAGTTCCGAGGAAAAGGTTCGTATGGTATTAGCATTAACATTCAAATCAAAATAGTTCGTGAGAACAAGGAAGATCATGGTGATATTGATGTGTTGTGGTAGGCGTAACTAAATGTCCTTGGGTAAGAATACGATCCTCGATAGTCTCCCGACTATCTAATGTGAAACAGTAAAGAAGAGGAAGAGTCCGTGAAACACCAGCGTGTAAAGTGAAGGTAATTAAACGCGTCATAAAGGAAGGCAAGGGAGGTCTATGCGTGTCATGAGAATGTTCATCAATTTACAGGCTGTCACAAAGTGAGCAATCGAATTTGAGGGCGGTGCGGAAAATGGCGGCTAGAGTAGATGCTTGAGCAACGAGGTCATACGAGGAAAATCGCGAAACTTACGAAGAGCAATGAGAGCAACGAAGATGGCAATGACTGCAATGTAGATGAGGCCGTATTTGATGACCTGAGTGTGACGGAATATGTTAGGTTCAATCCAGTCTCTCAGCATGGTTAACCAGGACTTACAATCCAGCGACGTTGGCGTTTCTGTTTCGGTGAATAGAGAGGAGCGCGAATCTGCTTCGACGGTCGGAGCCAGACTGAAGTAGACGTGGATCAGTAAGAGAAACCTCTCAGCCTTCAACTAATAACTCACAAAGAATAGTCGAGTGGAATCGGTCAAAGTAAGGGATGAGGATGGGCGGCGTAAGCATGAAAAGAAGGAAATGGCCAAGGAGGAGATCACCACTCCACAGCGACAATTCAACAATCTTGACAATGAACTCTCGGGCAGGTTGGGACATGACATGCGTGCCCAATCCACGACCATACCATCGTCCAGACCACCAAGCCATGTTCGTCTCATCGTGCTTGAACTCTCGAGAGAGGAAGACGGAGATCAAGACCTTGTGAATGGCCCTTTGGATCGCAATCACGGCAATGAGACCAATGACCGCATGAGAGGCATCCCATCGTTCAAGGAACCACTGTAAGAGAAGGTATCAGCTCCGACGACAAGGTAAAGAACAGATGGACGCAACGTACGAGGAATTCGAAGGCGCCGACAATACCCAGCACGGCAAGACCGTGAACAATAGCCGCCATGACAGACCCAAACTTGGAATTGTTGGGGAAGATGGGGCCGATGAACAACGAAATCAAGAACTGAGTGACGAGAATAGCCGCGTTCCAAACAATGGGTCCGAGGGAAATGACGGCAATCCGGATAAGCGGGCTAGGAGGGAACTTGCCATCCACTGGGAACGACTTGACGAAGAGGTATGCAATGGTGAACAGAACCGCCATGAAAATCGGGAAGAAGATTTCGGAGAAGAGAACAGCCCGCCAGGTCGCGCGAGGTGTATCTCCCGAAAGTTTCTCTGAAGGCTTCCCGAGACGCTTCTTCTTGTAACCAGTGATCATCGTGCGCGAGAGACGGCAGTACCCAATCCACGAGTTGGCGTGCGACTTCGAGTTACCTCGAGCCATCCATCGCAAGAACTCCCTAAATATCCATAAGCACGGGTATCTCCCCTAATCCACAGAAACACATACCTATAGTCAATGATGAAGTCGGAGAACACGAACTGATGCGGGTTGAACAAGAACGGCGAAACACACAATGACAGAATGGAAATCCAGAAATAAATCAAGTACGGCGTCCAAAGCGTCAATGTCACATAAAGCAACATGAGCAACGTCCGCATTCCAAGGTAGATGCTGGGACCGGCAAATCGGGAGAACAAGATGCTGAAATAGATACGACTCGTCGCGAAACCACGGCCAGTGGCGATATATCGAGCACCGCCAAAGGTTAGATTGCTCAAGATGGAGTGGGTGTAAATCTGGGTGGAGAACACCTCGAACGCGGGGGAGAGGGATCCGAATTGTTTCGCCAGCCGGAAGACAGCTTTCCATGTTCCACGCTCCACAAGTTCTGGGAAGGGAGGATATGAGATGAGTGGTATAAAGAGAACAAAATGAGAACGTACCTTGAAGGAATAGAGGCAAGAACGAAATCATGAACACCAAGAAAATACTGATGATGCAACGCTCGATCCACTGGAAGACGGGGACGAGGTTGTAGCATCCCGATTGACCACCGATCCACTGGCCAGACGACGTGTACTCGCAGATGGTCAGGTTGGAGTTGAGAGTTCCCAAGAACACCACTAGAAGATTCTGTCAGCGAGGCGAAAGCGGCGAGGAATGAAAAAGACTCACTCGTGACGATGAAGACTTGGACCGACAAGATGACGAGCATGTTATTGATGTGGAACCCAGGATGACCATAGTAGAAGGTCAAGAACCTGTCGATGGGCAGCTGCGTTCCAAGGTAGTAGTACTCGCGACTGAGCATCTGCTCTCCCATACCCGTGCCAATCTTCGTCTGGAAATTGAGGATAGTTCCAAACCCAAGATCACGACCTTTTCCACACTGATAATACTCCGTATGCTTGATCCGTCCACCACGGCCGAACGCGTTCATCCCAGCATAAATATCCTCGTTGAGATGCAGCCCCTTTTGCGCCTTTGACACACCACCGCGAGTGTTCATGAACATCGCGTTGAGGAAATCGGGGTGACCATAATGCAGTTTTCCACCAATCCACGCCATCGAACGAGCCGAGAGCGTACCGAACGTCTGCTCCTTTCCAGCAGCCAAATCACCAAGGATACCAATATTCTCCGAGAAGATGTACTCGCGAGCACCGACTATAGCGACAGGAGCGGACTTGAAGTCACGGTGACCCCACTGCGCATAGGGACTCTGGCTGGATACCGAGTACTCCTCGAATTCCGCGAGAACGTTACGGATCTTGAGACACTCCTCGAGATAGTTGTCCTGGTTGGCGTCGATAAGCTGGAGGTATTCACCACGATAGAAGATGATAGCATGGTTCTGGTTGTCCGATTTGCCGTCTCCAAGAATGGGGTTACCGGGAAGCTCAATCCTGAACTTGGGTCTCCTCCGTCCGGTTTCATGAATGAACTCGCTGTGTCCGTCAATGAGCGCAGAGAAAATCCGTGACTCTCCACCCTCCTTGCGAGGAGGCTCCTCTTCCAGGTAGACGATTTGAAGGTCGGGGTAAGCGCGAAGCAAAAACTCGGCGTTTTCTTGTTCCTCCGTGTTGAACTTGGAGTAACGTTGCATGGCGACGACGAACTTGAACTTCCTCCGTGCCATCCTCTCCAACTCGCGTTCCAACTTGTCCGTATTTCCACCAAAGAGTTGAACGATCTCGGGGTTCTCGACACGATAGAGCAACTTGATAGCCTTGGCGTAATTCATCATGCCGGAGACGGTGCGGTAAAGGGTCTGTGCGCGAAGGGATGCCCAAATACGAGTGCGGAGGGTGAATTCCGGGGACGAGTTCTTGAAGCCAAGGAAGTAGTACGGAAGGTCATCAGTCTTTGACGGGGACTTCTCGTCATTAGCAAATGGATTGACGCCGTTGAAGCCGTTGAACATTGCCGATTCTTCCGCGAGGATTTTGGTGTCCTTGACAAAGTTCTCCCATTCGATCGGGTGAAGCTGCTTGAGGTATTCGAGAAGAGTAACCCGTGTATTGTGGTTCTCCTCACGGATGATCTCTCGGAGGGAGAGCAGCGTCTACAAACCAATAGTCAGCACAAACTCTTCCAAGGTCTCAACCAAACACACCTTTTCGTTGTAGTGAGGCGTCAGGACGGTGAAGGTAGGCATAGCATCGACCGGAAGGGGTTCGGGGATAGTGGTAGTAAGAGATTGAGCAAAGAAGGAGATTCGTCGTTCCGCTTCACTGCCACGGGGGAAGAACTCGCCCTTGAGGCCCTTGTCACCCTGACTGATGAAGAAGGGAGGAGCCCGCAAGCTTCTTCGACCGCCGGCGCCGGTCTCCACCTGGTGGTAGAGCAACTTTTGCACATGGTCAATCGACAGCAAATGTTCACGGTACATGGAAATGATAATGGCGTTCCAGATTTGAGAGACCAAGACCTAATAACAATTCAGTATTGGACGCAAGGAATAAGGAAGAGAAACGAACCTTGGGCTTGTACTTGACTTCCATGTCGCCTGTAGCAAGGAGCTTGGAGTAGATCCGCTTGGGTAACCGGGTGTAGATATCCTTCCACGGTGTCCAAATCGACAGTCCCAAAGTGAAAGAACGAGCAATACTGAAGACGGCGTTCCAAATGACATACCAAAGGAAGGTGTCCAAGAAGAAGAGAATGAGGTCCATGATGTACATGATCGTGAGGGTGAAAGCAGCGTGGTTCGTGCACAGAGCGTTGCCAAAGAACCTATCGCTACAGCCTTGAATCTTCATGCCCACCATCACCCGGATGGGGTCCCGGAATGAGAGAGTGAGGAACCAGTACGACTCGACGCACTTGCAGCCGAATACCAACAACCAGAGCGCAATCGACCCAATGCGGTTTTGCCTCGGCAGAGCGGGGTAGCTAGCGGTGAAAGTTTGGCTGGCCAGGTACTTGCGTGACTTGCCAGCAACCCGGTCTCCAAACATTCGGCCTGATGGCACAATGGCGAATAGGAGGGCTGCAACGACGGAGATGAAGAACTGGACAATTCCGAGGACGAGCGCCAAAGAGCCGCCACTGCCATTTGACTCGACAATCGCGACATAAACTGTTGGGCCACCGGTGAGAGCAAGGGTAACGAGGAGGAAGAGAAGCCGACGGGTAAGATGGGAGGTATTGTTCCAGGTCGTGGGGATATAGGAGAATTCGGCGAGCGTGGCGAGAATCATGATGACCGTTGCTACTGCACCACCCAGAGCGGTGGCACTCCATGCGAGGGCAGTCGAGTCCCGACCACCACGAACACGGTAAACGGTCGGGGAATTGTATGCCGTATAGAAATAGAAGAGGGCAATGTGGATGACCCAGATTCGGTTGAAATTGACGAGGAGGTGACCGAAGGAACGTTTTTCATAGTAAGTCTTGAAGAAGGCCCTGTTCCAATCGATTCTGTCGAATTTCGTGAACCGTTGTGATGGTGGGAGATCGATGAGGCGCAGCTGAAAACACGTTAAAACCAGCACGAGGTATCCGGTCCAAGAGCGCTCACCTTGTCGTTCAAAACGATCCTCGCGATACCCTCGGGGTACCAGAACAGCTGGTTGACGTCGTCATAACCAATGATGTCCTGATGATCCTTCTCTCTCCTAACGAACTTCCCATCGACAACCTCGTAACCTTGATCCCGCACAAACCGGTAAAGCGGCTTTATGACGGTGCGCAGGTAGAGACCCTCTGGTACGGGCTCCATTCGGTTTTGGCATTCGGGCGATCGGTAATAATCGTCGGCGCACTTGAAGATGAAGCAGAGGCATTCAGGCATGAACCGAACCTGAGCAGCCTCGCCCCAACACAACAAGTACAGCGCAATTTGCCGCAGCCGGTCGTATTGGCTCATATTGTTCATCGCACTCCTCCAACGTTCCAGAGCGGTGGCCAGAGACTTCTCATGTGATGGTCGTTTTGCACCCTTTGTGGACTTGAGACGATTGAGCCCAGGGTTCTGGGTTTGTCCGATGGCATCGTCAAGGTCTAGCTGCGCAGCAAAGTACCATTTACGATAGTTGGCATTGTGACCACCAATGTAGTCGGCGTGCAATGTCAGCAAAGCCTGGTTCGGCGTCATCCGCGACGCCCGGCTATCGAGCAGTTGCATCAAGAAGTCAAACTGTGAGAAGGGGAGACATTGTCAGCCAGTCAGAACGGAGAATAAAGGCAGCATCAATTATGTGAACATTCGAACTGCCACCGTGGAGTGGGGGGTTCAAAGTTGATGGACGGCGAGGAGAAGGCGAACGTACCATATTCCTCATGGAATCGCGCTGGAATCCGAACTTCTGAGTGAGATCCAAGAAAACATCCTCAATTTCCTCCTTAGACAAGGGTATTTGACGATCGGCGCTCCAGGCCGGGTAGGCGTCGCGAGGGGGTATGTTGTAGTCGCTGTAGATGGGGGTTTGCATGCCTGGGTCGAATGGGGGGCGGCCAGGGGGACCTAGGGACTCTGCAGAAGGAGCTGGACGTTCGCCATAGACATCTCGATCGGAGTCGGTATCTGGTACGGCTAGAGCCCATGTCAGTCAGAACAGAATGAAACACGAACAAGGCAGGCGGCGGATGAATGACTGACGATATTCGTAATTGCCATTGGGGTCGTACTCGTTGACGGCTGGGTTGCTGCTGTCTGAGGCGTAGGTCTCGCGCTGGTCACGGTTGCGGCCGAACTCGACATGCTCAGCAGACTCGTTGTCGTAGTAGCCGCGTCTGCCCTGACCGAAAGGGTCGTTTGAATGGTCCATGGAGGGCGGCGACGACGGATACCCCTCTTGACTGACTGGCCCCGAGCGGGGTGGCATGGACTGGCGGGGGGGAGGAGGAGAGGGGGAACCGACAGTCGAGGACGGAGTTGGGTGTTGTTTACTTGAGGGGACGGTGGCAGACGCTTGGCTGGCTGAAAATGACGAACACGAGTTCCCAGGGAGAGACACAGCCACGTCGGCAATCTCCTATACAATTTCACTACATACTCCATATTTGTCACTCTCGTCTCCTGCCTCCTGTAGTTTATCTGGCAGAATATCCACCTGGAGTCCAAATAATAATTGCGCTCTCCGTCGCCGGCGTTGAGCGCCCTTTTCTTTGTCGGGAAAACATCCCGGACGTTGTGAGGGGCGGTTTCGGGCCTCGGTGGCCGCCCACTCTTGTCGCCCAACCATGGCCATCCCACATGCACCCGCTTCGGGCCCGATACAAGGTGCCAGACAACAACAACAGTCGGCATCATACAACATGTCTCTCCACCCCCCTCGCCTCATTGTTATCCTTGACAGCGTCTTGGAGACAGGTAGGCCATGCTGCTTACAGCGTTCATTCCACTTGGACGGCCGGTATTGTCCACCAGGCGCCATTTATCCTCCGGCTTCCGCTGAGGAACGAGGCATCCGAGTATCATCTGACAGCCTGCAGGCAGTCTCGATCCTTGCCACTGCTTATCGATACCGCTGCATTACCTGCCCTGCCGTCGACGATAATGCTCTGTGCTTCTGTTTTTCCATCTACGTACTGCTACAGAACTCTGCACGCCTATGCCTTGCCATGACCTCTCCTGCTCATCTACTCAAACCCGGCATCTCCTAACCAAACGACTGGTACCATTGACAATCGAGCTCTTGCTTGTTTCACACTCCATTAATTAGGCGCCCCTTGCCTTTTCAATCCATTCCCTGGCTCATTCGAGTGAGCAGCTTCTCAATCGTCCTCTCACACCCACCCCAGCGGCGCCAGTCCCATTCCCATCAAACTTGCCTCTGCACCTCAACCCGGTAACTTGGCCAGTGGCTCTCTCACCACAACACTCCCTCGCTCGCCCAAGTGCTGGCCAGGAATCCCACTCAACCCAGCCAGACCCAGAGTAGTGTCACCACTGCCCTCTCCCGTCTGGCCAAACTCCAGGGTTGTGTTGCACAGACCAAAGAGGAACAGAAGAGTGGATATATGTTCGCCACCGGGTTGGCAGAACTCAACTCGTATGATGTCGTATATGCCGAAATTGCAGTGTATGTCGTCGCTGGATCATGATATCCCCGAGTTTCAATTTTACTCAAGTTTGCCGAAAACTCAGCGACTGCCTCGAGCCTCGAGCCTAGTCGTACCTACAGACGATCATACCATACCATCGTAATTCAAATTCGAACCCTTCATCCACCAGGGCGGCACGATTAAGGTTTGTCCTCCTTCTTCGACTCAGGCGAGGCGTTTTTATTCGTTACTTTTATCCTTTTATCCTATTACTCTTCCTCATCCTCTCTGACTAACCTTTTCCCCACCTCAGATGACCCGTTTCCACACACACAAACGCTGTATAGGCACCCCCAACTAGCGCGCTGCGTCCACTTCATCTATCACACTCTCCATTCATTTGTTCGTCCCATTCATTCATTCCGGTTAGCACAACTGCTGTCCTTGCTTACTTGCTTACCCTTATCATCCATAGTCGATCGGTTTGGGAATGGGATGACATCGGGATCAAGGCGGATGGAGGCGGACGTCCTCATGCGTCCCTTCTCCCTAATCACATCTCAATTCTGTGACGCACGAGTGAGTGAGTTGACACTGAACACAAAGCTAAAATCTGATTTTAGTTCTGGTTCGTTCTTCTCAAGATTGGTCTGCACACATGGCGGCATCGCACGGCCCAATTCCTTCATTGAATTGAAGTTCTCCGTCATACATATCACTATTCTCTGAAGGTCTTGGTCTTGGCTTGGGGTATGACGCTCGCTCGAAAGAAGAGGGAGTTTATGCGTTTTGTACAAATCCAGTTTGAGTTAACTGATCCAGACGCCAGGTGGCCGATTCTTCCAGGTCACTCAGTGGGAGGTAGACGGTCCGTCCGATCAAGGGAGTCGATTGGTTGGGCGAACGAGTGGAGTTGAGAGCCGAGTATGTCCTTTGCACCCTCGTTACTAGTTCTCCCTCCCTGAGCGTAGTTTGATATTTGAGCTTAACCTTCCGCAACTACTAGCTTAGCCTGGAGGCTATCGCTTACTACCATTGGGTTCTGCAAAGTCTAGGCGATCGTCTCTGTAGTAGCTCAACCCAACAGGCATACATGTCGACCGAATCCAGGTCCAACTATGATGGTTCCATGCCTCATGTAACTCATTATCTGCACATATCTCTCTATCGGTCGTTATCCTGACAGAGGCGCACGTAAATGGGACCGTGATAAGGGCATGCGATTTCCCATTTCGACAGAGCTTTTCCCCCTTTGCCCTTGATGTTCTACGACCTACGACCTTTATCCCATCCTTGAACATATTCATCAAAATCATGTCAACGTTATATTATGTGAAACGAATTCCAATAAGTAGAAAAGTGGGACTTCTTCAGCAGTGCGCATGCTTTATTAATCACTCATATCCCTCCGTTCGTCCAGGCCTGAAATTTACGGGGTTGAGATAACAACGAAGCTTAACCGTGGGTGGGTAGTCAACTAGAAAGAACTGTTCAAAACATCTGTGATTTGAGTTGTGTGTATCATTGTGTGTGGTTCAGACCATTCGTCATGGGAAGCTGTTCGACGTGAGGACCTTCATTCGCGACTTCCGATTGGACCAATACCTTCTAATTCATGCCGCACGGTGCACAGTATAATACCAACATTCGAGCGTGAATGTACCCTTTTCGCTTCCCAACAGCCTCCTCGAAGGTTTGTCACTGCTGCCCACACACACGGATCGATCGCACCGTGTTCGTATATGAAAGAACGCAGAAAGCTTATTCGACGGCCCTTCCATTCGCAACATGCACTCACGTTCTCAGTATTCTATGATTTTGAAGGCCCTGTGTGAGAAGGGGGTTGTGATATCTGATAAGGCCACGGAGAAGTCGTGTGCGGGTTATGTCAATGAAAAAAATCGTGTAGTGCATGAGCGGACTATGTGTACAAAAAGAGAGAGGTGACAAAATGCCCAAAAGGTCATGAAAAATGGCGGAGATGTAATGAACGCAAGAGTCCCGATGTGGTGAAGAGACGAGAACATGGCTACCTACAGAGTATGGTAGTTAAATGGGTGTTACACGAACGATAACGCAGACGAGATAAAGGAAGATCATCCAAATGTTTAGGAAATTTTTGAAGGTGTGCGGGAGAGAGAAGTTCAATCGTCTTCGCTGCCTCGCCACCGCTATCGTCCGAGTCGTTAGGTCCGTGGCCGGAAGGGTACGAGGGTAGAGATCAATCATCGTCGCTCACTCCCTCTCCGTTATCGTCGTCGTGAGGTGCATGAGCGCTATCCAGCTGCCACTTCCGCTTCATGGCCTTGGTGGTGTAAGGCGGGCTTTCACACTGGCTCTTTTTCCGTCTTCTCCGCTCTGTCTCCCGAATATTCAACCTAACACCCCATCGCGCAAGATGCTGCAGAGGCAAGCTGATCAGTCACTGTGGAATAGTCCAAATAAAACCATGACACCGCACCTTCGTAAGCTCTGTCGAGGCCTGCAGTCCGGGGAACTCCTTCGTTGAGTAGACCCGAAAAGGCCCGCCGTAGCACTCTGCTTGCATGAGCACCTTTTCTTCCGGCATCACTCGCGGACGAGAATAGATATCGAAGACCCGATACCGAAGTATAAAATGCCCTTCCGTTTTAACAGCAAGGTCCTATAACAGGTCGAGAGGTCCCCACACACAAACACCCATTGAATGTCAGCACCGCGTCACACAAATCACACAGACGACGGAGATGAAAGGTGAGGTCCGGACGTACCGCGAATACGAAGACGAGGGATTTCTTCCCTTGATACTCCACCAGGTTTGGCTGGACGAAGGTAGCACCCACGAGGGTGCCTGTCACCTTCGATCCCTCCACGACCGGGTGATTGTTAACATAATGGACAACATCTAGATTTATCAAGGAGGGTCGTAGTGAGGGGGAGTGAGGTGGAAGGGAGGCCCAGAACGATGAGCCAGTCGGGTCGGAGAACGCAGAATGAACACGGACCGTCTGGGTGTGGATCCGAACCACTAAAGTCTGATGATGAGATGATGCTCGGAGGAACCGACTGCGACCCTAGACGACTGTCGCCTTCCGAGAAGGAACGTGGTGTCGATGAACCAGATCCACTTGAGGAGCCTGACGAATGGTCGTCTAAACTTCCTCGTCGTCGAGTATACTCGTTCGCGGGGACCGGGAACAAGTCGACGGTGCAGACGAGGCCAAGACTTTGGATATCACTGCGAGATTCGACAATCAGGCGGTGTTCAAAGATGTCCCGTTGGATACGTGGATACTTACTCATAGTCCGTGACCTCCCTTTCCATTTCTTCGTCCGTCTCCGAATTGAGGACTTGATAAAACTTCAAGAGGGCAACCGGAGGTGGATCTAGCGGCCGACGATCCACACGCGCATATCTAGTAGGCGACCAGTGGGACCCGCGGGGTGAGTCATTACCCACAGTCCTGCCAAAGGGCGTCAAAAGAGGGGAAGAGAACTTACTTGCGGCCCAGATCAGCCTTTTGAATCTCGATGAGTTCCGCCCGCATGTTGCCTTGCTGCAGGAAACGGGTCGAGTCCAGGGGGATGGGTTGTCCTACAGATGGAAATGAACGCGTTGAGCATCAAGCAATGTGAGATGCAAAAATAGCTCCGAGTATTCAAGGTTGCAGAGCTTTGGACCATGAAGGATACTCACGAGACCCAAGGTCCGCAATTGCACCATACATCAGGATGAATTCGTGGGCCTCAGAAAATCAGGTGGTATGGGGGTGACGGAGCGAATAAGCCTGGTCACAGTATTTTGTTCCTGTCGCTATGTCGAAGGCAGAGAGTCCCAGAAGCCGCGAAAGAGGGCAAGAATATAACAAAAAGCCCGAACTGATAACGGTAGGGGAGGATGGCTGGCAAGCAGTTAAGCACAGTAGAGTGTATATGTGGTCCCCAAACTAGGCCGTGTTGCAGAACAGGCAGAGCAACCTCTAGAAGGAGCGGAGGACAGAGGAAAGAGTTGACGATGAGGAAACAAGAGAAGAGCTAAACTCCCGGGGAAAGGCGCAATCGCCAGTTCTTAACCAGGTCGACTCTAGATCAGTTCCCGATTTAGTGGAACACCCGCATTCTGGGACAACATAAATTAGAGGCGACGGAAGGGCGGCCTGAGTGCCCTCTTTTCACACCGTTTAAACTTTCCCTTCCCAATCACATTTGGGCGAATCCCGGAGTTTGAACCCTCGACTTAGGTCTGTTCTACCAAACGTTCGATATCTACCTTCCATTTGCGAGATGGGGGCCGACAAGGAGAGGATCTGCTTCTTATCACACAAATTGCCTTAATAGACTTTACAAGGAACAGAATGAGGGACGAGGAGAAATATGGGGTGTTGACCATATAACCGAATTTCCTATCCCGACTTTTCCCCCGGATTCTGTAGCTATGTCAGTACGACGAGGAAAAGTGGCAAACTCCTCGTTGCAATGTGCCAGGGCAAGGGTGGTGCAAATCCTCGTTTTCACCAGAAAGAGCAAGGTCCAACTGGCTTCTGCTGTACTGCTGTATGTATCGTCCGCCGGAATCGATCTCATCGAAGCTATTCTAGAGCAGATAAGATGGTGTCCCTCAATTAATAAAAGAAAGGTCCTGAATCTTTCCTCATGACTTCAGGGACTGTCGATCTGGTCTAAAGCCCGTCGACCGCGCCATCGCATGTCGTCAATGCTTGAATTGGGGTATAACGTATAAACTTGACGCTGGTACTCCGATCTTCCTATCGAGAACCCGCTGTGTTGAGAAGACAACATTAAGCTCGCTCCACCCATCTTCTCCCACTGCGCAATCTCCTGTAGAAGTTCGCGAGATATGTCAAGAATGAGGCTGCAAAGACCCCGTTCATGTCAATCGAGGGTGTGGCGCCTTTCGTTCGCCGATCACTGGCAGTGAACCTTGGTGTTTGGCGCGGCACGAGGGGGAGGGCGGAAGGCTCGAACCGACAACGATAACGGTTAGCTATGGGTTGTACGTGTTTACGTCTCCCAAAGAATTTCCGAAGACACTTCTGAGAATAAGGACCCACCTGCTTCAATTCGCCGCTGAAGCACCGACGAGCCGGAAGCACTTGTCATGAACAAAAGGGACCATGGCCGACAAAACGGATACCACTCGAGGTAGGTGATTTGCGAAGAATAAAAAAAAGGCACGAACAAGAGGTGACAACCCTACCTACAGTCACATTTAAGCATCATGAGGTGTTGCCTGGTGTTGCCAGTTGGCGCCAATGGTGCCTAAATAGAAAAATAAATTCTTTACGGAACCAAAGCGGAACCAGAATCGCCCCTCTCCGCCTGGTTATTCGCGGGATCTCCAAAAACGGACGGGATGAACGACCCCGATCGAATATGTTGAATCTACCCACCGGTATTGCACTCGCCTCTCAACAGCCGACAATGGATGCTTCACATTTTGAATTAGAGTTCAGGGAGGGATCCATTTAATTCCTCTGGCATCGGTACTCTAAAAAAACAGGGAACATGCCGCAGTGATGTCGCTCCACGCCAATTTACTTGGCCACTTCAGCGAATCGACTTTCGGCCTCCTTGAAGTTGATGACGTTCCAGATTGCATTCAAATACTGCGAAAAGTATATCAGTGTGGGCACGGGTCTGCGTGTGGTTATCAACGTACGTCAGGCTTGACATTCTTGTACTAGAGGAAAAGCCATTCTTGTCAGGTTATCCAAGGGAGCTGAATGCAAAACGTCATCGCACCTGAAGGTAGAAAGCATGCTCCCAGATATCAACGCCGATAATAGGAACGTGCGCTAGAGTCGCAACAAAGGAACCCCCAGTCAGCAGATGCGGGACGAAAGCTTGTGTGTAACTCACAAATGAGGGGATCCTGGTTGGCTGTTGTTACGACTTCAAGCTTTCCGGTGCCCGCATTGTATCCCTGTCCCGAAACAAGCCAAGTCAGAAACATGACAATATCCAAAGCAAAACAGGAGACTGACCAGCCAGCCCCATCCGCTGCCTTGAATCGCCGCAGTCTTCGTGTTGAACTCCTTCTTGAACGCCTCGACGGAGCCAAAGTCCTTTTCAATTGCCTTCTTCAGAGGTCCGTCCGCAAGCTTTCCACCATCCTGGCTAGCTGGGGCTAAGTTCTTCCAGAAGAGGGAGTGGTTGATATGGCCTGGGGTCGATAATAGAAAACGAAAGAGAAACGAGGGATTCAGCCCCTTTGCATTAGCTGAAACGGGGAGCCTATCACATACCTCCACCATTGAATTTAATGGCAGCCTGAAGGGCAATCTGCTCCTTCACGGAAGCGGTCTTGGAGTAGGCCTCCTCCGCTGCATTCAAACCATTGACATAGGTCTGGTGGTGCTTCTGGTGATGCAAAGTCATGATCTCCTCAGAGATGTATGGTTCCAAAGCCTGTATGTCACGGAATTATGACGAGTTCCTCGCTGCGAGCACACAACATCATCCTCACATTGTAAGCATATGGCAGGGGAGGAAGAGTTGCACTTTGGAAGCCTCGGACTTGACGAGCCGACGCAGCAAAGGCGCGGGCGACGTTGGGCTTGGAGAGAGCGCGAGCAGCGACTGAGAGCATGGTGGATTTGGGAGAGAAAAGGGCTGGAGAACGTTGGATAACCCCCACAGCGACACGAATGAACCCGACGGAACGCCTGTCGTCATTGGTCTCTGTCATTGATGACTAAACTCCCCAAACACGTGAGCGACGCAACGCGCCAAGCCGACGCGCCAAATTTAGACCAAGCTCGGGATTGTCAGGCGGATGCGGGAGACATGCAAGGGTATTATTGAAGAAATGCGACTGGTAATAATTTATACAAAATGTGTCTACGAAGGCGTGAAATCATAATCATGAAGGAGGAGTGGTATAGAGAGAGAGGTATGCAATACAAATACAAGTTGTTTCTGTCTGAATCGACCGGCGAGATTAAAGAACGATGAAACTCGTCTGAGAGCCAGACCTGCGATGCCAGCTTTTTGCATCGCTCGAGATAGAAGAACGTGGTGACCGGCTGTCCCATCCAGGGCTTGCCGGCAATTTTGCAGAGAGATTGTGGACGAATCGTCTTGACGCTTCCGACCCACCGAAAGCCTTCGGCTTCCGTTCCAGCGCTTGTACAGCGACAGCGTTCCCGTATTCGTCGTACACCGTGCTGTAGACACCCATTTGCCTCAATCGACCTCCGCTGAGGGTCGGCCAACGATCTTGGGTATACTGTAGCGTGAAATTTTGGATGTTCGGATTTTCTTGGATGATGCGGGTGGCACTGGTAGTCATGTCCTCGTCGGAGGATTTGTATAGCTTGATGAGAGAAAACGATTCGAGGCTGGGGGCGTTGCGCAATGCTCGAGAGAATTCCCTCTGTGACGACAATCAGACAAGTGTGTCACGAGAGTCAGCAGGGAAGACTTACCACTCGGAAAGTGGGTCGGGTAAAGCACATGATATTGAGGTGACGGAGCATAGGGCAGGCGACGAGGAAGGGAGTAAACAGCTGACTTTCATCTTGCATATTGAGCTGACCGGTAAAGGAGAGGTCGACCCATACGCTCAGCGTTTCAAGGTTGGGGAAGTCTTGTAAGGCGTTGAAGGTCGGGTTGAACGAAGATGTAGCATGATGAAGTGACGTCAAGGTGAGATGCCTGAGTTTCTCCGGGTGAGGGATGCTCCTGAGGTACTTGAGGGGACCATGGAACGACTCTAGATGCATCAAGGCAGAGAAAGGAAGCGCAAACGAGGACGGAAATGTGGGACTCCCGACGGCTTGTTGTAGTGCGACATGTTTCAGCCGCGAGTGCATGGCGAAGAATTTTGAGAACGCTTGGTAGTCCGTTGCGGAGGTGTTGTCGTCTTTAGACCCAGACCGAAGGACCATATCACCGAGTGTAATCGACTTGAGCCTAGACCACCGGCCCAATACCACAGTCCGGACGTCGAAGAGACGATGTGCAGGGGCCACAGCAGATAGCGACAACTCTTCTAGACGAGGGCATCGTTCGATGAGCATCTCCCAGAGACGTCTGGGAAGCTTCTCGATTTTGGGTGGCCCATCTATGAGATAGATGAGACGTGAATGAAGGAAAATAACATGTCCAAAACTTACTTGCTAACCAATCCACCGACCGTGATTTCACCGAGAGAGAGAACTGCCTCAAATCCGAGAAGCTGAAAAGCTGAAAGGAGGGTTAGTGACAAATGACATAGTTACTGTTAGAAGCTTCACATACCTCGCTTGAAGGGTTGAGAGGATTCACCCCAATAGTCGATCCTACACCTTTGAGTCGCGGGCATCTAACGGAGGCAATAAAATGATGTCAGAAATGACCGTAATGTCAAGTCAAAGACGTCAAACCTACGATTTCCTCAACGATGACCACAGATCATCGGTGGGCATCTCCCAACCATCCCACAGAAATGTCTCCAGCGATCGAAGGCTTGGACTTATCCTTGTTATGAGATCAGCCACGAGACCTTCGTGAATTTCCTCTCCTGGGGTTGTCCATTCTTGCTTATTGGGGGATACAACGAGGCGACGGACATAGCGAGCAATTTCCGGATGTTTGGACAGGTAGACCAATGTCGACTTGCATTGCTTGTTCGTTTTGAGGTCCACACTTGAATACAGATATGGCGCAAGAAACGTCCGCATGCGAGAGGACTGGATAAGATTCAAGATGTCGGTCAAACTAGACAAGGAATGATAATAACGAGCAAGACTTACACAAAGACTAAGGTTCAGGACGTCGCACAACGAGTCGCATTGTACACCGATCTCGTGCACGACGTGGGATGGGAGGGCCTCGATGAAGCACGGTGGCGGCTGCGAGTCAACGGCAGGGATCTGAGCCGGGCCCTGCTTGAAGTACTGCTTGAGCTTGGGTAGGGGACTGGTGGTAATGGAGAACGTCCTGCTGGGCATTGTCGCGAGGATGGTGGTCTGAGATGTGTTGGGGGGGAAAGACAAACCGATTCGGACAGGGAAAATAAGGAGATATATAGCGAGCGTGTGTCAACCGCAAGACGCTCGTTTCTTACTCGGGCAGTGAGGCACCTATCCAGAATTAGGCGGGGTGACAAGAGGAATGATGATATGATGGAGGCGTTGGGGCCAAGATTTCGCTATTCCGCAAGAGTTATAGCGCCCGCTTGTGCAGGAGATGCTCCATCTCAACGAGGAAATGGGAGACAAGGATCGCTGGAACGACGAGATTCCGGCGAGTTGTGCATTTCGATGATGGTAGTGACGTCACTTGATACATATTCTTTTCTCCAAGGTTGAGCCACTCGAGCCGAGTGGCTCAACCTTGCTCTCTTCTGCAGGCCACGATGTTGCGAATCCATGCATCTGTGAGTCGAATGTCGACCGTTGGGGCAGCCACAGGGTCGCCACCACCTTCACCTCGGCACGAAAAACAAACCGATTCTCCGATGAAGCCGTCAGGTCTTCGCCCAATTAGGCAAGTGTCTGAAGGAGAACGTTGTTCAAACGGGAAAACACGTTCTGCTCGGTAGATTGCGTTCAAACCGCGTGCTCGATCCCTTGAATAGCCTTCGAGACACCCTCAGACCTCTGTGGACCCCCAAGGAGCTCCGATTCTTCGATTCTTCACTGATACACTCCGAGCTACCACAGTCCTCTCAAAGAACTTGGACAATTGGCGATAAGATAGCACCCCCGGGGCTAGATACGGCCTGGCCAGAACCTCGAATAAGGACAAATTACGATTACAGCGCGCTTTGTCTTTCTTGACACAAGCCAGTCTAGACACACTGCACGCCAGAGTTTTGTATAAGAGCAACGTAAATCTCCAAGGGCACGTTGCAGAATCTATTGCTGAATCAGGGCTGCTATCCTGGAATACGCCAGGATAGCGGTCCTGTGGATGGTCACCAGGTTCACCAGCGTCTAAGTCTCCGCCAATTCAGGAGGGCATGTGTGAAGGAATCAATGTCCGATGATGCGATCCGCTGCGGAGCCAAGCTCACTCTACGAGTGTGCGGCCCTTTCGGGCACTCCGGGCAGCCCTCCATCTCCCTAGACGCCGTGGTAGGTGGACTCGGAATGCTCTACGCACATGGGTGCTATCGGTCTTAACAGCTCTCCTTGTCTTCGATTGTCCGATAGATCACAAAGAGTAGCCTCAACAGCAGGTTCTCCTTGGAGCAATCTATCCTATGGGCGGGTAATTGGCCCGATGACGCGGTATGATTCCTTAGTCCTCTCTAGTGGGTGGCAGAATTAAATGAAGTGGCTCTTGGCTCAGTGCATTAATACACGCCATAGTGGCGCTATCGTGAAGCACATTGTCCCGAGTCAACTAGCACAACAGGCTGGTGCTGCACTCAGGGTTACATGTCTCCCTTCACCTGAGAAACTCCGACTCTTAGGGTTGTCGAATAACCTTTGTGCATACGGCCTTGAATCAGCGCTCTTTCGGGACGGAATATATATCGTTACATTGATACTAGGTTCTATCTACTCTGCACCAGCGCTCCTGACTGAGCCTTTCAAACCTTCGTATGATTCGGAATTGTGATCCACGGAGCCTGCAGAGTCATAGCTGTTTCGTGACCTTTGTCGTGGTCTCTATATACACAACCCAGTGCGTACGTACACCTTGCCATTGCATTGAAATCGCCTTTGCACCGTACACACGCTGATAAGATATGGCCTCTATTTTTGGAAGGTGTAATCTCATGGCAGACGCCTTGAAGTGAATTCATTGAATTCGGAGACCCACAGTGTAGAATGAAATCTCGTACGGTATGTTCTATAGACTTCGAACCCTGAAATACTTTTGACTCCTTCCTCGGCACCGTTCATTCTCTCGTTATGTTTTCGAAGCTTTCTTGTCATCGCGCCATTTCATATCGTCCGAGTCGCGCAGACTCCTTCGCCTCCTCAGCTCGGGGAGCAGATATGTGGAAGCGGTTAAAGCTCAAACTCGAAGGGGATATCGATAAGCTGCAAGCAGCCTGTCATTGGTTTACAGCCAGTCCTGACCCGGCGAAAGACTAATTCCCTGAAGCTCAAAAGGTATAGTCTGATGACTCTGATCTGCCAGGCACCAAGACAAGACTGATCCTGCCATTCTAGCCTTGATTCTGCATTAGACGCCGACATCACCTCGATGCTCATCGGTCGGTCGCTTCGCGTTGCCTCGAGTCCCCAACGTGCCGGATTCTCGGAATTTCGGGTGAAGGGCTGCGGCTCGAACATCCATGCCTCACCCTTCAACTCGCTCCCGATTGAATAAAGTGATCTCTTTGTCTGGAATTGAAAAAAATCGCGAGTATCACACCCGGACTGCAACACGTTTCCAAGTTAAGCCTTTGAAACGTCTAAAAACACGTTGAGAAGGTGCATTGAGGTGGCGACCGGCTACCAACCAAAAGGCCAAACCAGTGCTTTTGTTGCAGTGGGCGGCCTCCTACTTAAGGAAAAACCAATGAGGACCCAATTGAATTGTTGAAGCGTGAAGACCCTGCTCGTTTGAACGTTGGAGGGTCAAGGCTCACCGGACAGGCGATCTCTGAAATACTCCAACTCAGCATGTTTTACCTGAAGATATCCAGTCCTCAGGACCTCAGATACTTGCTATAGTGATATTATAGAGCGCTACTTGAAACCCACACTGCCCGAGAGAGAGAGAGAACCAATGTGTTTTTAATTTGTGATGGCGCTACGTGTATCAAGAGAGTATATAGCAACTAATCTATCAGTGAATTGTCTATTAGGCGCCATATTGAGCAAAGGAGTTGGAATTGAAATGAGTGTGAGTGTGAGCAATGCAGAGGGGAATTAGATCTACGAGGGTCAAGGTATCTATCAATCAGATCAGGTATACGAGCGCGCCAGAGAGATATCGCGAAAGAGACTAAAAATACAGCGCAAGAAGAAAGCAAACGTGCATGTGCAAGAGAGAGGGAGCGAGGGCGCGAGAATTCCAGAGAAGAGAAATAAAGATGCAGGCCAACAAATCGGAAAGCGAGCAAGCCAAGGTGATAACGGAACGCATGGTGATATGTCTATGTAGGGGAGGAAAAATGCAAGGATTAAGGAGAGTGAATGTGATGAAAAAGAAAAGGGCGGCGAGGTTTTGGTGATAAATATCCCGAAAGCGAAGAAAATGACAGATGCCGAACAGAATACAGATTGACCGAATGCAGGTTGAAGTGCTTGAAAGTGAACATGTAGTGATATCATGAATGAAATGGGCCAAGGGGTATCTTGCAATGGTAAATGAAGTGAATGTAGTTTTCAATGGAAATGCAACGAGAAGGGATAAGAAATGAGGCAAGAAACGAGAAGAAGACCGTCGTTGATGGCAGGTGGCACAATCGAGAATTCTACCTCCTAAGGATCGCGCTAACAATGAGGCAGGTTCATGCGCGACACTTGAAACCGAACTCGATTAAGGATTAATCATGAAAGATTTGTAAAACCACATACCACACCGAGCTGTTCGATCTGGCCTGTTACGCCACAAGGAGGCTCGAAGAATGCAGGATCGGCCAACACACTCTTCCTCGAGGTCTTCATCTTTTTGTCCACGACGACAGTAGTTGAAATAGGTTCAGCATTTTCAGCTTCGTCATCGCTCAAAGAGAGTGCTAGAGATGACGGTAAATGGAAATACTTCTTCCCGCCGTTATTTGCCTGCTGCGCGGAGCGATGGTGGGGTTTGACGTCCATTGCCAATGTGAATTCCTCACCTCCATCAACCAGAGTCGCCGAGGAAGATGACGAAGACAAGGACGACGGTGCGCTCTCCCAGGTACCGACAGTGAATTGTACAGGGCCTACCGACCAGGCTCCGGGCTCTTCATCGCGCTCCAGGTCCATTCCACGCCGCGCTTGATTGATCATAGGCGATACGGGCACGGATGCATTCGAAGAAGGGGAAGGACTAGGGGGACTTGAAGGGGACATGGGGAGTGAAGCCGACGAGTAGCAATCAGAGCTCGAAGTGGGCGACGAGTTCGATGAAGAGAGGGCGTCCGCCAATTCACCAGCCTCAAGATCCAGGTCCAGCGGAGGAACGGCCCTTGGTCTCGGTGCTTGTTCATGAGGGGCAGTAAATACGGGAGGCGGGGATGCGACAAGGCTTTTGGTCTGTAGTCGAGTAGAAGGCCGGTCAAGCTTTAGAGAGGAGGACGCGGGCGTAGGAGCGAAGCGCACAGGCTGACACAACAACGACGTTTCCGCCAATGGGCTGCTTGAGTCCGAGCCCGGAGATTTCGTAGCTGGGGCAGTGGAGTAGCTGCCATATCCGAACCCAATCCCCAGTGGCAGACCCAGGCCCGCGGGAGCGGAAGGCGACTGGGCAGCTGGCGTACGTCCGTGTTGCAATATATCCCCGGCATCTTCTGTCCGCTCCTCGTCCTCCTCATCCTCATGGCCGACATGCACTGGGGCATCCTTGTAGTGAGGGCTCGGTTGGCGATGATACATACTGTTCGTTCTAACCCGGGGCTTTCCATTATGGTACAAGACCATGGAATCGGCCGAAGGTGTGGACGAGTTCGTAGTTCGCGGTTGAGAAGACTTTGACCCTGCTTTTCCCCCACCACCCATAATCGCCTTTTTCATGGAAGGCATAAACCTGGGCTTGGGCTTCTCCACCTCGAGTTTAATCTCAATCCCGTTGCTAGCCTCGTCGGCTGGGACATGAGAAGAACCGAGCATCGTCTGCCACTGCCTCTTGTGATTCCGCGTCCGCTCCACCGGACCTTGTGACGACGACGAAGAAATAGGCGAAGCAGCGAATTCGATATATTCCACATGCCCTCCATCCTCCGCGCGGTCCTTTTCATCTTCATCGAGCTCGCCGTCACTTGGGTATGGTGTCTTGGGACGAGCTTTCACAGCCTGTCTCCTCCTCTCCTTCTTGCTCTCCCTGGTCTCTTTCTTCTCCTTACTATGGCTCCTGTCTTTGCTCCTGCTCTTGCTCTTTCTTTGGCTTCTCCTCCTCTTTTCCCGACTGTCAACGTCCTCAGCAAGTCGCAGTTCCGCCTCCTCCGCTGAGGAGGGACCTGGCAGCTCTTCCCCGACCCCAAAACCCATCTCAACATCCACGTCAAATGAGTCGTAAGGGTAGCCTCCTCCACCCTCTCTGTCGACAGAAGGTTCAGATTCGCCCGAAGGTGCATGCTGGGACTTCGAGTTGTTTGGGCGGGTATTTCTCTGATGATGCCTGCCTGGATAACCCCGCCTCCCAAATCCATTCTCAATGTCGCCCACGATGTCCGTGATGTCGTGAATCTCCGCGAAGAAGTCCTCATCTCCATCGTCGTCCTCACTCTCCACCCCACCCGCGTTATCTCCGAACTTCTCCTTTGTTTGAGACAAGCTCTGTGACACACCACTCCCAACTCTATCAAATTCAAACTCGTCCCCAGTCGTCCCTTCACCCTCGGTTTCGGTTTCACCGTCGGTCGTTGTAGCGAGGCTTACGACACTGGCTGCACTCTTCATCCCCATCGTCCCCATCCCCACCTGCTCATCCTGGTCATCAACGTCATCGTCGTCTTCCTCGGCAACGACGAACAGTCTCGCGGGTGGCGGATGGTTCTTGGTCGGTCTCATGTGGGGCCGCGGTGGAATATTCGACAAATCATGGTCTCCGCCTCCATAATGGTGCGCGAATTCAAGCTGGCCGAGTTGTTCTGCATCTTCCTCGTCGGAGTCGGGATCGTCAAAGACGCTTCTCGCGGTCGTCGTGACCAACGCAGTCGATGATTTTCGCTTGCGGGGCACCTTCGTCGGTGCGGTGAGCCCGGGTCGTCCGAGGGCGGGTGATGTTGAGGGTGAAGTGTAATGTGCCTTGAACATTCTATCATCGTCATCGTCCAAACCCAGCTCCTCCAGCTCCCCATCATCCTCGTCATCCGAGAGGGTGGCTTCGGTATTCCAGCTAGCATCCAGGCGGAACTCCATCGCACACGGGTCTTCAGGTCCTCCAACGGTGCTAGTATTGGCAGCCGAGTACACTCCGCCATCGTCACCCTCGAACTCGTCGAAATCGCGATCATCCACCACTCTCTCGCCAAACGAATTGACTCCACCTGCTGTTGTTGTGATAACCCGCCGACGCATTGTGTGCTTCATCATCGTATCCGCTGACTTTCTCACCACCACCATCCCCGGCTCACCCCCGGAGCCTCCACTACCTTTTTCTCCAGGCCCACTAGGCACACCGACTCTCGGAAACTCCCTCATCGACGAAGAAGGTACGCCTCCAAAACCACGGAGGTAGGGTGAATGGAACAACGGGTGAGGGTGAGCGGGTACAACGTAGACCCACCCCTCCCTCTCCCCATCATCGGCGGTCCAACTCGTACCCCAAGCCAACGGCGAACTGGTAGCCGGAATCGACAATGCCAGCAAGGTGACAGTGTTGTTCCAGTTCACACCTGTGCTCTCGTACTCCTCGGTGCTATTGGTGATGCTTATCCGAAGAGGACTGCTTTTCGATTTTGACTTTGACCTTGACGACAAGTTGGACTTGGAAGTGCTCCGCCCAAGAGCCCCGTTACTCCATGCTCTCCTCCGACTCCTAACCTCAACTTCTGTCAATCTCCGCTCCTCTTCGTCCCTCAACTCTGTCCGTTCCCTCTCAGCCGCGTCAAGCATACTCCGCAGCCGCGTAACAAGGTGTGTGAGGCGCGTGTATGATGGATGGAGGTTTAGCCGGATAGTCAAGTTTGTGTTAATGTTGAGGTTCAGCTGGTCTTGCTCGTCGTTGTCAGCGTTGGTCGTGTCGACGAGGGTATGATCGGCAATAGCAGAGGCAGAGAAGGGGACACTATTCAAGCCAGAATTTGTGGTGGTGAATCGATCGAGAAGCTCGTTCGACCTCGAGAAGACACGAACGATGTCGTCCTTGGGAGGAGGGACTGGAGGCACAGCCGTTGTCGAATCGTCCTCGTCCTCCAACGAATTAGCAGTAGCAGCAGGTTCAGCTTCAACTTGGGCAGCTGCTTGAAGCGACGCAGCAGCCTTGTCCGGGCCGTCGTCGGTGAGGGGAACGTCTTGGAAGATCTCAGCGTCCTCGTTGTCGCTGCTATCTTCTGACTCTTGTTGCCCTTGCCCGAGTACTTGCTCCTGACGCTCTGGTGACTCTGACTCTGGCGCTAGAACGTGCTCAGGCTGCTGCGTTTCCCCCACACCTCCACCTAAAAAGACAAAAAGGAACGAAAAAAACGTGGTTAACATATGTTCCACCCATTATACATCCCGGGCGGCGATTATCCAAAAACCCTTATCCACACATGCATGCACGCATGTAGATTGTACGTATGTATGTCATGGATAGAAGGATGCGTGTGCGGGGTTGGAAGCCGGGGGCAAAAGAGAAAGAAAGAAAGAAATTGCGCTTACCGATAACGAGTCCGACGACGTCATTCGTGTCTTCTGCGGCAGGAGTGCTGATCGCCATAATAACTGTTTGCTCTTCGTCCTCCTCACCCCCCAGCGATTCAGTGGACGAAGCACCGTCCAGTGCACTCCCACAACGAGAACTCAACTCGGAGCCAGGCGTAGGTGTCGTAAGACGCGTCTCGGTCGTCCCCGAATAGCTCATGCTACTTCCACTCGTACTGGTGCTCGTGGAACTCTCGGCACTCCCTCCGCATGCACTCAAAGCGTTGAGGTCGTCGTTCTCGTCCTCATCGTTGTTCTCACCCTCAGGCATGGGTGGATGAACGATGAACGATACTTCCATCCCACCGCTGCTCTGGTGACCGTACTGCAACTGTGACCCTCCCTCGTCGTCGTCGATGTCGTCTTCATCGTCTGAGAAGGATTGGGGCACGTCCATCGTTGTAGGACTGAAGACCTGCTCTTGGTCTTCAGGAGGAGGTGGGAGGATCGAGATTGGCGGTGGCTTCGGCGTACTTGGACTCGAGGTCGAACTTGCGCTAGTTGAGGTGGTTTTGGCACTGCTGTTTCCCCTTCCCCAACTCCCAATCAACCGCTGGAACCCCTTCTCTTTTTCCTTCTCCTTGGACGAACTATCTGCCTTCGCTGCTGCTTTTCCCTCTTTCAACGACGCGGACGACTTTTTCCTACTCAACAACGACAAGCCCCCACCCTCACTTCCGGTACTGGTGCTACTCCCGCTGACAAGCAAGGACATCGACCGCTTCTTTACCAGTTTGCCTTTGGATTTCTTTTTGGTCAGGGTTGCTGATGGTGCAAGTCCGTCGTCGGCATTCCCACTGGTAGGACTCCCAGGTGCACTAAGGGAGGAAGATGCAGTATTCTTGCCCTTCGTAGGCGACTTGGTCGACATTCCAGATTCAAAAGAAACCTTCCGCTTCCCACCACCAAACCTAGATCCCAAAGAGCTGGGACTAGTCGGCGATTTCGGTGCAGAGAGGCGTCGTTCCCTCTCCTTCCTCTCTTGTTCCTTCTCCCTCTCCATCCTCTCTATGGCTTTGGCCTTCTCCCTCTCTTCTCGCTCCCGCTGAGCCTGGAGTTCAAGCTCGAGCTCCCGTTGAAGAGCGAGCTCCCTCTCCAATTCAGCTCTCACCTCCCTCTCCACGCTCTCCACGACCTCTTTCACCTCCGTCTCGGCGCGTCGGAGCATGCTCCTGATCACCCAGAGGCGGTAGTCGAAGGTGAGGGGGCTAATTATCGAGGAGCGAGTACTTGGATTAGTGGAATTAGGATTAAAAGTATTGTTGGGGGTAGTGGTGCTGCCGGACGAGGATAGGGTGGAAACATACGGCCGAATAATCTTCGACCTAGGTGCTGCAACGGGTGATTCAGCAGCAATGCGCTGGAGCTGAGTACGCGAGGTGATCGTGATAGTAGAAGTAGTTGCCTCAGAATCGTCCCCCTCCTCGTCGTACTCCTCCTCTCGATACTCCCCCTGCTCCCTCTTCCTCAAACTACTCTCATTCGCTGAAACCAACCCCACCTCCTCTGCGAATCCAAACACCAGAACACCCACGACGAATCGTCGATACATATCCACCAACCCGGTCCTCACCCTCTCTCGATGAAACTTCAACAGCGCTTGGTGGTGTGCGCTGCTGCCTGGCTTGGGGAAAGGGATAGGCGAGGGAGGTACCAGAAACGATGACGAGTCTGGGGATGAGGGGAATGATGGTAACGAAGGTGACGGTGAGGGAGAGGAAGAGAAGATGGATGAGGTGGGGGACCAAGGGACCAGAGGGTGATGTGCAGCATTATTGTAACTATTAGCGTAATTGTAGTTGTAGTTTGGTGAATTCGGTGGTGTATAGTGTGCGGGAGTGACGTGCCCGTGTTGGGGTGCGCAGGAGGATAAGGAAAGTGGGGGTGAAGGAGAGGGGGAGGGGGAGCTTGGGGAAGGTGTGCGTGGGAAGGGGTAGTCTGGTGTGTTGGTCGTTGGGAGGATGGGTCGCGAGGAGTTGGAGGCGGATGAAGAGGAGCGGTTCGAGTTGGTGATGATTGACCTGTACAATACGTTGTTAGCGAAGATAAAATCATGAAACATCAAAGACGTACCCGACAGCAGACACAATACTATGCAAAAAGGATTTTTGCCTCTTGTGCTGCTTCCTGGCTGCGCCGGGCGGCTCGAACACTGGGACAGCGGACGTGGTCGCGTGCCTCCGATGCTGCAACTGCTGCTGCTGCTGGAACCGCAGTTCCTTTTGCTGCTCCTCAAACTGCACAGCGAGTTTACATTTTTCATCTTGCTCTCTCATGCACTCGATATCCCTCAGAATACTTTCGAGCACACGCACGAGCCGCCGCTTTTCCTCTTCCTGCTGTTCGTCCAAACCTTGAAGCCGCGCTTGGCCCGGATGGATACACCACTCCACAGTTCGGCCGTCCACAAGCCTGACATGGATTTGGACGCCCAGTGCAGCGGTCCCATGCTGGTCCTGGTCGTCATCCTGGAGTATGCTCACGCGAACGGTATCCAGGAGTGCGCCGATGCCGACGGCTCTGTCGAGCATGTGCATGGTCCTTGGGAGGTCAAGCTCCTGCTGAAGAAGCCCGCTGAGCTGGTTGGTCCATGAGGGGGGGTTGGGGAGGCCATGGGTGAGGTCGGCGAAAGCGAGGACGAGGCGGAAAGAGGTCGAGCCCGTCGGGGGGCGGAGCTCTAACAGCATTGGGAGGAAAAGGGACAGCTAGAGGTGAAGTCGGGCCATTAAAATAAGGTGAAGGAAGGGAAGGGAGGCCTGGGAGCGACGAGGCCGCTTCAACTGCCAGCGGGATGATCCATTGGGTGTGGGTGCGTGCTGATTCTTTCAGGGGCGGGAAGTGACATTCGCTAAGCCTTTTTCGGATGCCCGGTGTCTGTTTTAAACCATGAGTGCGCCCAGGGTCTAGGTTCTGGCCGCCGTGGACGACGATGAGTAGAGAACGATGCGAATCATTCTCTTGTCTTCAGTCAATGAGATTTTTGTTCAATCATCGGTGTTCTGACTGTTTGTTTTCACGCTCAAGTAGCATGGTTGACTCAACGCAGGGATCGTCGAACATGCCACCGACCGTCATGAAAAGAGATCCGCGAGGGAGGAAAGTCGAAGCACATGCGCTCTGGTCGTCTAACGAGGCGATACCAGCGATCGACAATATCAGGTTCACCTGAGCTTCAGGCCCAGTGAAAAATCGATCAGAGAAGATCTGGCGGTAGGAGACTGTGACAGAGAAGTTATACAGGGGTCGGATGTATTTAATAACACGAAATTATATTTTTTTCTGCTAGACCACCTCTGATAGCATCTCTCACCGTCTGAATCACTCCGGTAGCGGCTGGCAGGCTCTGACCAAACCCGAAAACCTGAGACCCTGAGAGAATTCTCAAGAACGCACGATTTCAATAATCCATCGCTCCAGGACATATCTGGAAATCTGGGTTTTAGGGCGGTAATCTAGCTGGCCCTGCGAGGCCTCGTCAAAGCTCAGCAGAAATGTCAGAATTTCTGGTGAGCTCTGACGAGGCCTCGCAGTTCCGCTCAGGATCTGATCGGGTTCTGATCGCTTTTTCACTGGGCTTCAGGGCTTGAACTCATCGAAAAAGGCGAGCGTAGCTTCGGAGCCCTCGTTGCCCACTTTACGAGACTACGACTCCCAAGGCGACCGGTTCAACGACGGATTGGCAATGGCAGACGTAGGCTTCTTTACGAATTCTGGACCGAGGCTCGCCGCTTCTTGTGAGGCGTTCGTTGGCTACGGCTGTTCGCTGAACGGGTCCTACAAAGGCAAGAAGACGTTCTCTCAATGCTTGCAAATGAAGACGAGCGTGAAACTGAAACAGAGAACGAAGAGGAGCCTAATTTCCGCCCTGTGGCTGAGCTTATCCAGAGGAGAAGAGAGTTATCGAATCGTCGAAAGCCCACCGAGTTTTGCCGTTGCTGCCGCCATCACAATTTGAGGCTCCGTTCCAATTGCCTGGAGGTCAGGAACCATCAGCGACTGCCTCATGTTCTTGACCCTCATCACCCAGACTCGCATCGGAATACTTCCACGAAGCCCTCTAGAGCAGCTACTCGAACTTGACCGCGTTCTCAT
Source organism: Candolleomyces efflorescens (assembly GCA_027579765.1). Classification (NCBI taxonomy): domain Eukaryota; kingdom Fungi; phylum Basidiomycota; class Agaricomycetes; order Agaricales; family Psathyrellaceae; genus Candolleomyces; species Candolleomyces efflorescens. Next base: position 347,614 of record JAMZDL010000005.1, on the reverse strand, counting down.
TGCTATGTTATGGAACTTTGCGATGGCTGGTGTTCTCAGCTCAGGAGCTCGACGTCCAGGGTCCATCGTCGAACGCTCTGATCAGCGAGCGCTAAAATGACTGTCAAACGCTCGGAATTTGAATAAAAGTCCCTTGTTCGCAAGTCCCGGGCCTTGGACAGCTTGAAGGGTTAACTCATTTACTTTTCGACATGCGCCTGTCACAGGTAAACAAAGAACAACTCCGTCGTCGACTGCTGTGTTTCTCTGTGGCCCCCCTCCTGGTGGCTCTCGCTGGGATAGCCAGCTGGCAAGGGTTTCTCGCTACCGCTACTCCTCATGGACCGCCCCTTTAGCCACCACAGCCGCACCTCTAGCAACCAATCTGCTCATCACTTCGAATTTGGCCGCAATCGCAATGTTTGGAGAGATACATATGCCTCAGGCAGCACCAATCCGACCGTGAAGAAGAAGAAAAGGAAAAATTCCAAGTATTGTCAGTCTTTCATCCTTTGCCTGCCTTTCCCATGTTAATCCTGATTAATATCAGCCACAGCTGATACCGACTCCGAACGAGACGTGTATGGGGCACGGCGAACTTCTTCAGAGGCACCCCAGAGGGAACCCTCCAGCTACTTCTCGGATTACAGCCTGGCCAGTCACTGTCACAACCCCTACCCGGCCTGGATCTCTGAACATCTAACACCCTTGACTATGGAGGAGATTGAGGGCATTTTTTTGGACCTTTCTCAGAAATTCGGCTTCCAGCGTGATTCGATGAGGAATATGGTACGCACGACCCTCTAGATCTATGTCTACATATTGAACCCAGAAACTCCTCCTCGCAGTTTGACTTCCTGATGCAGCTTCTTGATAGCAGGGCGTCGCGAATGACGCCGAGTCAAGCCTTATTGACGCTGCACGCCGATTACATAGGTGGTCAGAACGCCAACTATCGCAAGTGGTATTTTGCAGCGCAACTCAACCTCGACGATGCTATCGGCCAGACTCAGAACCCTGGTCTGAGTCGTCTCAAGCCCTTGCGCAACTCAAGAGGCCTGGATCACAGGTCTTTGGATAGTGCCTTGAACCGTTGGAGGTGCGCGATGAACAGCATGAGCGAGTATGACCGACTGCGTCAGCTCGCGCTGTACTTGTTGTGTTGGGGTGAGGCTTCTCAGGTCCGGTTCATGCCTGAATGCCTATGCTTCATTTTCAAATGCGCCGACGACTACTACCGATCGGTCGAGTGTCAAGATCGACCAGACCCCCTTCCTGAGGGATTCTACCTACGTACCGTCATCCAGCCGTTGTACCGGTTTGTGCGGGACCAGATCTATGAAGTTGTTGAAGGGAAGTTCGTCCGGAGAGAGAAGGATCACGAGTCCATTATCGGCTATGACGATGTAAACCAGACTTTCTGGTATCCTGAAGGTATAGCCAACATCGTTCTCGATGACAAGGTGGGCAGTATCATCTACACGTGCTCAACGCAAAATTAAGAAAATTTGTCACATTCACAGACGCGCATTATCGACCTTCCACCTCAACAGCGGTTCATGAAATTTGAAAAAATCGATTGGAACAGTGCCCTCTTCAAGACATACTATGAAAAACGTTCCTTCGGCCATCTCCTCGTCAATTTCAATCGAATTTGGGTCATACATATTGCTCTGTTCTACTTCTACACAGCGTACAACTGCCCAACCATCTATCGTGTCCTTAGCGGTAATCGGCTCGGATCCACTGCCATGGAATGGAGTGTCACTGCTCTGGGTGGTGCGGTTGCAACTCTGATCATGATTCTCGCCACCCTGGTCGAATTCTGCTATATTCCCATGACTTGGCACACCAAAGTGCACCTTACCCGTCGCCTTCTCTTCTTGCTCGCCACCCTGGGCCTAACGGGTGGCCTGACGGCTTATGTCGCTATCACGGAGTCCGAAGTGAACTCCAGTGCCGTGGCACTTGCCGTCGCCAAGTTCCAGTTTGCCATCTCCGTCATGGCCACTTTCTTCTTCGCTATCACGCCGTCAGGTCGTCTGTGTGGCGATCGGGTGGCGGGGAAGTCACGCAAATACCTTGCGAGCCAGACTTTCACCGCTAGCTACCCTGCTCTACCAGCGGACAACCGCTTTCTGTCCATCCTTCTCTGGTCGTTGGTATTTGGCTGCAAAGGCGTGGAATCTTATTGGTTCCTCACCCTCTCATTCCGGGATCCGATCCAGGTGATGGTGGGGATGAAAATTCAAGGATGCAGTGATATACTTGTTGGAAACACTCTTTGCGCGAACCATGCTGCCTTTACCCTCACCATCATGTATATCATGGACCTTATTCTCTTCTTCTTGGACACCTTCCTTTGGTACATTATCTGGTCTGCCATCTTCAGCGTACTTCGTTCCTTTTCTTTAGGGATTTCGACTTGGAAGCCGTGGAAGGACATCTATTCTCACTTACCAGAGCAGATCTATGCCAAATTACTTGCCACAGCCGAGATGGAAGTCAAGTACAAACCTATTGTACGGTCCGTGGTCCATTTTTGTCATTTCAGATGCTGACTTGGTTTTGTTACAGACCCTGGCCTCTCAAATTTGGAACTCCATCATCATTTCCATGTATCGTGAACATTTGCTGTCGATTGACAACGTACAGAAGCTGCTCTACCACGTTGTGGCTGGCCCAGACGGCCAAAGAGACTTGCGAGCTCCTGTTTTTTTCGATAGACCGACTGCCCAACGGGATGAGCTCAAGGGCGAGTTCTTCCCTCCTGGCGGAGAAGCGGAACGTCGGATCTCCTTCTTTGCTCAATCTCTTACCACTCCCATGCCCGCCCCTCTGCCTGTCGACGCTATGCCCACCTTCACTGTTCTGACGCCTCACTACAACGAAAAGGTTTGCTTCCTGTTCCTACAGCGGACGATTCGTTCTAATGCTTACCTGTAGACGTTACTGTCTCTTCGAGAGATCATTCGCGAAGAAGATAGCAATACACGAGTCACTCTTCTTGAATATCTCAAGCAGCTGTACGCCATCGAGTGGGAGAACTTCAAGACGGACACCAAATTACTGGTCGAAGAAGAAGTAATGCTCAATGGTGGCAACCAATCTGCTCACGACCAGACTCCTTCAAGGCTAGATGCGGTTCCTTTCTACATCATCGGACTCAACGGCGCGTCAGCGCAAATTACCCTGCGAACCCGTATTTGGGCATCACTCCGCACACAGACCCTTTACCGCACTGTCTCTGGCATGATGAACTACTCCAAGGCTATCAAGCTGCTGTACCGTGTGGAGAATCCTGAAATTGTTCAACTATTTGGTGGGAACACGGACAAGTTGGAGCGGGAGTTAGAGAGGATGGCACGGAGGAAGTTCAAATTTGTCGTCGCCATGCAGCGTTACTCCAACTTCAATACGGAAGAGAAAGAGAACGCAGAGTTCCTTCTTCGCGCATATCCCGACCTCCAGATTGCCTACTTGGAGGAGGAGCCCGCTCGCAGCCTAGGTGGAGAGTCGCGCATCTTTTCTGTCCTCGTCAATGGGCATAGCGCCCTAATTCCCGGAAGGGACGGAACCGAACACAGGAAGCCAAAGTTCAGGATTGAGCTCCCAGGCAATCCAATTCTTGGTGACGGCAAATCTGACAATCAAAATCACGCCCTCATTTTCTATCGCGGCGAGTATTTACAGCTCATCGATGCGAATCAGGACAACTATTCAGAAGAATGTCTCAAAATCCGCAGCGTTCTTGGGGAATTCGAGGAGCTCAATGCATCCACTCAAAACCCGTATGCTCAATGGAACCATCGCGACTTCAAGTCTCCTCCCGTTGCCATTGTCGGTGCTCGCGAGTACATCTTCTCGGAGAATGTCGGTATTCTTGGAGACCTGGCTGCTGCAAAGGAGCAGACGTTCGGCACACTCTCGGCTCGGTTGATGGCCTATATTGGTGGCAAACTTCACTATGGTCACCCCGATTTCCTCAACGGAACCTTCATGACAACTCGTGGGGGTGTGTCTAAAGCACAGAAGGGTTTGCACCTAAACGAAGATATCTATGCTGGAATGAACGCCTTTTGTCGTGGTGGTCGAATCAAGCACACCGAGTACTACCAGTGCGGGAAAGGTCGCGATCTTGGGTTTGGTACTATTCTCAACTTCCAAACGAAGATCGGAACAGGTATGGGTGAACAGATGCTCAGTCGCGAGTACTATTATCTCGGAACGCAGCTCCCCATCGACAGGTTTTTGACCTTCTACTACGCTCACCCCGGGTTCCACATCAATAACATGCTAGTCACCTTGTCGGTTCAGGTGATCATCATCAGCAGTGAGTCCTCTTGCTCCTCTCGATAAGTTCTATCAATGCCGATAGGGATATATAGTGGTATTTTTAGGCACTCTGAACTCAGAGCTCACCGTCTGTGGATCCCCCGATGATCAGCTGGGATGCTACAACCTTGCCCCCGTATTCCAATGGATCGAGCGCTGCATTCTCAGTATTCTCTTGGTCTTCATCATCTCGTTCTTGCCTCCTTTCCTCCAAGGTCTGTTCATTTTTCTTCTTGCTGCTTGGTGTGTCTGATGTGCCTTCAGAGTTCGCAGAGCGTGGATCATGGAAAGCCCTCCTTCGGTTGGCGAAACAGCTTGGATCCTTCTCTCCGGCTTTTGAGATCTTCTCGACCCAGATCTATAATCATTCCATCTTGAGCAACTTGACCTTTGGCGGTGCTCGGTACATTGCCACGGGCCGTGGGTTTGCGACGAAACGCATTAGTTTCAGCATCCTTTTCTCCCGATTTGCTGGTCCCAGCATCTATCTCGGAATGCGGACCTTACTCATGTTGCTCTACGTGACATTGACGTTGTGGACGCCTTACTTGATTTATTTCTGGATCACCATTCTGTTCTTGTGTATTTCACCGTTTTTGTTCAACCCGCATCAATTCGTATTTTCCGACTTCATCATCGACTACAGGTAGGTGTTCATCTGCGCCCTGGATAAATAAGTATGCACGATCCATTCTAATCGCTATTGCAGGGAATTTTTGCGGTGGATGGCTCGAGGCAACTCGAAGTCGCACGGCAATTCGTGGATTGGGTACTGCCGCCTTTCGCGTACCATGATCACAGGCTACAAAAGAAAGACTCTTGGAAATCCTTCAGAGAAGCTTTCAGGAGATACATTTCGCGCTACCTGGGGAGCTGTTCTCTTTTCCGAGATCATCTTCCCTCTCTTCATGGCGCTATTGTTCCTTATTGCCTATCTGTTCGTCAAGTCGTTTCCGGTGGATGGCAAGGTCCCTCCTAGCCCTCTCATCCGTATCAGCGTCATCGCCGTCGGACCGATCGCATGGAATGCTGCTATTCTCATGGTCCAACTCTTCGTCTCCATGTACATTGCGACAGAGTTCCCAAACGCCTTCCCAAGTGATTCCAGATTTGCGTCTGTCATGGCGGCCATTGTTCATGTTCTCGCCGTGTTGGGTCTTATTGGCGCCTTCGAATTCCTCGTACGTTGGCTGCAACCATCTTTGAGGCTGTCACGCTTATTCAACCCTTTGACTTGCAGTGGTTCCTGGAACTATGGGATGCATCTCATACAGTCATCGGCCTTATGGCGGCGGTTGCGATTCAACGAGCCATCCATAAAGTCTTGATCTCCGTCTTCCTGTCCCGTGAACTCAAAAATGACAAAACGAACATGGCATGGTGGTCTGGGCGATGGCACGAGGCTGGATTGGGAAAGCAGGTCGAGCCCAAGATTGCACGAGAGTTCTTCGTCAAGATTGTTGAACTGTCGCTATGGAGTAGTGACCTACTAATCGGTCATTTTCTTCTTTTCCTCCTCACGCCCCCGATTCTCGTTCCTTACTTCGATTGGTTTCATTCGACGATCCTCTGTGAGTTACCCTATGACACTCTTTGATATTCTTTCAGCTGATCCACTTCCCCAATCTAGTCTGGCTTCGACCAACGAAGCAGATTCGCGCCCCTCTCTTTTCTTTGAAACAGCGACGGCGACGCCGCTGGGTTGTAAGGCTGTCAATCTTGGTCTGTGGAGAAGCCTAACGTTACATCGTATCCAGGTCATGAAATACAGCCTGATCTACTTTGGAGCTATTGCCACATTCATTTATCTCGTTGCTATTCGTAAGTCGTGCATCAACCACTCTACCAGTGTGATCTTTTGGTAAACACGAATTCTTAGCACCCATTCTCCGCAAAACCCTTCAAATCGAATGCTCTCTTTGCGACATCTTCTAATGATGACTGACATCATAACGAGCATATTCTCTTTCCCATTATGACGCATTTCAGCCCTTCAATTTCATGCTGTTGCCTCTTCATATTGCATAATATTTCATGGACTCAAAGGATAGTGTCTCAATTCTTAGGACATTTACTGGGCCTAACAAGCTCTATGAACTGTCCTATGCCCACAAACTATGGACTATGTTTAATTCAAATCGGATTCGAATGTAATGTTCTCGCCAGCTCAGTCCGCTCACCGCTCATAGTCTACGCAGCGTCTGGAGCTTCCTCCTTACCCATGGATACCCTTGGAGCTTGAAGCTTGGAAGCCCTACAAGAAGCGAACTCCAGCTACTATCTAGTTCTTACTAATCGTAACGACACGCAGGAATCGTCAGTCTGGCTACGGGAGACTAGCTACTATCGTCGCCCGCTCTGAAGCCTCGATCTCTAATCCCTGAACTCCATTGACACGTGACGATTTCACGACGCGACGCGCTCTACAGCGAGGCGCGTCATCCCTCAGAGTTCCAAGACGCTGAATTAGCTTGATCTAGCGGGGAAGAAATTGAATTTGTCTAATCACACAACTACGTATACGCTATTCTATCTAAGTATGTATGCACGCATTATATATTCACATGTACAACACCAAAACCACTCCGTCAAAAGCGAGATCGATCGAGGGGGTATCGAGAACAATTATTCGAAGAAAGAAAGAAGTCCACAGTCCATGCCTGCCACTCTGCGGAAGTATGCTTGGCGGCTGGGCGAATTAGATGATAGACGCGTCGCGAAGAAACACAGAGGAGGGCGGAGGGAAAATCGAAAAGTGCAGCGGGGCAGATCTAGGTTCACGGCCTCCCAATAGTGGTGACCTGGAACCCAATCTTCCTAAGCTTCTCAGCGTCGACGAGAAGACGTCCATCAAAGACGAACGCAGGCTTGTTCATGCGAGAGTAGACCTGTTCCCAGTCGATATCGTTGAACTCCTTCCACTCAGTCGCAATGACGACTGCCTCAGCGTCCTGGCAGGCTTCCATGGCTGATGAGCAGATGCGGACTTGCTTTTGGACTGGAGGGACTGGGTCAGAGGTGTCGCTAGGGAAATAGCTGGTTTGGACTCACTACTCTCAACAGGGACGAGAGGACTGGCTTCAGCCAAGTCGGTCCAGATTTGGTCATGGGGAACCTGGGGGTCGTAGATGTTCACGTAGGCCTTCTCAGACTGGAAGTCCCGGATGAGGGTGATAGCAGCAGACTCGCGAGTGTCACCAGTATCAGCCTTGAAAGCGAAGCCCAACACCGCAATGCGCTAAATAAGCAGAAGACCATTAGCTTCATAAATTCATGGTCTAGAAGGGAAATGCAACAAACCTTGCCAGTGATAGTGTTGAACATGGTGTCCACAACCCTCTTCGAGAACCTCCTCTTCTGGTGCTCATTCATTTCAACAACCTGTCTCCAATACGCAGCAACCTCAGGAAGGTGCAAGCTCTCGCTCAGGTATACAAGGTTAAGGATATCCTTTTGGAAGCAAGAGCCTCCAAAGCCGACGGAAGCCTTGAGGAACTTGGGGCCAATACGGGTATCGTACCCAATAGCATGGGCCACTTCGTCAATGTTAGCGCCAGTAGCTTCGCAAATCGCAGACAAGGCGTTGATGGAGGAGATTCGCTGCGCGAGCATGGCATTGGCGGCGAGCTTGGAAAGCTCGGAGGACCAGAGACCAACAGTCAAAATACGTTCCTTACTGGAGAGCAAAATGTCAATAAATTGTTATCGTTGACAGCTACGAGGAGGGACGACGACTTACGGCACCCAGTTGGCATAGACCTCCGCTAGCGATTGACATGCTGAAATTCCTTCAGGGGTCTGGAGTGATCCAATGAGGACGCGATCGGGGGAGAAGAGGTCGGAGATGGCAGTTCCTTCGGCAAGGAATTCAGGGTTGGAGAGGATATCAAAGCGGCATCCAGGCTTTGAGTTGGCCTCAAGGATAGTTCGCATCGACTCCGCCGTTCGGCATGGCACAGTCGACTTCTCGACCACAATCTTGGACGTTTTAGCGACGCTGGCGATTCTGCGGGTTGCCAGTTCGACGTAACTATGATGGGAAAAGTGTAAATTGATTCTGAATCAGCGCTGAACAGAAAGAGTGTCCGGCTGTCGCTGTTTGTGGGAACACCGAACTGCCAACACACATGGATAGAATAGGTTACTCACTTGAGATCAGCGGCGAAACCTGCACCAACACCGCTCTTCTTTGTAGGGGTGTTGACGCTGACAAAAATCAGGTCGGCCTCTTCAATGCCCTTATCCACATCGGTGGAGAAGAACAGGTTACGGCCTCGAGCCTCGCGGACAACTTCCTCGAGTCCGGGCTCGTAGATGGGGAGCTTGAAATCAGGACTGTTCCATGCATCAACACGGGCCTGATTCAAGTCGACAATAGTGACAGTGATGTCGGGGCACTTGAGGGCGATGACAGCACATGTCGGACCTCCTGTTAATTTGTGACGTTGCAAATGATATCGAGTGCGGCTGGGTTAGCAGCGCGCCATGGGTCCGCTGGGGGAAGATCACGACTTGCCTACGTATCCGGCACCAACTAGAACGTCGTCGACGCGTCAGAACGCCTCGAGGTGGTTGTCCGAGACGAGAAGACTGTACGCACTGCAGCAAATCTTGGTCACTTTGACGGAGGCCATTGGGATTGTCGTGAGCCTCGTAGAGGGGACTGGCGAGGGCGGTGGAGAGATGTGGGTGGGGGAAGTGGGCGTTCGTCGACAAGAAGGTGCGACAAGACGGTGGTCAAGGTCTAAGGTTCAGAAAATACCGAACCGCGCCTTTTAAATTTATCAATTTTGGGGCTCAAGCAGCGCGAAAGGCCGAACAATTTCGTTGATCACAAAACAGGAAATTACATTACATATGTCAATCGAGATTATCTTCAATTTTTTCGCTCCCTTGCCGCTGGGTTGGCAGGATTCAGGCCCATTTACAGCAAGAATGGTTTGTCAAAATTCCTTGAATGTATGGTATGTTTTGGACAGTGGTTTGTGCAATTTCAGAGAAATGGCCCGACTCTGAACAAGGGGCCTGCAAGTGGAGCTGTCTTCCGGATGCCAAGCCGTGATCCCGTCCCTAATCTCTTCAGAAATGATCCCGGCGCCTCGCCCCCCTCTCGTGTATCTGTCCATGCATCTGTTCGGTTCAGTCCATATTGTACAGGGTAAGCTACTCTAGCCATGTCTCTCTCTTTCATGTTCACTGGCTCTTCGTCAGGGCCGCCAACTCGTACAGGTAACTCCCTAGCAACTTGCTCTGTCCAACACTTATCAGTATCACTCAGGCACCAAGTATCACAAACGGCCAACTCACCCCTTCAATGAAATTGGATCTGTCCAGCTTCTCATTTGTGGAACTAAAACGCGAACATCAACCGACCTGCAGGGTTCGCACAAACCTGAGCAGACTTACTGAGCACCATCATCACCTCTGCCCATCGGCAACAGCAGCACGTTGACACCCAGAGATTCGGCGAATGTCAGCGTCACAGGGATGGACCCTCCTTCTCTCGTCAGGTCTGGATCCTGCTTGTACACGGCCTTGGTGGCTTTCTTGGCAGCTTCGAAGTTCCAGTGCGTGTGGTCAGCGACCCATGGCTTGCCTCCGTGGAGGTTCTCGATAATCAGAGTGTTCTTGCTGTTCAGCTTCGCGAACTCGGACTTCAAATACGCGATAACCAAGGGGTCAACGGCTTCAGGAGTCTGGGGAGGCACCAGTCTATATGGGACGAACGTTCAACAGTGTCCTCCCGCGCGCAGACACTGATCAACGCACCGGATGCTGAACTTGCCCGACACCTTTGCCGGAATGACTGTCTTTGCGCCAGCTTCGCTAAATGCACCTTCGATTCCGTGAAGAGACAGACTAGGGTTACGCATTCGGCCCATCAGCAAATCCACCTTGTTCGACGTCAGAGCGATGGTGTTTCCGGCTGCTTCTTCAATATCGGTTGTACTGTAATCCAACTTCTGATAGATTGCTCTACGGAGTCGAGTTAGCAAAGGCAGCCGAGGATTCTAGACCAAGCAAACTACGTATGTGTACGTACTTTTCATCTTCATCGGCCGGTGGAACCATCTCTTCCACTCCAGGGACCAGGATGTTGCCTTGAGGGTCGACGAGCTTACCCAGCAAGTGGATGAGATCGGTCATAGGCTCGTGGACAGTCCTTCCGAAGACACCAGAGTGCAGGTCGCGTGCTGGGCCGGAAACGGTGACCTTGAAGTAGGTCAAGCCACGGAGCCCATATGTCAAAACAGGAGTCCTGGTGTTCAACCAATAGTTATCCGACTATGAAATCAAAATGAACTGAAGGTGCAATCACTGTTGGTGGTGGTGGTACGCACGATGCAAGCACAGTCGACACCATTGAAGTATCCTCCAGGTTTAGACTCGTTCTGAACAAGCTCATCCAAACCTTCGCTACCCGACTCTTCCATTCCCTCAAAGCAGAACTTGAGATTGACAGGCAGAGGGATTCCTTTATCGTGATGGTACTGCAAGACATTCAGCCAGCCGAGAATGGGTCCCTTGTCGTCCGAAGAGCCACGCCCGATAAGCTGTCCATTCTCCTTATTGACGACCAAGGTGAACGGATCGGTGTTCCATCCGTCAGACTTGTTCGCCTACAAAGCACCCAAACGGGTCAGGAACGCCATCGTACAAGTGATTGCGAATCCACTCACAGGCTGAACGTCAAAGTGGCCATAGATGAGGACGGTCTTCTTTGCTGGGTCCGCGCCCAGGGTCCCCAAAATCGCAGGTGGGAGTTCGAGTTCCTGTCCGTCCAAGTCCTGCTTCCCTAGATCTACAAGCTTGGTGTCAACGCCGAGCGCTTTGAGTTGATCGTTGAGCCAATGGGCCATTCGAACGACATCTCCACGACGCTTTGCATCGCCGCTGATGCTGTTAAATACGAGGATACTGTGTCACCCTTTGTTATCGGGAACAAGAAGACGGACGCACGAAGGGATCGCGACGGCATCTGCGAGGCGCTGGATGAAGGCGTCTGCGTTGGCGTCGATGTACTGGAGGAATTCTGCTGGTGCTGCCATGGTGGTCAGTGGTCAAGATGCGGTTCAAGATCCGTTAAGGTTGCTACATGTGCTAATAGAGCTTATTTGAGGGGAGATGCCATGCGAGCAGAGGATAGCGACAGAGATTAGATTAGATGAGATCATTCGCTCAAAGCCCGGACCACTGAGAGCACTTCTTTTGTAAATCTCGACCACCAACATGGCATCGACGAGGGCAGCAGCTGGATCCTGGGGCGATGACGACGCTGTTAGTGCAACTGTTCGTGCTTATCTACCCCAATGCGAACGTTAGGAACTGACAATGTCAGGCAATCGTCAGATAGCTTCGTCCAATACAAGTCAACCAGCTACACGTACCGTCAAAGCTCCTGTGAAGGACGACTGGGAAGACGATGAAGATGATTCGGAAGATGAAGCTCCAACTGTAGAGAGGAACAAGCAGATCTGGGAAGATGCGTTCGTAAAGGCCGTTGCAAACTCTTCGCTTTCGTCCTAAATCTCTGCATAGGAATACCAAAGTTCACCATGCCATGCCCAGCGTTATCCTATCCCGCAATGCGACAAACTCAACTGCCCCCACAAGCATCCCTCCTCAAGGAGTGTTCGACCAGCAGCCCAAGATGAAGATCCTCAAACGTCCAACAGCTACTTCCCCTTCGGCTCTTCAATCTACTTCAACCGACAATGCCTCTGCTCAAGAATCCCTGCGAGAACGTGAAGCTAGATATAATGCCGCGCGCGAACGCATCTTTGGGAGTGAGAGTTCCGCTAGCTCAAGTTCGAATGTCACCTCGCCGAAGCCTTCAAGTACGGCTCAACCTCAGGTGAAACTGGTGAGAGAACCAAGGGGACCAAGCGGCGAGTCGCAGTTCGGTTCGAGGCGCAATCCAAATCCAAATCCCAGTAATGATTAGTGACGATGCTTGGAGGGGAATTCGAGATTCTACGATTTCATGAAGGATACCTTGTACATAACCAATTTATGTTTTTACCCGCACAGTCGGCGCTTAGGGTGGACGGAATGACAGTTTTACCTAAGCCAGCTCTACTTGACCCGCTACCACATTCTATGAAGCCTCGAATACCTCTTCCACCTACGACGCCAGCATTGCCCAAGGTCAAATGCCCAGAGCTGCGCCAGCTACCCAAGAGTCCACGTCCGCAAGGTGTGACGGTGCGTCTACCCTTCCCTCCTTTGCATCGTTCATCTGACATAACTCGTAAAGTATAGACACCAGAACCCCGGCAACCCAAGCAAACTTATCGCACCACACGTTAACCGCCCGTTTCTTGACCCGCACCACCCGGCAGTCCTAGCCCAAAGGCGCAAAGAATCTTGTATGGTTTCGTGGAACAACTCGCGCTCAGAGGCCTTTGGGATGGTTGCTGCACCGAAAGCGATGTTATTTCGGCCGGATGTGATGCATGAACCATTCTTCGGGCTAATGTTTGAGAAGTGGGAGGATAAGTTGGCCGAGGAGAGCTCGAGTGCTATCAGACCTCCTCCCGTTTGGGCCTCACGCAAGGGCAAGGGAAAGGAAACACTCATCGTCTCGGGTGCCCAGACCTCTACCGATGCAATAACAGCAGAAGCTTTTCCGGAGGAGATTTTACCGAGTGCGACAGACCGGTATATTGCCCGCAGGAAGAAGCTTCTCTCCAAAGCCGTGCCTATGAGCTTGATGTTCGCGACCAGCAAGGCCAAGATGGGTGGGAAGCCGTCCTACGCGACCAAAGTCAAGAAACGGGTGAGAGGCGCTATTGCGCTGGTGATCAATCAAGGGGCAAAGGTTGTTGAGGAGCAGGCTCATTTGGAGGACGGGACGACTCAATTGCAGAAGAAGGTTGTATGGGATTTGAAGGAGGTTGAGCAGGGCAAGAATTGGGTAGTGCCGGGTGAGTTGTATTTCCAAATCTATGGCCTTGTTCTAATGGCATCCATAGGCTGGACTTATATGATCATTCCGACGATGAAGCTCTATCGAATGCCACTTACTGAGCTCATACCGGAGGTCAGAGAGGCATTGAAAAAGATATACAACAAGGCCACGAAGGTGGAGCAGCAATGGACTTTACGTCCGAGTTCGCAGGCCAACTTGAAATATTCGCAACGGCCAAGACGTGATACGAGATAGACCTCCTATGTATCTCTTTAGCACCCCAATATCACTCATGTCATGAGACGAGCAAGGAGGCGTTTTCGTTGCGAAATGTGGGGTAATAAGCAGACATCACCGGACCAAAGCCATGGCCGGACCCGGTGTAGCCGGAACAGTCCTCGAAATGCCTTGTGATTGTACGGTATAAGTAAGAGCGACGGTATTCGACCCGCACGTCTCACTTCACGTTCAACTACACTACTCCTCCCCAACACAATGGCTGCTGATCTCGCAAAAGTCGTCGGTTCTGCCATCCCCGACAAGCCTGTAAGTGCAATCTGGGTTGGACCAAAGTGGACAACGATGATGACCGTGCATCTAGGTTGCATGGAACAAGCGAGACCTTTTGACCTACGCAGTCGGCGTTGGTGCCAAGGCCGACGAGTACCCCTTCGTCTACGAGCTCGGTGAGTCCATTGACCGCTACTCCATGTCCTTAGATTGACCCCCACACAGACCCTAACTTTGCCGCCATCCCCACATACCCCGTCGTACTCGCACTCAAGGGTGCTGACAACGACCTCAACCTCTTCTCTGAGCGCGTAAAGTCGGGACCTATCTCGGGCTTGCCTAAGCTCGACCCGAACCGTGTTGTCCATGCCACCCAGTCCATTGAGGTCTTGAAGCCTCTCCCACTAGTTAGTGGGGATGGCTGGGTGTGGAGGAGCAGGTACACTGGTGTTCAGGAGAACAGTGCGTTTACATTTGCTCCCTCTTCGCATTACAGGGGTTAACCTACTCGTAGAGAGTGGTTTGATCCTGACCGCCGAACACCTCCTCGTTGACCCCAAGGGCGAAGCGTATGCAAAGCTCTACGTACGTTACTCCTTCCTAAACCTCTCTTCAGTCAACTCAATCCATAATACACATAGTCATCCTCGTTCAACCTGGGAGCCAAGGTCACTGGAGAGAAGTTCACCAAAATCATCGCCGGACCACCTCAGGGCAAGCCAATCCCCAAGGACCGAGCAGCCGACTACGTCGTTGAAGAACAAACCACCCCTGAACAAGCAATCATCTTCCGTCTCAGTGGTGACTACAACCCTCTCCACATCGACCCTCGAATCGGCAAGGCAGCAGGCTTCGGCGGTGTCATCCTCCACGGTCTCTCAACCTACGGCTTCACTGCTCGTGCCATCCTCAAGACTATTGGCGGTGGCGACCCCAACTCGCTCAAATTCTACGGTGTCCGATTCACTGCCCCCGTGAAGCCCGGAGATAAACTCCAAACTAGCATTTGGGAGGTGGGCAAGGGACCTAATGGAACCACCGAGGTGGCATTTGAGACCAAGAATTTGAACTCAGGCAAGGTCGTTATTGGGAACGGGATTGCGTATGTGGTGAAGAAGACTCAGGCGAAGCTGTGATTTCGCCGTTCGATCGTATTTTGAATATGAGTAGTCACTTCGTAACTATGTGTACGGTACTGAAGCATTATTTAACTTGAAAGCAAATCCATTCTAACTCGTCCGGCCTTGGCACTACTGAGAGCCTCAACATTTTGGCATTCCTTCTCTAGATTCCCCCGAAGCTGACCTTTTTCAAAACCCCCTAGTCTTCCCAATCCTCATCCGATCAGCAACCGCATCTGCTTCAAGATAGCACCCCTTCAACCACCTATTCGTCTTACTCTCCCCCTGCCCAAACGAGATACCTTCCTCCCTCTCCGATCCTTGCTTCTCTTCAAACGCAGTTCTCGCATGCAACACCCTCCTATTATCAAACAAAACGCAATCCCCTTCTTTCAACGTATAAGAATAGGTATTCTTGGGATCGTTCAGGATATCCGCAAACTCCTTGAGGGCAGGGTAGAACGATAGCGGTGTGCTGACAGGCAGAGGTCCCTGGAACGGTGGGGAATAGTTGATATGCGAGATCGCCGGGGGTTCCGAAGGGTCCGTGGCAGTAGCAGAGGTATTTTCGAGTTGGATGGTAGGATGCTGTTTGTAGAGGTGGTGTCCGTCGTTTACGTATTGGAACGCGACAGGTGTCTTGGTGAGGATGTCGAAGTGGTATGGGTTGGAGCGGTAGAGGACATGCGAAGTGTGGAGGGCATCGACGAATATGGAGGTTCCCCCGACAACCCTGTTTCGCAAGCAGTGAAGAGCTTGGAATCGAGGAGGATGATGAAAATATCTGTAATCGAAGATGAGCCTTGAGAGCACAGATATGTATGAAATAAAGAAGTGCTCACTGTATATCCATGTGCAGGCCCAGATCGAGGTCGGTATACGCAATGTTCTTGCTATTCGTGATGTTGATCACATCCCAAAACTCTCCGTAAAATGTGTTCCTAATTTCCCCAAATCTCTGTGCGAGAGTCCTCAGCTCGCAGGTATCGCTCGTCTTGTGCTCCGTTGGAACACCTGAGACGAAGATGAGACCGTACTTGAGCAATTGTACCATCGCATCGACGAGACCCTTGGGCTCATTCAGCGAAGCGTACGACACGAAGAGGTTTGGGGACTCGGTGATCGTACTGGATGTCCAAGCCTTAGGAGAGGTGTATTCAGAGAAGTGGGATGCATGGAGGGTCGAGGACGAAGAATGGGTCTTTAGAAACTCTTTGGAAAAGAGAGACTTGTGCCCATCGCTCCAAGCAATTTCGATGCCCTCTGGAACGACTTGCACACCCTTTGCACTACTTTCCCCAGGAGAAATCGTCTGTCCTTCCGCGATCCCGGTTGGACGGACATCCAAAGGTATGTCAGAGGTCCGGTGCAGCTTCTGCTTGGTCGAAGGGTGGATGCTCTGAGGCGACGACTGGCACGAATCCCGGAGCCAGACGTAGGGGAAAGTCGTGTTGTCGAGTGCTTTGACGACCAGTGCGTCTTTCGTCGTCGTCACCGACGTCCACGTTCTAACTGGACATCGGAGCGAGGAGATCTTGCGGGGTAAACCGAAGCCAGCAGAACGCAGCATGGTCAGTGTTCTGTGCACTGTTGACTCCCGGATCGCGTAGGGAATGGGCACAAACCTGGGATCCTGTCAATTGGCATTTAAATTCAAAGCCGGAGCCAACAGTCGCCGAACGGCCCAACCGGTTGCCACTTTGAGAATCATAGACATCAAAAACATAACTGCACTTGCACAACCGTCCATGTCGCCTTCAAGGTAATGCTGATATCTTCTCGCTTTCTTTCGCTTATGAATGCAGTCGACCCCAGGGAATGCAGGATAGGATACGAATCAATGACCTGGAGCTGATCCTGCCACTTCAGAGTGGTGCACAATGGCCAGCAGAGGAAACGCATATGCCGCTCCTCCAACCGGTCTTGTTGACGTTCTCGATTGGATGGGACACGAGAAAAGCTGCTCAAGAAGATGATCTCTCGCATTCAATTGATTACGCGACTCTAACAAGCAGGCTGGAGAAGAAGCTTCATCGAGATGATCCATACGACACTCTGGACGAGGTTGCAGGCGCCGTATGCCAGGTCGTTGTGGAAGACTATTCGGGAACCTTCGACAATTTTGAGCTCCAAATTGTGCAACCAAAGGCTTCCCTGTTCTGTGAACAGTTCTCGCTGTCTTACAGGTCATCCCTTGATCATGGCCAGTGGAAAATGAGCACTGTTCGGCATACCATTCACAATCTCGTCTGCCCAATCGTCGTTGGCATACACCCTCACGAAAGGCAGGCAAGGCAGGAAACGAAGACCACAATCACCATCGAAACCAATGACCTTGCACAGTCCGACCTAGGGGGAAGAATTGTTGTCAAGCACATCTTCGAGGTAATGTTAGCATCCCATAGATCTACGCCCGCATCTAACCTGGTTGAGACAGTCCATTTACCACTCCGAGTATCTGACCCTTGAGGCTCTCGCGTCATACGTAGCGAAATATGTTCTCTCAGTGGTTTCCAATGGTACTACCCCAGCCAAAGTCTCGGTCAGCACGTCCAAACCTCATGCACTCTCCAACGCGGCAAGTGCGGAGGTCGTCATACATCGAGACGCGTCCGATTACCAGGAGCAAGAGCCTAATACCCCTAGCCAGATCGATGCTTTGTCCTCAGCCACGTCCACTGCAATCGTTGGCAGGACGCATACTGCTGTCTTAGCACTTGGTACGAATCTAGGTGATCGTTTCCACAACATCGAGTACGCGGTGCGCCTTTTAGAGATCCCTGGAGAAATATTGCGCGAAGTTCATCCTGAAGAGGACTCTTCCTTGATGACGTTGAAGGTCATTGATACGTCTTTCCTCTACGAAACCGAGCCTATGTATGTCACGGACCAGCCAAAGTTCATCAATGGTGCTTGTGTGGTAAGCGAGGCGTTGCTGTTTTGAAAGGACACGCTGACTCTCTAAACAGGTAGAAACCAATCTGTCCCCTTTGACGTTATTGCGGCTCGTCAAAGCCATCGAATCGATTGTTGGACGTGTACCGTCCATTCGGAATGGACCTCGAGCGGTCGACCTCGATATCATCTTCTATGATACGCTTATTTATGACACCCGCCCCACTCGCAAAAGGCAGAACCTTGATGACCTTGAGGGCCAACTCCTCATTCCACATCCACGCATCACGGAACGCCTGTTTGTCTTGCGCCCTTTGAATGAGTGAGTTGCTTCAAATTTTCAGCTCGCTGAATGTGTCATTGAATTTTGAATGAATCCAGCATGATCCCCACATTCGTCCATCCAGCCCTCAAAAAATCTGTAAGGGCGCTCCTCCGGCAACTGGCTAACCAACCGAACGTCGACAAGATGCACAAAACGATACCGTTCCCTCTGCTACCTCTGACCTCATCAGACACCTCGCCATACCCCTCAATCCCACCAGTCCCTCGGACTGCAGCATACTGGACTTTCACTTCCTCCCCTCCACTTCCACCGAAGGGCTTTAGAACGCAGATCATGGCGACGCTGAATACCACCCCAGACTCGTTCTCCGATGGTTCTACTCATAACACGCTGTCAACTGGGCTGGAATACGTCCAGAACGTTGTTTCTGCAGGCGCGAGTATTATCGATATCGGGGGATACTCGACGAGGCCAGGTGCCGAGTTCGTTTCAACGGAAGAGGAGATCGACAGAGTTGTTCCATACGTGAAAGCTATTCGCACCGGCGAAGCACATCGTTCCAAGGACGTGCTCATCAGTGTAGATACGTTCCGCCCAGAGGTGGCTGAAGCTGCAATCGCCGCAGGTGCGAACTGCATCAACGATGTCTACGCTTTTACGGGCAAGGAGTGGTTTGACGCAGGACACGGCGACGAGAATGCGAAGGCGACAGCGAAAGCAGAAGCGGACCAAGTCATGCAGAAGATGAAGAAGATCGCCAGGCGGTATGCTACTCCGGTGGTGCTGATGCATTCTCGCGGCGATGCTGGGAAGCACAAGGATTATAGCGCGTATAACTATGCTGGGACGGATGGTGCTGTGATTGAAGGGATCCGGAGCGAGCTCGGGGCCAAGGTCAGCAGAATTGTGAGAGGAGAGGGCGCAGTGCGACGATGGTCAATTATCGTCGATCCTGGGGTTGGGTTCAGCAAGACGGTTGAAGGGAATATGCAGATTCTGAGGCATGCAGATCAAGTCACTGCTGACCAGCTCATTGGTGAAGGTTGTGTTCTCTAATTCCTCCAAGTTTAGACGCTGACATGCTCTATCTAATTAGGAGAAACTAGGCAGCAGAATCCGTTGACGAACTTCCCGCAGTTGATTGGGGTGTCGAGAAAGTCATTTTTGGGGGCGCTTCTGGCGCAGGATGAAGGTGGGCGAGAGACTGCAGCCAAAGAGCGTGACTGGGCTACGGCGGCTGCGGTCAGTTGTGCTGTTCAGCAAGGGGCAGTTGTCGTTCGGGTACATAATGTTGAGGGACTCCGTGATGTTGTTAAAGTAGCAGACGCGTTGTGGAGGACTTGATAGAGCATCTGTGATCATGCCATGTTTATGGAATGAATATGGATAACTGCAATTGCTCAAAGTCAAGGAGATTCAAACGTCTCTGCGACGCGCTAATTAGCTGACACGCGCATCATAGGACCGAGCAAGTGGCAGTGCCTCCTCGGCAAACTCCGAAACCTTATTTCGTGGAACTGTACAGGCTGCTGAATCATTTGTGCCCATCGTCCTCAACGTTCTACTCATCGTCAAGCCAAAATGGGAAAAGGTATTTGCTGGTACTCCCCTCCCCAATGGTCGCAACCGATCTAACGAAGGAATACCCTAGTTCACGGTTCTCTTGCCCGTGCCGGTAAGGTCAAGTCGCAGACCCCCAAGGTCGAAAAACAAGAAAAGAAGAAGACCCCCAAGGGTCGGGCAAAGAAGCGAATTCTCTACAACCGTCGGTGAGTACAGAATGGCTTTTCTGACTCTGAACGAAGTGCTCATGTCGATTTCAGCTTCGTGAACGTTACCACTGCACCTGGCGCTAAGCGGAGAATGTGAGTTGATTACTTTCGCCCCCATTATGCGCCCAGCCTTCCCCGGACCTGCAAATCAAGTCTACAGCAAGCACCTCTTGTGATGAAACCAAGATTATGCATAGTTCACACTGAAACTCATCGAGTGTTGTTGACAACTATCATCTTTCGTCTTTCGCTCCTATCTGATCTCTCTCCCTTCCCCTTCGCTCCTCCTCCTCATTATCTGCATCTTTTATTGACTCGTTTTCTCCTCCTTCTTCAGGAATGCCAACCCCGAGAAGTAAACGACCTCATCTTCCCATTCTTCTGTACCACTCGAGCCACCACGACGGCATAGACGACGTGGACGCCGGCGACGCGATGGGGCGTGTGTAGGATACTTTGGGCGGTCATGTCATATCCTCGCTTTCCACTTCTCTTTCTATTGCATTTGCATTGATTTACCACCACCACCATGCCGTCTATGCCAGACCTATGATCAATACACGTATGACTCCGGCCCAAGTCCCCCACACTGTTGAGAAGCCTCATTTTGCACGGATAAACACGCTGTCCAGTGATTTTCATCGAGTCATTGACGTTCGCTCGGGCTGGGGAGTCGTCCTTCCATGAGCCGAAGATCAGCGCTTTGCCCTGGCTGAAGGAATCTCATTCCGTCATTGCCAAATGCCCGATTGAACGCTGCATAGTGTTCGTCATTTGTGAGGCGGGGTTCTGTCACTTTCGTGGAAGCGGTGCATGAGATCGTCGGATTGAACGACAGCGATGACATCATGCATCTCCCCACCCATATACAACCTGAATTCTGAATCCCCCTTGCTTGCCATCCACGAACATGGAGTCCTTGCCAGTCGACACTTCGCACCCTGCAGTTCGGGACTACCTGACATTGGTGAGGTTGCAGGTCTTGACCCCGCTTTCTCTCCTTGTCAATATCGCGACGACCTCAACGTGCGCCATCGTGGTCAATCCCTCCCTTGGTATGTGTCCGACTTGTCAGGCTTGACGATGCATTCTCATCCCTTTTCAGGTGGAATATCAAAACTTCATCCTACAGCGATCTCGCCGCGACCATCTATAATTGCAGCATATGTTGGAGCCATTTTCTTGGGACAGCTTGGTTATTGCTTGTTGCTGGTGATGGCGAGTAAACCGGAAACGAAGGTGCGCTCCTCCTTCCCCTGATTCCAAATTGTACGATGTGTATGCTGAGACTTGTAAACCACAGAGAGCTTTGGTTAAGGGTGTAGGATTTTCTTTGGTGTTTGCCAATCTCTTCATGGCTTTGTGGGCAATCTCATGGGTGGGTCGTATTTCGCAATGCCTGCTTGGGCTTCGGGCTGACGAAAGGTCATCATCAGGTTATGGAATGGTTCCTCGTCTCGACCATTCTGCAAGGGATCATGCTTCTCTTGCTGTTCTATTCGAATGTGGCGTTGTTGATATACCATGCCCCAGTGAGCTCTCGGCCTTTGGACACGGCTCTCATCCATGCTCCTCTACGATTCTTCCTGGTCTTACCGTTCTCGATTCTCTTCCCGCTATCCCTTTTGTGAGTACCTCCGCGAGCCTATCCTTTGTGCTGCAATGCCTGACTTTGCTTTCCAGCGTGACACTGGGTTTGAGCTACATTCCTATGCCTGATGGTGGCCCACCGAGAGATTACTCGGCTTGGCACGCCTGGGTCGGGTTTGGCGTGATCATGGGCACGAATTTAGTGGGACTGCTTGTCATCCTGTTCCGAAGAGACATTGTGTGGTGTGCGGCAGCGACCTGGATTTGTGTCAGTATTTGGAGTTTGCGTCCGAAGCCTGCCCCTGTCTACGTGGGTACCCGACCGCCCTTCACGCATCGAACCTCCCTTTGCTCACTGATGAGTTGTGGCTTCCATTTGAATTTAGATCACGGTTATTGTGTTCACGGTGCTGCACCCCCTGGGGTTGGCAATCTCGTATATTTATCATGCGTTCGTTACGCCTCGAAGGGGAGGGATTCAGTTGCCTCCGGATCAGGAGTATCGGGGCCAGTATGAGCCTCCAAGCAGTCGACCTGTCAATGGGACGGGTTCGAGAGAAATCGACGAGGATGCGACTTGGGGCTAAGGTTTGGATTAGCAGATAGCTTAGTTGTATCGGTTTTCGGGAACCTCTTGATCCAGTCTGCGCAATGCAAGGGTTGATTTCCTCATGATCATGTTGACGAGTGTTGCGTACCAGCTCAAGCAGGTTGATCTGTGATCATGAATGGAAGCGCTTCGAGGCACGTTTCTGTTCGCGTTTGATGTGAAACTCCAGCTTATCTCGAACTGGCATAGCTACATAGGCCGAGATGACGTCCGCGGTGCGCGCAAAGTAAAGCCGCGATCCGCCCCGCGGTTTGTGATGACATCGTTCAACGGCTTCAGCGCTTAACACTCTTCTGCACAGTACTCAACGACTAGAACGATCGGGAATCTAAAAATATGGAACGGCTGACGCTGGAGTCCACTCCACTGGCTGACAGTGGGCTGACGATCGTCAGATATTTAAGGCGGCCACTCTGGAGTGGCTGTGCCAAGTCTTTGTGGTGAGTTCCTGCGTCGTGATAGAGCCTAAACCAAAAGGAAGAGTGCTTACCTATGCTCGTAGGATCTCTACTAGGTGGAGCTCATACACCGGCCGTGGAAGCCCAATTATTGGATTCCTCACATCGACGGCTCGCGATTATTATCCGGCTCCTTCGCTCCAAACGAGCTCATTCCTCTTCGTCACATCCCATCTTTGCAAAGTTCAGACAGGACACCCTTCAACTAGACCCACCCCGCCTATGTCGCTTCATGTGAGTTCCAGACCTTCCGATTCAATTAGGAGCCGATGCTGATCCAGCGGCTTTGAAGAGCGCCCTTGGGCCTGGCTATCTAGAATCTTCATCTTTTCCTGAGCAAGATATCATGTGTTCTCATTTTCAGGCTCCTGTACCCAACTCCCTTGGCGGCGCTGAGAGTAACAAATCCCCAGACCGGATGGTACCCCAATAAGTGCAGGTGGCACCCCACACGGTTGGATGCCGATCCCTCAGGAGCCACCTCCCCCCCTTCGAGGGGGAAACAGAGGTTTCCAGACGGTAAGCTCCGATGCAGGTGATCTTGTCGCGTACGGGGTACCCGGAAGGAGCATCTACTTTCCCCCACGAACCCATTGCGTAGTACTGGGCTTGTAGCTCTGCTCCTCCAGTCCTAAGTCCGAGTGAGTCGTTGCCGGCGTCAGTTTGGGTCGTGGTACAAAAGGAGCCGCCCGGGCTTAACGAAGCATAAGTAAGTGGATCTTTTGAAATTCAGATACTCAGAACGTGGCCTGATTTCGTTCGGACCTAGGAAGCAACACATCGTATTCAACATTTCTGTGATCTCTTACGTCAAGAATCTGACTTCTCTATCGACAGTGCCCCAAGCTCCCGGTGGCAGCCCGATGCGCCGGCTTTCCGCACTTCTGTGACTTCTTTCACTGGCATGGCCGACGCGTCTTGCTTACAGCACAGGGAAAGCCGACTCGAATACTATAGTAATATGCCTTCCCAGAGGCAACTGGTTTTACGATATCGAATGGCAAGCCGAACTTTCTAGTTCACTGGAATGCCTTGGCTCACTCCTCGTCTACAGCCCTCTTTTTAAATTCCTTTTTTGTTTCCTTTTGCTCTCCTGGATGAATCCTTCTATAGAGTGACCAAAGAATTCTACACCGCTTTTTTGAACTATTCATACTCCCGGTAGCTGCACGAGGGCCGAGGCTTCGGTTTGAAAAGTCCAAGGTACTCTCATCTGCTAGAGTAGCGCCCTGATCGCAGATTTGCAAACCGCCCCAGCTCACGCATTCTACTAATATTTGTTGAGCTGGAGTCACGCTCACGATGCACAAGTACATTCGAAAGTAGATCTTGTGCGTAGCTTTGCATAATTGGCACTTTCTCAGACCCAATTTCCTCTGGCAAATTGCTCACAGCATTTCTGACAGGCGCCGCCCATCAGGTATCATTGATCATTTTCACACCGCCAACGACTCGGATTCGGAACTGCGAACATCCAGGCTCAGCCAACCTTTTGCCCTCACACCACTCAGAGGCCTCCCTGTTTCGTCCAGTGCGCTCGGTTCGCGATGGCCGACATGCTCAATAATGCCCATGACTTCAGCATTGATCAGTTCAATGTTACAATACCTCCTGCCTCTGGACTGTCCAAGGCGCTAAAAAGTATGTTGGTACTCCTTGAGAACAGAGCAAAGCGTTGAAATATTTTTCCTTCCAGATCTCCAGTCCCTGGTCGTGACCGGTGCCATGCACGATTCGGATGAACGCTGTGATGCACCGAAATGCCAGGCTGAGACCCGGGTCGCTGTCCAAAGCGACTTGTTCAGTTGGATCACAGAAGGCGACGCCCCACAGAAAATCAGATGGGTGACAGGGCCAGCGGGGACAGGGAAAACAGCAGTCATGGGGTCACTGGCAGAAACCTGTGAAAAGGAAGGGATGCTAGTAGCGTCATTTTTCTTCGCTTCATGGTCAACATCTACCCTTCGACATCGGAAGACAGCGTTCATCCCAACTATAGCGCATCAGATAGTGCAACACAGTCCGGCTTTGAAGGACGCCCTTGAAAGTGTCATCGAAGAGAACCCAGTTGTCTTCAATAAGACGCTGAAGGTCCAAATGGAAATGCTCATCTTGGAGCCCCTTCGAAGGACCAGACACGAATATGATCGCTCTCAGTGGCCGAGGGCAATCT
Organism: Candolleomyces efflorescens; assembly: GCA_027579765.1. Classification (NCBI taxonomy): domain Eukaryota; kingdom Fungi; phylum Basidiomycota; class Agaricomycetes; order Agaricales; family Psathyrellaceae; genus Candolleomyces; species Candolleomyces efflorescens. The sequence continues at coordinate 322,974 of JAMZDL010000005.1, read as the reverse complement.
TAATAGATGGGGTAGATGAATGCGAGGCCGAGCAATACAACAGTCCCAAAGCACCTGTTCGAGAACGGACGAAGGAGGACGACCAGGAGGAAATCCTACGTGTTCTCCTTCAGGCGGCAGTGGATCCCGCTTTCCCATTCCGCATTGTCATAGCAAGCCGCCCCGAACGAGTCTTCCGCGAGTTTTTCAACCTTCAAAGCTTTGAGCACCTGGAGATCAAGTCGCCTGAGCATTTATCCCGGCTCCGTGCGGCCTTTGCCTCACCAATCGACCTACACGAACACTACAATGCAAACGACGACATCATGCTCTACCTACGATCAAGGTTCAATCAAATCCGTCGCCGACACAGCTTCCCTTCATCTTGGCCCTCCCCCGACATCTTTCAGCTTTTGGTCGATCAGTCGTCGGGTCAATTCATCTTTGCCGCCACCGTCATTCGGTTCCTCACCGATTCTCGCTTAGGGGACCCTCGAACATTACTCGAGGTGGTACTCAAGGTGACAAACGCGGCGCAGGGATCGAAACATGGGCATAATCCCTTCTTGCACCTTGATATTCTCTACCTCCATATTTTGGAATCAAACCCAAACCCCTCTCTCGCCGTCAAGTGGATATGGATCTTGAACGACTGTAAGCAGCGACCTCTGGAATTGGCTGGCCCAATCGCCATATCCCCGTATGCGTTTAATCATGACCGCCAGCGTCCATCTGCAGCTTATATCAACCAGTGGCTCCAACTGCTTGACGGCGGGGCTGAACACCTTTTTGGGACTCTTCACTCGTTATTGAAGGTGCCCTATTCAAAAGCTCCGCAGGAACCCTACAGCTTTTATCATAAATCACTAATCGACTTTCTTCGGAACCCCCAGCGATGCGGACATCTTCACGTCGAAGAGGACGAGCGGAGAGCATTTTTTTGGGACAGGTATCTTCGTGTCTGTGATCGTAAGCCTGGTTTTCTTCTGCCTCATAAATTTGTCCCTAATCACATTCATCTCTGCTCAGGACAGGGTGTAACTGGTGATGCAACGGAAAAAGCCAAGTTTCAGGGTTTCTTCTTCCGTATCGAGCTACCCCCCACTATTCCCTTCCCAGACAGGATGACTGTCACACCATCAGGCGTGAATTGGTGGACAATGAAACTTATCAAAGTCTACTGGCCTGGCGAAGAACAGATCCTTCCTGCCATGGAGCATGGAGACCAGATCCAACTTATTCGTGACATGTTCGTGCTGGTCCACAGTTCGGTGGGTCCTATTCAACTCCTTTACGCAGACACGACATATTGACGGTCGATGTTGCATGAAGTGTCATTGGCGCGAGTGTAATGGCTTTTGCAAAGCCTGGCGCAGCGCAACCCTGCGGATATGTAAGGCCAACAATTGGAAGGTCCCAAACCGAGCTTGGCGACTCGGCAGCCGCTTCAATCAGGCCATGAGTGTTGACGAGCAGTTGGGTCCACCGACGGAACGAAATCGACCGGTCTAAGGAATAACATTTGCAAGTTGAACTGATCCTGATCACGAAGTGTGTACTTGATGATGCAAATCAAGTTTCAATCTCCAACTTTGTCAGTACTTAGTCGAGATTGAAGGATAGGGCGGTGACTAGTCTCTCGCAGCCATTCCTGCGTGTCGTTACGATGATGGTGACGGGGGTCGAAATAGCCTAGATTCCCGCTTGCCACTACTACCAGTCTCCAGACGTATAGTTGATATAGACTCGGACATGATTTAATTCCGCGACTGACACCGTGAACGGAAGTTGCCGATGAGTTCTCCACCTCACTCTCCCATGTGTACCAACGCTTCGAAGGTTCGGCCCCCACCTCAATACCGTTGATCAAGAAAAATATGTTGCGTCCAGCGGGCCGTCGTAAATGCTTGCGACTCACGCCCATCCCTCAGTTCGAATGGTACCAGTGGGACGAGTAGCGCCGGCCTGTCATGCGCTGTCCTTCGAGTAAACAACAGCAACTCCGCCTCTGACCGCTCTGGGCAGGTGAATCAAGAGGGTTCACAGCATCCCTGCCCTCCATGGACTACCCTGACGACCCTTTCGGCCTGGGCAGAAGAAGCTACTGCGATGAGTTTGCCCAACCCATCGAATTTGGCCGCAACAGTGACCATAAGGTGACCCATTCCTCAGGCAGCTATGATCCAGCCGTCGAAGAGTACGATCCATATGAAGAATTCCAATATCGTCAGCCATTTCATCTCAACCGCCTGCTTGTTCACAACTGATTGACCAGCCGTAGCTGGACCAGGACACCCCGGTCGAAAAGTCGATGGCGAACACTCCCATTCCTCACCTTCCGAGGTATCTATATCTCTTGGGCACAATAGCCGCCTAGCTTTTGAGTCGGGTGTGCAAGCCCCTTTCCGCGGTTACGACAAGCCCGTCGAACTGAGGGACGCCCGCGACATTTTGGCGCCAGCCGCCAAAGAGTATGGCTCAGATGAATATCGTCAGTCATTGATCAACCAGACCGCCCGCCCTATTCATGCTGACCGACATCGACTGCAGCTTACTCCGATCGAGATGTCTATGGAGAACGACTGCCTCACTCCTCAGAGTCCCCAGCGTCGCCGGACAGCTTCGACAGCTTTGAGCCGGACCAGGAAACTCCCTTCAGCTACTTTCCCCCTCAGTTTACTCACAATGCCTACCCGGCCTGGGACACCGATCGACAAATTCCCTTATCTCAGGGCGAAATCGAAGACATCTTTTTAGACCTTACTCAGAAGTTCGGTTTTCAGTGCGATTCAATGAGGAATATGGTGCGTTCAGGCTCCCGCATGTCATCCGTACGCATTCAGTTGAACTACCTCAAATGGTGGCTCAGGTGCTATTGACTCCCAGCCTTGTATTTGGTTCAGCAAGCTGACACCGAACCCCCTCCAACAGTTCGATTTTCTCATGCAACTGCTCGATAGTCGTGCATCAAGGATGTCTCCGGACCAGGCTGTGCTAACATTGCATGCGGACTACATTGGAGGCCACAACGCCAACTATCGCAAATGGTATTTCGCTGCGCAGCTCGACCTTGACGATGCCACTGGTAGCACTCAAAGTTCTGGGTTCAATCGCCCCAAACGACCATCACCCGAAAAGTCTCTGGCCGAGGCCAAGGAACGCTGGAGGCATGCGATGAACAATATGAGCCAATACGACCGGCTGCGGCAAATCGCATTGTACCTACTGTGTTGGGGCGAAGCAGCTCAGGTCCGGTTCATGCCCGAATGCCTATGCTTCATCTTCAAGTGCGCCGACGACTATTACCGATCACCCGAATGCCAAAATCAAACGGAACCCACAGAGGATGGATTCTACCTGCGCACGGTTATCAAGCCACTTTATCGGTTTGTGAGGGATCAAGGTTATGAGGTGATTGATCGAAAGTTTGTCCGAAGAGAAAGGGATCACCAGGATATCATTGGCTATGACGACGTGAACCAGTTGTTCTGGTATCCCGAGGGTATTGCACGGATTGTTCTCAATGATAAGGTGAGCCTTTGGAGCGGCGTCTTGTGCAAACTCTAACTTGGTTTCAGCTGCGCCTCATCGACGTTCCCCCCCAACAGCGGTTCATGAAATTTGACAGAATCGATTGGAACAAAGCGTTTTTCAAGACATATTACGAAACACGTTCTCCCGGCCATCTCCTCGTCAACTTCAACAGAATTTGGGTCATCCACATCTCCCTCTTCTACTTCTACATGGCATACAATTCGCCAACTGTTTATCGCGTTCGCGGAAAGGACTCGACTGCGATGACATGGAGTGTCACTGCTCTAGGTGGGGCAGCTGCAACAGTCATCATGATTCTTGCTACACTTGCCGAATTCTCCTACATCCCTTCAACTCGGAACAACATCAGCCACCTTACCCGTCGTCTTCTCTTCTTACTCCTCACCCTTGCTATAACGAGCTGCCCAACAATTTATATCGCCATTGCCGCATCCAACGGTAGCGACGGATCCTTAGCACTTATCCTTGGAATCGTTCAATTCTCCATCTCTGTTCTCGCCGTCCTTTTGTTCGCTATCGTCCCGTCAGGTCGAATGTTTGGCGACCGGGTCGCTGGGAAGTCGCGGAAATACCTGGCAAGCCAGACTTTTACTGCAAGCTACCCTGCTCTACCGAGGCAAAACCGGATTGCATCAATTACTCTCTGGTTGCTGGTATTTGTATGCAAAGGTCTCGAATCTTATTGGTTTCTCACCATCTCATTCCGCGATTCGATCAGGGTAATGGTGGGTATGAAGGTTCAGAGATGTAACGATCGAATCTTTGGTAACACCCTTTGTACGAACCATGCCGCCTTTACCCTTGTCTTCATGTACATCTGGGAGCTCATCATTTTCTTCTTGGATACTTTTCTTTGGTATATTATCTGGAACACTATCTTTAGTATTGGTCGTTCCCTTAATTTGGGTTTATCGATTTGGACGCCCTGGAAGGCCATTTACAGCAGATTACCCCCACGTATCTACTCCAAGCTTCTTGTTACAGCTGATATGGAAGTCAAGTACAAGCCCAAGGTACGTTCTGTCATCCATGCTCGTCGCTATCGACGCTGATTATGGTTTAGGTTCTGGTCTCTCAAGTGTGGAACGGCGTCATCATCTCAATGTATCGCGAGCACCTGTTGTCGATCGACCATGTGCAAAAGCTGCTATATCACCAAGTGGATACCGCCAGCGGCCAGAGAAGCTTGCGGGCTCCTCCCTTCTTCATGAGCGAGGGTGAACAGGGCGGCTTCAGGAGAGAGTTCTTCCCTCGCCGCGGCGAGGCAGAACGTCGTATCTCTTTCTTTGCTCAATCTCTCACCACTACTATCCCTGAGGCTGTCCCTATTGATGCCATGCCCACCTTCACCGTCCTGACGCCTCATTACAGTGAAAAGGTATGTTTGACATCGCTGCGTCCGAAGATTGGTTCTGACGTTTTCGTTCAGATACTGCTCTCTCTCCGAGAGGTTATCCGCGAGGAGGATCGCAACACACGGGTTACCCTCCTCGAATATCTAAAGCAACTCCACCCGACTGAATGGAAGAACGTCGTACAAGACACCAAATTCCTAGCCGATGAAGGGGCAATGTTCAACGGCGTCAATCCGTTTGCTCAGGAAGAGAAAGATTCTTCCAGGGTTCTTGATGATCTTCCATACAACTTTATTGGCTTCAAGAGCTCGTCACCAGAATTCACCCTTCGTACTCGTATTTGGGCATCCATCCGTACACAGACTCTTTACCGCACCGTTTCCGGGATGATGAACTACGCCAAAGCCATCAAGTTGCTGTATCGCGTTGAAAATCCAGAGGTTGTTGGGATTTTTGGGGGGAATACGGATAAGTTGGAGAGGGAATTGGAAAGGATGGCACAGAGAAAGTTCAAGGTTGTCGTTACCATGCAGCGTTTCTCCACCTTCAACAACGAAGAGCAAGAAAACGCTGAATTCCTTATTCGCGCTTACCCCGATGTTCAAATCGCCTTTCTGCATGAGGAGCCCCCACCCAAGGAGGGCGGAGAGTCGCGCATCTTCTCTGTTCTCATCGACGGACATAGCGAGTTCAATCCTAAAACCAAACGCAGGAAGCCCAAGTTCAAAATTGAGCTTCCAGGCAACCCTATTCTTGGTGACGGCAAATCTGACAACCAAAACCACGCCCTTATCTTCTCGCGTGGTGAATACCTCCAGCTCATCGACGCCAACCAGGACAACTATCTCGAGGAATGCCTCAAAATTCGTAACATCCTTGCGGAATTCGAGGAGTATTGGGTCCCTAATCAGAGCCCATACGACCAGCGGGGCCATCGCGACTTCCAGACCTCCCCCGTCGCTATTGTCGGTGCTCGCGAGTACATCTTTTCGGAGAATATCGGGATTCTGGGAGATCTGGCCGGTGGAAAGGAGCAGACGTTTGGTACCCTCTCAGCCCGTTCGATAGCGTGGATTGGTGGCAAACTTCACTATGGTCACCCCGATTTTCTCAACGCGATCTTCATGATGACTCGTGGAGGTGTATCCAAGGCCCAGAAGGGTTTACACCTGAATGAAGATATCTTCGCTGGGATGAACGCCTTTTGTCGTGGCGGACGTATCAAGCACACCGAGTATTACCAGTGCGGGAAAGGCCGCGATCTCGGGTTTGGTACTATCCTCAACTATCAGACGAAGATCGGAATGGGTATGGGTGAACAGATGCTCAGTCGCGAGTACTATTACCTTGGAACGCAACTTCCCATTGACAGGTTTTTGACATTCTACTACGGACACCCTGGTTTTTATATCAATAACATGCTGATAATTTTCTCAGTACAAGTATTTATCGTGATCAGTGAGCATTTTCTTCCTCTTCCTCTATTCAATCTAGACTGACGACGACCTGCAGTGATGTTCGTGGGGACTTTGAACTCTAAGCTTATCATTTGCGAATACACGTCGCTCGGCGGGTGGAATGGCGGTCAACCGGGATGCTACAACCTTGTCCCTGTGTTCCAATGGATCAAGCGGTCCATCATCAGCATTTTTTTGCTCTTCATGATCTCGTTCTTGCCCCCTTTTATTCAAGGTGTGTTCTCTTCAATCCCTTCCGATTTACGTGTCTGAGATTCTCTTAGAACTCGCAGAGCGTGGAACATGGCGGGCTGTCGTCCGGCTGGGGAAACAATTCGGATCGCTCTCCCCTATGTTTGAAGTCTTCTCCACCCAAATATATACCCATTCCATCCTGAGCAATCTAACCTTTGGCGGTGCTCGGTATATCGCTACGGGCCGTGGTTTCGCGACAACTCGTATCTATTTCACTATCTTGTTCTCCCGATTTGCCGGGCCTAGCATATACCTAGGAATGCGGTTGTCGCTAATGTTACTTTACGTGACGTTGACGCTCTGGACGCCGTACTTGATTTACTTCTGGATCTCCATCCTATCTTTGTGTGTTTCACCCTTCCTATTCAACCCGCATCAGTTCGTCTTCTCAGACTTCATCATCGACTACAGGTGAGTATATCTAGATTGATCGAGGCAATATCCAGCTAATCGAGACTACAGGGAGTTCCTGAGATGGATGGCTCGAGGTAACTCAAAGTCGCACGTCAATTCGTGGACTGGTTACTGCCGCCTCTCGCGTACGAAGATCACAGGCTACAAGAAGAAGCGCCTCGGAAAACCCTCAGAGAAGCTTTCGGGAGATACACCTCGCGCCACCTGGAAGGCGGTGGTCTTCTCCGAAATCATTCTCCCCATTTTTATGGCGGGTTTGTTCACTATCGCTTACCTATTTGTCAAGTCGTTTCCAGTGAACGGCAAGCTCTCTCCCAGCCCTCTTATTCGTATCACTGTCATCGCCTTTGGACCCATCGTTTGGAACGCCGTCATTCTCGTCATCCAGTTCTTGTTTTCTCTGGTCGTTGGCCCCAAGCTCCCGAATAATTCTAGATTTGGGTCTTTTATGGCAGCCGCTGTCCATGGATTTGCCGTGCTGGGAATCGTCGTCGCTTTCGAATCCCTCGTATGTTGAGTTCAGGTCATTTACGATGCGATCCTTACGAACCCTTTATTATGCAGTGGTTCCTGGAACGATGGGATGCGTCCCATGCGGTCATTGGCCTCATCGCGGTGGTCTCAATTCAACGAGCCACCCACAAAGTCTTGATCTCCGTCTTCCTTTCCCGCGAGTTCAAGCATGACGAAGCGAACCTGGCATGGTGGTCGGGACAATGGTCTGGTCGTGGCTTGGGAATCCATGTTATGTCCCAACCTGTACGAGAGTTTGTTATCAAGATTGTTGAATTGTCGCTATGGAGTGGCGACCTCCTTCTGGGTCATTTCCTTCTTCTCATGCTCACGCCGCCCATTCTCATTCCATACTTCGACCGGTTCCATTCGACCATCCTCTGTAAGTTATCATATGCAAGTTTTCCAAAGTTCTTGTTACTGATTCAAATTCCTATTCTAGTCTGGCTTCGACCATCGAAGCAGATTCGTGCCCCTCTCTATTCTCCGACACAGAAGCGGCAGCGTCGCTGGATCGTAAGTTGCCTCGAATAGTATGGCGGGAATGTACCAAACCTGTTCTGTCATATTCAGGTGATTAAGTACGGCCTCATCTACACCACCGCTGTTGCCACAATCATTTCTCTTATTGCCGTTCGTAAGTATTCCGACCAACCTGATATGACGTTCTTGCTCACATACTCTAGCCGCTGTCCACCTCAAGGCCCTCCAATTCGAATGCACACTTTGTGACAGCTTCTAATTGATGGCGATCCTACAGCACGCAGAGTAGTTCCCTCGCTTTACTTACGGCGTAGTTTTTTTTTCCCCTTTCACGCTGGGGAGTCGGTGGACTATCAGTGATCGTACTTTTACCAAGTACACCTACCACACATCAATCACCAAGATCTTTCTGCATCTCACGGCTATTTGATCTGGATCCCATACTTACATCCCCAGAACCTACGAGCTCTTGCCCCGGAGTTCCGTGGTAAAATCTCGGTGCCTGCCGTTACTGGTCTAGCTCACGGTAACCTGGTGCGTTTCAAAGCTTTGTTCAGAGGTTTGTGACTATGTATTGACTAGAGTCGGACTATTCGGCTCAGTGTGCGTAAGTTAAAGTACAGCCGCCGTTGATGTGTTGCGTAGCACCACCTGATCAAGGTGGGATGCGTTCAAAGTTTCTTTCCTCATGGCCCCTTTGGACGGAGATCAGGGTTGACAACGAGTCTGACCTCAGTTCCAGATTTGCAACTTCTGTTGGGAAATCGGAGGGCTGCGGCTGGGGCAGGAGTCAATCGTACATCACAACATTCTTATCTGCTGGTCTGGACAGATTATGTTCTGCTGTAACAGCTGCCCGCGACGTTAAACGGTAAGTACTCACTTTCGGCCATCGCCAGTCCAGTGGCAAGCTAGGGAATCAAAGCGTCCACTGGGCATTTCCGCGTTCAGGCAACTGGGGCGGGAGCCTGGAAAGCCGGGCCGGGTCGTCCTTTTCCGGAGCAAACTGAGAATGGGCTATTCATTAGAGATGAAGAATGTCTTTTTGTAGATCTGAGGTTACCCGTCACCTTCGAGTCCTCGCGGATCCATCATCTTCTGACCTCAGCTCCGTTTCTTCGTCGTATCCATGTGTTTGCTCGACCTCGACTACCTTCATCGATCATGGGCCGGACTAGTCACTTGAACAGGAAGAAGCGTACAGTCCCTCTCAAGCGAGCGAATTGGGAAACTGCCGTCTCTGGCATGTGTAGTGCCAGAGCCTTGTGCTCAACGTGTGTCCAATCCAACTTCAATCATAAGTAAGTGGAGCAAACAACGTTCACATAAATATCGTTCACACATCAATAGGACAGGGCGACTGGTGCTGTACTGCCGCTTAACCCATATAAATCAGCAGAAGCAACGGCATCTCGACGCATCAAGTCCGCTGTTTGATTTTGAATAACAAGTCCATATGTGCTCTGAACAGAGGGCGGAAAGTACAACCGAAAGGAAGGCCATCAAGACTCGACCTGGCATACAGATGAGAGGAATCGGCTAGCTGTTCAGTTTTGGTCGATATCGGGTCTTCACCTAGATGTCTGGCATCCCAAAGCCGAATCACGGGTCCTTAGGCCTTGTGGTCGTGTACTCGGGAAGGAACCAAGCCATACGGTCTTGATTAAATGCTGCAGAACTTGTTTGCCTTGGCCTCTTCTTGAAACGATATAAAGAGGTCCCCGGACGGGAGATTGACCCCAGTGCAGTCTAGTCTTCTAGAAACCGCCTCGTTCTCTCTACACACCCTCTCCGCTCTCCGACAATGAAATTTGCTGCTCTTTCTGCTCTTGTCTTCGCCTCTGGTGCCGCTGCACGTACCTTTACTGTGGGTCTACACGTTGTTGCCTCCAGGTCCGTCATTCTTGGCTGACATTTATTTCCAATCCTAGGTGTATAATGCCTGCCCGTTCACTATCTGGTATGTTGCCCTTTGTCGTCTGTTTTTCATCTACGGCACGTTGCTAATGGCTCACCCTCAGGCCTGCAATCTTCACTGACTTGAATGTCGGCTCTGCCAAGCCTGCCCATCCCACTGGGTACGCCAGTATTCTCCCCCGTCAATGGTACGAAGTTACAGAACTCACGAATTGTTAGATGGGAAGCCAAGGCCTGGACCAAGGTCACCTTCAGCGTTCCAGACAACTGGAAGGCAGGAAGAATTTGGGTATTCACCCTCATCCTTGTCAAACGAAGATCCTTTGCTGATCTGTGGCGTTAACTAGGCGCGGCGCAACTGCGACTTTTCCAAGCCTGGCCCTCAAGCTTGCCTCACTGGTGCCTGCAATGGTGGCTTGCTCTGTGATCAGCGTACTGGAGCGGTATGGGCACTTTAACTCATTGCACACAGTATTCTTTGCTCATTGTGCTTGTGACAAATTCAGGGTGTTCCTCCTGCCTCCTTGGCCGAGTTCACTCTCGGAGGAGCCGAAGGCTTGGACTGGTATGACGGTGAGTCACAGGAAGAGAAAACCATATGTATCGAAGGACTTCAACTTAACATTCCAACAGTCTCTCTCGTCGATGGGTACAACCTTCCTGTGAGGTGAGAATTCACTCACATTGCCGTACGAATTCTTTTTTGATCCTCATGCGCCACATTCTTGACCAGGATCACCAACAATGTTGGATGCCCAGTTGCCGAGTGCGCTACCGACTTGGGACCAGACTGTATGTCTCCCCTTGATTGAAGCCCTGACCTGCCTAGCGACTGGTCTGATCCTTGTTTCGTCTAGGCCCTACTCCCCTCAAGGGTCCCTTCGACTCTTCGGGCTTCCCGGTCGGATGCAAGTCTGCATGCTTCGCCAATTTGGATGGCAACCAAGCCAACTCCAGGAACTGCTGCTCCGGCCAGTTCAGCACCCCCCAGACATGCCCTCCATCCGGTGAATCAAACTTTGTTGAGGCCATTCACCCCTACCGGCTTGCTAACTCTGTGTGCTCGTGTCAATAGGTGTTGCCTACTACAGCTACTTCAAGTCTCGCTGCCCCAGGTCCTACGTCTATGCTTACGACGAGTCCAGCGGCACTGCTCTCTTCCAGTGCGCTTCTAACAAGAAGGCTGACTACACTATCACCTTCTGTCCGTGAGAACCTCTCAAAAAGCAGAGCCCGGCAGCTGGAAAAACGTCGTACTAACCCAACTCTTTCTCACTATCTTCTAACGCCAAAGTATTGTGTACATGTATTCGAATCACCTGGTGGAAATACCCGTAAAGTAATTGCTCGACTGTTTCATTTGTTTTCCGTTTCCTTGAGACTCGGTAAGACTTGTGGGTCCAAGGTTGTCGCCTGGCCGTTTGTGAACCCGCAAAGCTTCCGATAGGTGGCTTGTCATGGTGTGAAGTGGCCAATCATGAGCGCAAGACGCACTTCAAATTCTCAACAGGTTTTGTCCGCTCAACATACCAGAAACCCATTTGTGTCCAATGGCAGCTTAGGAGCTGAGCTTTTCCAGCACCGCAAAATAGACGAATTAATCGTATACGTTCATAGAATGCAAATATGAGATTGGCGGTCTTCAATCGATGTGACTACGGCGAGCGCAGGAGTGGGAACCTGACAAGTCGCCCTTGACTGTGAACGGCTGCGTAATCGATATCTCTTCCGAGTCTGGAGCTGTCACTGACCCTGAATACGCTCAGATTTCAACCAGAGAGTGCCGAAATGTGTAAGGTGCTGTTCATCTCTTAATCGAGGGACTCTCCTTCATATCTTCTTCTACATGCCCGGCGCCGCTTCAGAGACTACTCCAGCACATGTTAACCCAGGCTGTTCCTTCCATCCCGTCATCCCTTGTTTCTAGCAGACGTTACACTGGCAGCACTAAGAGGCAGCACAGCTCTTGCAACTTAATCCATGGAACCGGCGCTCTGGCGTACATTCGCTGGTATCCCCCCGACGTCGCCCTGGCAGAAAGAGTCCCCGAACCTATCCGTCTCTTGCACAAACGGCGCTCTCACTCGCGTCATCCAAGAGCTTTCCGGGTTCCCCAAACACCGCTTCTTGACCGACCGACCATACGAATAGATTTGCTTCGAGGGTACAAAATGGCGAAGGGTAGATGAGTGATGCTTCTACTGTCTTTGCAGGACTCTTTGACGAATCTTCTTGCCGAACATCACCGCGTCGTCGTCAAAGAGTCCGCATTTGCACGTCTGGAACTCAGAAGGGAAGATTCATACACATGCAGCGATATCCCTCCCAATCTGACGGCTTCTTTTCCCCGGTTTGAACGCTGGCATTTCACGAACCAATCTTTCTCCACCCCGTTGAATAAGGACGATCAGAACGTTCAGCGTATTCTGTTGATATTCTGAGCGGAGACAACAATTTTCGGATCCCAGATGATCCTTCTTCTTGTTCTCAAGGACTCCTTTGATTCTAATCTTATTGCTGACACCATACGACGCCTTTCCCCCAGACCCAACCAGCTCTTGTCTAGGAGTTTCCGAGTACCTTGCCATGATCAGTCTGATCCGTGGAAAACGTTTGTCCCCGAATTTCGGACTATCGATTGACCGCTACCTCTAGGGAGTCTTCTATAAGGGTCTTTGACGTGTTGCGTAACTCTCGACCCACTGGGTGCATTCAAAGTTCCTTCCCTCGTGGATCCCTGGGCTTGAGTTAAGTTGTTGAATGGGAGTTCTAGGTTCGCACTTTCTCTTCATTGGGGCTGGTGCGGCGGTCAACTATATCTCACAGCAGTCCTGTTTGTTGCTTAGGGAGTCTGTGTCCTGTCAGTGCTGTCATTGGCTCACCTCGATTTCAGCCAATGCCATTCCTAACCCGAACGGATGCCAAGATCAAAGCGCCCATTACAACACCACCCATTCTGCTTTCGTGTCTTCGCCCTCGAGCTCTTTGGGCTTTCGGCTTGGACTAGTCTCTGGCGCTTCGAGATGGCCTGGATCTTTCACGGGGCTTTATCGCATCTCTCAGGACGGAGATGTTTGGTAAAGACGTGCAAGAACCTTGCAAACCTAACGTTACTTGCGACTGTACAGCTCGGGAACCATCATCTTCTGACCCAAGGTCCGTTCTACTGTTCCATTTCTGTGGCTTTTCGACCTGAAATCATCATAGACCCGTTCTTGTCGCTTGAATAAGAAAGCGCACGGAGACTCGCCCAGAGCGGGCAAGGCGGAGAATTTACCAACCTGGCATGGCGGCGCTCGACGAATGTGTGTAATGTGTGTTTCAGCCGGAAGAGCTGATATCATGTGTGTGCTCATACAAAGTTTGTTCGCACATTATTGGGACAAGAAGACTTGTGCTGCATGACTGACCATTCCCTTGGAACAGAAGCAGCGACACATCATTTCGACGTTTTGATTTTGAATTACTGCGCATGCCTCAGTCGAACCTACAACTTGAACAAGGCGTACCTCAGGCTATACTTATCAAAGTGTGGTTGGCTCTGTCCGGATCATTTGGTGGCTCAGAGGTGCATGCAGAATTATCTGTACTTACAACCTTCGAAGTATGGCCGAAAAGAAGTTCATCAAGAGGCAGCCTAATTCGTATGAGAGGAATCGGGGAGTGTTTATTTTGGTACATCGGGTCTTCGCCTGCCAAGATTTCTGGCATACTAAAGCCGACTCACAATTCTCTGCGCCTTACGGACTTGTACTCGAGAGGGAATCTGGTCATAGGGTCTCGGTTGACTTATGCAAGCGTGTTATCGCCTAGGTCTTTTTTAGAGATATAAAGAGGCTCGGGATGAAGGTGGACGTCAGTGTAGCAGACGAGCGTCTTCCGGAGAGCTGTCTCTTTCAACCCCTTCATGCCACACTTTCCAACAATGAAGGTAGCTGCTTTGTCTGCGCTCATCCTCGCATCTGGTGCTGCTGCACGTACTTTCACCGTACGTCTACACGCTGTTGCGTAGCTACCTTCTCGTGCCTGACCCTCATCTCTATTTTCAGGTTTACAACGCCTGCCCGTTCACCATCTGGTCTTTGTCGTCGTTATTTCCTCTACAACACGTGCTGACTATCTCCCTTCAGGCCTGCCATTTTCACTGACCTGAATGTCGGTTCTGCCAGACCCAATCACACCACCGGGTACGTGAATGTTTTACTCTCTCGGATAGCATGAGCACTTAGTGTTTACAAATTGTTAGATGGACCGCCGAGCCTTGGTCGGTGACCACCTTTAGTGTTCCAGACAACTGGAGGGCAGGAAGAATCTGGGCAGGTACCACCGCTCATATCCAACGAAAAGCTTCTAATCGGCATCGTCAACTAGGGGCGGCGCAACTGCGACTTCTCCAGGCCTGGACCTCAGTCTTGTCTGACTGGTGGTTGCAACGGCGGCTTGGTCTGTGACGAGCGCACGGGGGCGGTATGAGCTCCTCGCCTTCCTTACTAACCGCGCTTACGATAAATTCAGGGTGTTCCTCCCGCAACCTTGGCTGAGTTCACTCTTGGAAGCGATGGTGGGGACTGGTACGATGGTGAGTCTCGGAAGAAGCATTGTACATGCCAAGGTCCTTTTATTCAGCACTTGAAAAGTTTCTCTCGTTGATGGCTATAATCTGCCGATGAGGTGAGAGCTCATTATGACATGAACTCTTTCTTTTTTGATCCTCATGCATTTCACACACGCAGGATCAGCAACAATGTTGGCTGTCCCGTTGCCGAGTGTGCTACAGACTTGGGACCAAACTGTATGTATCCCAGTTGAGCCCAATTAAACATCCAGCAGCTGACCTGGTCCATGTTCTGTCTAGGCCCTGCTCCTCTCATAGGTCCCTTCGACTCTTCAGGCTTCCCAGTAGGATGCAAGTCGGCATGCATTGCGAACTTGGATGGAAATCCAGGCAACTCTAGGAACTGCTGCACGGGACAGTACAGCACCCCCCAGACGTGCCCTGCCTCCGGTGAGTGAGGATGCTTTACGGCGTCAAATATCTTGATAACCTGTGGGCGTGTTCGCATGTAGGCGTTGCCTACTACGATTACTTCAAGTCTCGGTGCCCAAGGTCGTATGCCTATGCTTACGACGAGTCTAGTGGGACCGCTATCTTCCGGTGCGATTCCAGTAGGAGGGCCGACTATACTATCACCTTCTGCCCACCCCCTTGAATTTAAGCTGAGCCACAAATATCAAAGATTGGGTAGGAAAAATAACTGTACTAATAGTTTCACTTTTCGTTTCACCTTCTACTTTTACAACAATACTCTATGTGTATTGGAACTGTGTATTGTAGCTGTCCCCCTGTATGCCCTGTAAAATAGTTGCTCTTTCGGCATGTGCCAATCTATACCCGTCCAAAGGTTTTGCCGTTCGGTGTGACTTGTGGGTCCAGGTAGGTCGAGGGGACATTAGGAAGGAAGGAACACTGCCTTTTTGGGACGCGAGGTAAGCCGCGGCAGCCGCGTTGTATCGACAGTTCTCGCACTCGGGACGCTGTTATGTACCTCCATCTTGTTCCTACGGATTCAACTATCTTAAAGCATCCGGGCCCCGGCTGCACTCCTTCAAAGGCTGAGACCCACCTAATAAAGACTGTGATAGCCAGCACCGACTTGAACCGTTGATGTTGAAGAGATGACTCGGACGCGCTCAAAACTCAGCGCAGAAGCACCATTTGCAAATCCCTGATTTTGTGCTTTAGGCCTCCCTCCCGTAATGTCATGACTCGGCGGCACCGTTCCGAGGGGAGCGGTAGACACCAATTATTTACCAATCCACGAATCGCACTTCGAGTTGTAAACTATGTACTCGTCGCCCGGCATGCTTATTGAGCAGACATTTCAAAGTGCTATAATTCCACTTGCCACCGTGGATTCGATTCCAGACGCTCATTCGTGCATCGGTGGTCATCTTACAGAGCCACAATGGCCCACAATAGAAATCTTGTTTTCGAGTTTGTCGTTCCTCCATGCGGTCCTCATCGTGCTCCATCGTGACTTGAGCAAGAGGTGTCGCGGTGTCAGAAATCAGTAACCAGAGATCTAATGATTGGTGCGCCGGCCCCTTCAAATTAACATCCCCGCTCCAGACAACCAGGACCTTCCTTCATATTTCAGAATCAGAGTGGGAGGTGCATATGTGCATACATCATAGACTAGTATACAACGTTCAACATTTTTCCAGGTACCACTTGTACATCTAAATGTCTGGGCCGGCCATCCATTTTAGTTTAAGTTATTGTAAGTCGTTCAAAACCGATTCAGAAGCTGCACCAAGTCATCGTCATCCTCTTCCATCCATCCTACCACTCATCGTTTCTAGCAAACGGCGACACTTGCGGCACTCAGAGGCGGCCCAACTGGCGCAGCATGGTTCACATGCGACGAGCTCGTGGTGGGACTGGCACTATGGTGCACACTCGCCCTCCTCTCAACATCCCGCCAAAACGAGTCCACAAAGCCATCCGTCTCTTGTACGATGCTAACGCTTGCACCATTCTGGAGCTTTATGAGGTTTTCTCTGAACGCTGCATCGAGGTCTTTGGATACTTCGAACACTCCAGCTCGGTTGACGCCGACGTGTGATACGTGTCTGAAAGAGTTAGGTGCGGGGAGGGAGATCATGGATCGGGTTATGAGGGATTTAGAGCGGTAGGGTCCGCTGGATTGGGTGGCGCCACTGCGGGACTGACGCTTTTTCGAGCGGCCTCGTTTTGGGGCTGATGGTTGACCAACCGTGCAGCGATGCAGCCAAGTTAGAGCCTTGGAGGGGTAGAAGAGAAATCAAGTTCTACTTACCGTCTTTGCAGGTCTCGTTGATGACTTTCTTGGCGAACATCGCCGCATCGTCGTCGTCTTCGAAGAGGAACCCGTATTTGCGAGTCTTGGGTTTAGAAGGAGGCCCACGAGGACCGATAAGCCCATTCGTTCAAGGATCGAATTCAATCCAACGCACACAACCATTCAATTCCGAGTTCAATCAGCCACAGGCGCTCGGACAACGAGAGAAAAATGTGCTCACCCTCCCATTGAAAACATGGAAAAACGGCCTATCAACTTCATACAAGAAGTTTCCATTCGCCGGAACCTGGAACATCCAGATCGTCTTGCCCGTCACATTATCAGAGAGGGTGAACCAATACTGGTCCTCGTTCCGTCCCGTGTTCAATTCCGAGTTGGTATTAGGATTTGAGTTTTCCCCAGTGCTGTTACTGCTGTCTTGTCGGAATGGCATTTGCATCGCCCCACTCCTGGGGTTCATCATGGACGTCTTGAAATCATCCCAATTCCGTCCAAAGCGCAGTGTGCCCTTGAGTCTCGAATAGGTCCAATCATCATCTCCTCCTGAAGAGACGTTTAGGTTGGTATGATAGATGCGCGCGTTGGCGATGGCATGTACGGAGGGTGCGCCGACGTCAAAGGTCGTAAAAGGTCCTGGGGCCTTGTGTCGTCCTGCAAGCGAGGGAGGGACGGAGTACACTGATGTCATTCTTTTGTTGGCGGCTTTGATGCAGGGCAGGAAGAGAAGAGGGTGGGGAGCGAGTAGAGAGGAGGAAGGCTGTCTGTCGTGCAGGTATGTATGTTCACTCAGGGTAGAACAGGCGTCCTGAGCCGTATTCTATACTTAACTCGTTGTCGAAGTAATTAATGACCTCTTGTCTTGTATCACCTCGTGGTTGGCACGAGGAACGATTGGAAACGCAGCAACGGTGCGCAGCTGTGCATGAATTAAACGGAATGGTGCTGTCGTGAGGCAGAAACAACTGCAGCATGGTTTGAAGGAGTTTGTCGTCTGCTCTGGACCTCATCGAGGTAGGAGCGTGCCATGCTGGCAGCGAGCAGCAGCCCACCAAACGCGGCGGATAAGAGGGTGGTGGTTTTATACTCCAGAAGGAAGCAGATTGCGATAGCGGTTAATGTACATGTCCGGGTCCGAGTCGTTACAGTTGAATGCCAAATGAAATGCCGATGGGTGGGGTATCGAATATCGATGCTAGACGAAGAAGGCAAGGGAGTGAAGTGGTTGAGACTTCACGGTAGAAAAAATGCTACAAAGTCGTTGAGACTCTTTTCTTACACCGCCAATCATACACGCGCGAGTTGGTGGAGGATGGACTATAAGGCCGAAGGACGCGTGCCTGTACTCGCCTTGATATCCCAGGGTTCATGAATAATGTTGTTCTTCATGCCTTCCAAAATCGGACCAAGATAGCCGAGGGTGTTGTAGTAATGCCGTTTGAGCGTAAGGTCGGTCTTGCGCGCACTATCAAAGTCGATGATGCGATAACTGTGCACACACCCATGGAACGGGCAAACCTGACCCGGGAGTGTGTATTGTGACGTCGGCGCCTCGAGGATGTTTGAATAGCGTATGTCTGTCTGCTCGATGCCCAGACGTGCCAAATCCCGGAAAACGTCCCACAGATCACCTCTATTTCGGGTTAGTCAATCACTGTGGCGAGATTTAAACGCTGATGAAACAAAGGAAGGGACCCACTCTTCCGGAAGCTTTTGGCCCAACGGGAGCATTTCCCCAAGACGTTCCAGGAGAAGGATGGACAAGCGCCGTGGGGTAGAAGTGGTGGTAGAGGCATCGGACGCCAGTGAGGGGACGATGGTGCCGGGGTCGAGTTCGGCTGTGAAGAAGCCGTAGGCTCGGGGAATGGAAACACCCTGCAAGGGTTCCATTTCGTTATAGATAGCTGCCTCGTGCTTCAACGAATCTTCGTGCTCAGCATCAGCTATCTTGATGACAAGCTCAGGAAGGTGCGGGGGCTGAGGGTAGAGCAATCGAATTCTGGGATTGTTGGGATCAGTCAGGCGTAATGTGTCAACTGCGAGCACACTGCCGCAGCGACCGGCTCCCAACTGCTCTGCGACGGTGACGGTGAGCTCGTTGGTGCCAGGTGCAGGCAATGAAGACTGAGGACGTGCAGGGGGACCGTTCGGGAGGACCTCTCCGCGCCATTCCCGAGCTGGAACGACTGGAGGAGGTTCCTGACGGGTCAGGCGCAGGCTCAGAGGTTTCCCCTGAGCAGACGTGGCCCAATTGACGAGCGTCAGCGTCATGATGGCATTTCCTGCCTGTGATCGTCGCCGTATGTTGGTCAGTGAGTGTCAAGGCGAGGTAGGAAAAGAGAAACATACGATTGCACCGGTATTCTCGTTGAAACCACCCATGGTAAGTTAGTGGAACGAAGGTGGGTAAGGGATGGGGCGGTTTTGATCTTAAATAGCTTCTGGCGAAGCGGGGTTACGACAGACGCTAGGAAATTTGGGATAAATATCCGAGGGTGGCGGGGTCAGATGGCCACTGCGTCACATCTTGGCAGGCAAACATTTCAAAAACGGGGTGGTAGTGTGGAAATCACAATTGCGTAGTTATTGTCAATCCAATCTGAGCCCTGAGCTCGGGAGGATGTGCCGGTTGGCTTTGACTTTCAATAAAGCCAAACAACAGGATCACGGTCACATGATTTGTTGATTGCAGGGGACCATTCCATGTTGAACGTTTGACGCTAATCCTGTTACGAAAAAACCCTTCTTCACGACCTGTATGACTTCAACTTAACCGACGCAAATCCAATGGCATCCACGACACAAATTCTCTTCAACTCTCCAGCTTTGCACTCGCTCAAGCGCGACCAACTCGTCAAACTCTGCAAGATCCACTCTATCAAGGCATCCGGCAAGAATGTCGACTTAATCCAGAAATTAAAGCAGCACGCCCAAACTCTCCCGAAAGATGACCCTCTCAGCATTGCTGTTAGAGGAGAAAGCAACGAAAACGAGGAGGATGAACAGGAAGACAAAGAAGAAGAGACCAGCGATTCGGTGGCTCAGGAGGTCGACTCGTCGCCAGCGGCCCCATTAGAGCGAAGAGGCTCCGTTATGCCTCGTCCTAGCGAAGGATGGGAGATGGTCATGGATAGTATAGCAGAGGAAGATGAAAATTCATCAACACAGGGAACCGTCACCTCCACCAAGACGGTCGGCGGTGGCAAAGCTGGCGAATTTGGGACAGGCTCGTCGAAATGTAAGTCATATACCGCAACTCATACCCCCTCATTAGGGTGCTAATGTGCTCGTAGCATCGACCGTAGGCTCATCTATCAGAGCCCTGGCCAACTCTCTGGGCCTGAAGAAATCCGCCACCGCGAAATCTACTGTTTCATCTCACAAGTCCAACGTATCGGTCAAGTCCGTAACAACCGTCGCAACCAGGAAAGATGAGCTCGAAGAAACTTCTACGCCCTACTCCTCGCTACCGCCAGCCGAACCAGTTGATGGGGCACAGCCAGTGGCCTTCAATCCTTCGCGGATGTCCATGAATGGCTTCCTCGCAGAAGGAGAGACGCCCCTTCCTGGGCACGCCTTGCGGCCCGGGCAGCCTGCACCATCCAACGCGCGATTGAGTATGGGTTTGGGCCTTGGTGGCCCCGTCACGCCCACTCGCCCGACCACTACCATTCGTTTGGTGCCCAACCGCGCCATTGAGTCGGCCGCCACTTCAACCTTCTTTGGAACCCCGCAACTTAAACCTTTCAAGACTTCCTTTGACCTCATCATGGGAAGCCCAGGACCTGCTAGCCCTGCACAGACAGGTGGTCTCTATCCTACATTGACGTTTAGCGATTTGCCACCCGAATTGGCGTCGCCGTCGCGTCCCCCCCAAATATCATCTGCTGGACACGCTATGGAGGGAATCCTGAGGACACCCAACCCTGAGCCCGCTACTGCTGCCACGACCAGCAAGACGCCTGATCCTTTCGTCTTTGGATCTCCCCTCCCTCAACACCGCGTCTCCGATGCACAGTTCAAGAGCGCCGCAGCAAGCGTCCTCGAAGAGATGAACAAGCGCTTAAAAGGCCAAGGCGTCGACGGGGTAGACACCACCCTCATAAACCGACTGCACCCTGGAGCTTCGAGCAAATCCGACCTCGAATCCAGACCCACTGCACCCCTCCCCCGCCCCCGGGCTGAATTGAAAGAGAAGTTCGACGAGGCGCACCAACAGGAGTTCCAAAAGATGGAAGGTATTGACGGTTATATGAAGCGACGCGCGGATAAGGGGTTGGATAGTGCTCCTGTTGCAGGCAAGAAACGCAAATCGAGCGTACTTGCACCAGTCGATGCGCCGATCAACCGTCGACCTATTGGGGCACCTCGGCCAAGTGGAACCAGGGTTGTCAGCAATGGCAAGCACACTAGAGCCATTCCCGGGGGTTTCGATTTCGACGATGATGATGACGACGAAGAGGAGCCCGAAGAGAGAGCAGGCAAGAGGATCCGTGTTGTGTCGGATGCCTCGGCTGCAAATGAAGGCGAGGGCTCGAAAGCTCTTTCTGAAGAGGAGGAGAAGAAGAGAGATGAGCAGGAGAAGGAGCGACAGGCTATCCGGCGCAAATTGGAGATGAACAAAGCGAAGAGGAGGAGCAGTGCTGCCAATGGTGGTATGCATGGCCGCCGCAGCGGGAGACTCAGTGGTAGAGTCAGTATAGGTCGGTTTATTCTCTTATTTCGTTACCATTCTACTTATTGACATCTCTGCCTCAGCCCCCAAACCCAAGCCATCGCGATTTGGATTCTTATCCTCTGCCAAATCACTGGTACAGAGTGTATGGAATCGCGGCAAGCCCGCCAACACTGCCGTCGCAACATCGAGCGCCATTCCGAAGCCCAAGAATGACGATAAGGTCAATGGCCCCAACCGTCTCGTCAAGAAGCCTACAGTGGCGAAACCGAGCGCGACGATGGCGACTGCTTCTTCCAGTCGTGTTGCTCCAGAGGCGAAGACCACCGAGAGCAATTTGACTCGGCCGACAGCTGCTTCCTCTGCTCGTGCAAGGTCTCCCATCCCGGCGTTTGCACCTCAGTCGATGAGGGGAAGTCTTGCCAGCAACCCCTCTGCAGGAACACAGGCGAGCAGAAGCAGCGTGGCCCCAGGATCCACTGCTACCTCTCGGAAACAATCGCTGCTTGGGACCGGTGCCACCTCGAGAGGTAGTTCCGCCCATGTGTCGTCCGTCGGTACTCGCTTGTCCTCTGCGAGGGTGCCGGCCACTGGTACCGTCGGGAGTATGGGAACTATCAAAGCTTCGTCAACGCCAGGAGCACGATCTTCGAACTCGGGTACCTCATCATCAAGGCTCTCGACATCTTCCCGGCTTTTCGCCCCGACAGCAAGTTCTTTGGCCAAGACAGCGCGCTCGTCTGCAGCTGGGCTTAAACCCGTTGCAGAACGACCTCCATCTTCACTTCCTGTTAGGTCGCCTCCTGCTTCGATTAGGTCCCCGCCTGTTTCATCTATCAAATCGCATGGCGTATCGTCGGTGGTATCTCCGTCCAATACCATTACCACCTCGAAGTCGGGCGACGCAGCGCTTAGTACGATCACGAATAGACTTACGAATGCGACTACGCCTAGGACCCGACCTGAACCCTTCTCGCCGACGAGAGGCAAGATTTTCAGTACGCCCCTCCAGGTGCCTTCTGGGATTCCGACGCCTGTCGGCACCACCAAGAAGGGTAGTGTCCCGACAGATGCAAAAGCACCCGCCGCGACTACTGGTGGTACGACGCGTCAACGGTCATTGAATGGAAGGAAGCCCAGAATCTCGAGGTCGAAAGTCATCGCGCGACTTGCGTCGCAGAGGGCTGCAAGCGGCAGTAGCAACGCCAGTGCCAGCGGTAGTACCACCAGCGGCGGAACCTCTAACCGAAAGTCGGTTGCCAGTATCATCACGCCCAAACCTAACGGCAAAAAGGCTCGGTCGAGTCTCGGTGCCAAAGTCCAGAGGTCTAGCTTGGGTGGGGCCAAGTTGCGCGTGAGCCATGGTGGGCCGGGAGGTGGTGCAGATGGGTTTAGCGCCAAGAAACTTAGGGTGAGGCAGAGTGAATATTATCAGCAGAGGAGGAGGAGCAGGGTTGAGGCGTTGATGTTGTCGCCGGAGAGGAAGGATGCGATGGATGTCGATGAGTGAGTAGGCGATGTGTGGGTGTTTGGGGGTTGAACTTTCTCAATCACAAATCAGTGGTCGTGAGAGGGAGACTGTTTGACCCCCGAGTCGACTGGGACTTGGCACTGTATATGGTCTCTCCTGGAATGGGATTCTGTGGATGCCGAGCTTCCTTTCGATCTCCTATTCTGTTTTGGACTTGATTCGTTCTCTTTTCTCTTTTTCTCGTTTATCATACCGATACACGTAGTCCGTGCGTTCCCTCCTCCCCTTTTCCTGCGCTTCCTCAATGCTCACCCCTTTCATGCCCATTACTGATTTCTGTGCCTGCTGACATTTCTTTGCCTGACTTGCCTGTTCCCTTTTCTTCTCTGTTTCCTCCATTCCATCCATCTCCCCAGATAGATACACACATACAGATCGCTTTGACGATCTATCTCTTTCCCCTCTTCTCATCTGCCTTGCAATTGCCCATGATCTGATCAATATGTTTGCCTTTCATCGAGCGCCTGCATTTCTTTCTCTAGTTCTGATGTATCTGTATCTCAGTTTGCATGCCCCTCAGTGTACTTGTACGCTACGCTATTTATTATGACTGCATGAGTTTCACGTCTCGATTTATCGTATTTCTGAAAACGCGACAGTCGCCACTAGCTATGATGGTAAGATGAAGTGGGAGAGGTGAGAGGAGTTGAATCTTCTCATGCCTTTCTCGTGAGTCTACTTTGCCTGTTGCTCCTTCTGCGCCTCCTTCATCTCACCTCTCTCCTCCACAGTCTTCGCTACAGCCCTACCCAGATCCGTATCCAACTTCCTGAAGCCCTCCACCACGCCATCTCTATCGCCCTTGCGCAATTCCTGACTCATCTTGACCTTGCCCTCAAAGGCGTCCACGGTGATCTCTAGGCCAACGATGCCCTTCTTCTTAATCTCGACGTACTTGTCAGGCGCGTCGGTGATCTTCCACGAGCTCTGCCGCCCGTCCTCCCCGGTATACCCCATAATCCCCTTCTCACAGAGCTGCGATAAATCGTGAAGCTGCTTCTGCAAGAACTCCCCAGTCGCAGGGTCCGATGAAAGGTGGTACACACGCGCCTTGCCGTACACCTGTACTGCAGAGTAGTTCCAGGTTGGAACGACCTTTCCTGTAGTGGGTTTGGTCTCAACGTAGAACTTGGGGGTGACGTAGTGGTGCGCGGCAGTGAAAATGACTAGAACTTCGCTTTCTAGCACATTCAAATCTGACTCGGAAGGAGAGGATGAGGACGAGGAGGTCAGGGACTCGATTATTGCTTTACACTGAGGGTTGTTCCGCGCGAGATGGCCGCGGAGTACCCCCAGATCGCCGGGTTTTGTGGGGTCGACGTCGAGCACCCATGGGATGTGACTCGACTGTAGTGTGCGGGTGTTGGGCGAGGGGATGGCGGTAGTGAATTGGCCGAGTGGGTTTTCTCGGACGAGCTCCTGCAGCACGGCAAGGCGTGTCTCGACATGGTCTGCTCTGAGCTGCATGATCAGTGGAGTATTCGTGAAAGGTATACAGAAAAAAAAAAAGTTTCTATAAATCGGATTTGCTGATGTCACGTCTGTATAATTGCGACATATCGCCTCCCAGTATAGCAAGCAGGGTCAAAAACATGAGAAGACAAGAGAAAGTGAGGTTTCTTGGCCTCTCGCTCGGAAACCTGCACTCAGCTATGAGTCGCTTGGACTTGTTGCCAGAGTGATGATCGTGAAGTCCCTGTCGCTAGACCAACCATTCTTGCCTTTATGAGGAAAGGCTTAAAACAGGCTGAAACGGCCTGAAACCGGCGGCCTTGAGAGGAAAGAATAGGTTTGGAGAACTCTATTAGTGTTCTATCAGTACCCAGACGAAGCTTAAGCATGTTGCTAGAGTGACGAGTCGCTAAGAGTCCAGGCGATATTTATGTAATTGGTGCTCTGAGTTGGCTCTGAGCTAAATATCAGACTCCGGGAATCTCGGACGACGGGGAGGAGGAGAAGAGGGGCATGGCTGGTTTTCACCGAACATCCTCATTCCTAGGTCTTGAGAACTCGACCTCGGGAAAACAGTCGGGTGGAACTTTGACAGGATCGCTTGATACGGTGCAACTCCTGCGATAATACAACCCCGTACCCAAAAGACGCCGTCGATTATTTGAGAGGGGAGCTTCATCGATAATCGGTACGGTGTCGGGGCATTCAGGTGCATCTCCTGAGTCTTCTACATATCTCTGCATCTACATTTGCGGCTCGTCCCTGACAAGGTTGTTCCGGACGAGCCATGTGGAAACTTTGGAACCACTCCGGTCGTTGGTCTCCGAGCCGAGCTCAATAATCAACAGGCCTTTTCTTAAAATTTAGGATAATTATCATGATGCATGCTACAGAAAGGAAGCTATTACAAGGTGCGTTGACTACGATAGCGATCAAGATCAGACAGCGATAAAGCACAGATTAACAGCAAGGCAAGTACAAAAAATTAGGTCATACAATTGAATAGCTTTGGCAAGATTAGAGCACGACGAGGTGGCATGAAATTAGGATGAGGGAAGCTATTGGTGGTCTTTAGAGGGGCAGGGATGGAGGGAGGCTCATTGCCTGTTTTGAGCAGCCTTTACTCGAATGCGTCGGGATTCGGCCGTAACGTTCCACGCCGTTTGAACGAGCTCCACGAGCTTGGTGTCCCTCAGCCCTAGGCCGAGGATGTTTTTCCAAAGCCCTTGATTAAACCGGTAAATGCGATCGAATTGGTCTGAACGGGCACGGGCAAGGATGAGGGCCATTGCTGCGGCGTTGGGAAACTCTTGAATGACTTGAGATGGTAGCATACGCCATGCCAAGAGGTTGGGCTCCGTCTCAAACCCTAGGGCAAATAAAAGCAGTAGGGGGAGAGTGACAGGGTCGGGCACTGTGACAGATAGTACAGGAAGGGTGACCTGTAAAGCGTCTCCAACGAGCTGGGCAACAGGTCCAGTGAACCCGACGGGTGGGGAAGGAAAGCCAAGATCGATTTGGAAAATAGCTTCGTAGAGGCTGGCGTCAATGGGAATAAGTTTAGGTGGAGCCGGAGCGGTGGGGTTGGATGGGCTATCGGCGGGGATGGCAGCCAAAACGTGGGTGGGGAGGCCCTCGTCGCGTAGGACGCGAAGAGAAAGGGTTGCTGGGACGGAAGTGTCGGTGAGACGGGGAGGAAACACATTGAAGTGGCGGCAAAGGGCACTAAAATCGATCATAATATTTAGCAGATGTCGGAATAATAGTATAGCACAATGCAATACGCACTCATGAGGGTCTTCTCCATGGCTAAAGTAAGAGGGTCGCGGTGCCGCCATGTTTCGGGGGTAGTGAGCGATGGGGGAAGGACTTTTATAGCAGGAATTCTACGATCTAGCCTGATAATTGGCCGCAAGGCTTCCGTCTAATGCAAGCTTTCGCCGCAGGCACCTATAAATGAATGACTGGCTCAATGAGATTATTTTACACAGGAAAAGGAATGAACAAAAAAGAAAGAACAGGGAAAGGATGGCAGAGAAAGGAAGGGAGTTGGAAAGCTGTAAAACCGCGGACCCTGCGTACGTACTTGTATGATTTGTTCTCCGCCAACGGACAACGGACTCGGTAATCGGAGGAACGGGGCTTCCAGTTGACAAATAATCAAGAACTCTCGTCAGTCCAAGGACGCATGTTGATTCTCCAGCTGGAGTCTACAAGCAGGACAGAAGGAGGGCCCAAGATGACAGCGTCTATAAACACCCACTCCGATAGATCTGAGGATCATCTGCTTTTGGGCGCAAAGCAAGGTGGACATCAGCCACGAGGCTGCGTGTTTCCGGTCGATGACATATGGACGGGTCCAGAGGAGGTTTACTCCGATGGTCCCATCGGTCACTTGAACCAATAAACATTGTCGGCAAAATTGACAATATTTTCAACCTTATCGATGCGAGCGATAGTAACCAGGACCGATAGCACAAGGGGCTCGGGTTGACCGCGAAATTATGCGACAAACCTTTCTTCCTTTCGGGATTAGCATCGGAGAGCACCGCGGGTGGCAAACCTTGTCAAGCGCCCGTTCTTTTTTGTGTAGGGTGTCGGCAATCAAACCGTCAAAATCTCCGCACCAATCTCTAGGCTCGGCGTCATTGGGAGTTTGGGAAATCCACCTCAGCTAGCTCCAACTTCGTCGACTGCGCCGCGAACCCTACGAATGTCCCCCAGGGTGTCGTACGAGACCACATTTTTGACATTCGTGGGGTCACTTGACGGGCGATTTCACCGCGGTATCATGGGTCCTGATGTAGTTTTTTTTTCCATCTTCACGATCACAGCCAGAGGTACCTGTTTAGTTGCGCCTCAACCGCCCATCGGTTGTCACTTCAACACAAGTATTTGATACCATGGCGGGCGTCTCAAGGCCCACGCTAATTCGTTACCGTCTCGCGTAAGTTTCCATTCAATGTCCTAGGGTTTATATCACTTGACTCAGAGACATTGAGATGGGTGCAGGGACCAGCGAATTGCTCGGCTGTTTAATTTCACCTTGCGTGCAATATTTCCGTTGTCCTGCGGTAACCAAATTACGGGTCCCTACTTTCCTATTGGGAACTCGGCCGTAATTCTCTACATGGGACGAGTCAGTGTCCCTCCTTTTGGCTCAGACAAGTAGCAAGCGATTCGCGACAGCGGAAAGAATGGACACTACCGGCTGACCCTTTCAGCTTCCCGCCTTACGTGGATCCTCATGAACACAGGGTGATTCGCGCCAAATGGGATGCTGCTTTATTGACGCGTCCTAGTCGCGTCAACATCAAAGTCGTGTCAGAACTATTCCATGTGTAACAGAGTTTGTGTGCCCCTTGAAGGGAAGCCAAACGACCCAAATCCATTTCGTGAGTGTTTCAGGTTTTCCTTTCAAGAAAAGACTGGCCCACGAGGCAAACCTTAGATCTGACCACCGTCGACTTGGGCAACATCCTGTCATCCAGGTATACAAATCTCAGGTCGCGGTATGTCACGCCCAGACCATCCATGCGACTCCGTCGCGCCTTTTGCAGATTTACAGTCTGGATATAGTGATATGACAGGCACCTAGTCCGTGGAGCTATATACTCCCGCCACGTTTTGACCCACTCCACGTCAAATGCCAATCAAGAGGAGCTCGACCGTTTTGCGATTTGCTTGCACTCGCTCATGATTCGCGGCGGGAACGGGAACCACAGGGCGGCGTGCTCGCCACTGTTCTCCTCTACCACCTCCTTTCACAACACTACTGACGGTCCAAGCTTCTTGAGATTCCCAGAGAGTATTTCACCCTGTAGGACGAGCTCCGTGATAGCAAGAGCTGTTCCAGGTGCGTTACAGATCCCCTAAGATTTCTCATTAACTCAAGAGCCTCAACAATAAAAAGGCTCGACCTTACCCAACAAGTGTGCCCAGTCGCCAGATAGAGGCCCTTCGCAATTTTTTCCGCCTCCCCAACGATTGGACCACCACCAGTAATCACTGTTGGGAGGTAGCAAGCTTGTCTTTTGTCGACGGTGCCGTTCTTTAATTCCTTGGATATCGAGGCGACGTGCTGTATTATTGCTTCACAAGCTTGCGGATCGACTGTCACTTCATCAACTGTCGCAGGCAGTGGCGTACCGTCACCAGGACCGCAAGCATACACCTCGTTGCCAGGACGGGCGTAGATCTCTGGTGACACAGTTTTACGGCGGTTGGACTCCTTGGAACACGGGATGCTGATCTCTGTAAAGAGCACGTACGGGGATATCTGCTCGCCGAGTTGTGGGTGGATTGTGACGCTGTGGGCCCGTGTTGCCTCGATCGGAAGGTTTTCAACGATGCGGGGCGACCAGGCGCCTGCAGCCAGTATGACATGGGTAGCGGGGATCGTGGTCGTCATTTCACTTTCACTAGAGCGATACTCAACGCCAGTCACACATCCTTTCTCCCTCAGCACCTTCGTAGCAAGACCTTGAACATACTCCAACCCGTTCTCCTTCGCCAACTCGAACATGCTCGTTGTGAAAAGGTACGGGTGGACCTGAGCGGTGTCGCCGTCCTTGGCCATCGGCGAGTAAGCATCTGTCAGATTCTCGTCGACCCACAAAAGATCATCAGGTAGACCCTTCTCCATTCGTCCCTTCGCTCGCGGTTTACTCCCTCCAGGCAACCCAAGCTCTTTCTCCAGGCTCTTGTTCTGTCCCTCTACTTCCTTCGCAGCGCCTCCAAGGTCCAATGAGTCGCCCCTTCCCTCCCAGCTACCACAGCCAACATACCGCCAGCCCCAGCGATCTGCACCGTTGTGCTCTGCGGCAAGTTTCTCATGCTCGGGATAGGACATCCTTACGAGCTCCTTGGGGTACGCCCATTTCGCGACTAGTCCACCCGCTTTTCCTGATGCGCCTTGCGCTGGGCCGTGCTGCGACGCTTCAATGAGGGTGACCTTGACCGGAGTATTGTTGGTAGCGGGTCCGCTTTTCGCTTTTGTTAGATAGTAGGCGGTCGTACAGCCGATAATCCCTCCACCGATGATCACAATGTGCGGTTTCGTCGCATCGTCGGAGTGCTCGCCTGACAGTGGCATGTTTGGACAGGTAGGTTGCGGTATTTTGATTTCGATAAGTACGGCGCGTCGAAATACGCCCGTTCCACTTTATTTCGAGGCAGAAGGAATACGGCGGGGTGGGTCTGGGATTTAAGGATGAAGCGATAGGACTACGAAGAGTCCAGGTCGCCGACTCGGAGAGATTGCTAAACTCCACAGGCTGAGATATCCAGAAAAGGCAACCTCCTATATCCGAGCGAGCAAATGCCATCATCACCCTCGTTCGTGGTGCGTCCCGGGCATCGCGTACGTAGATGGGATGGACCAGGAAAAGAAATCAAGGAGGTTTTTCGGTGCATCCGCGGCGGCTGGTCAGCCGATCGATGGATACCTTATAAGCTTTTGATAACGTTTCTGCTTTTTGAAGCCGAGTTACATACACAAGGCCAAGCTAACCGACTCACCACCATGCTATGTATATCGTCAATCCTTCGGTTCTAGCGTCAAACTGAACTCTGGACTAGGGGAAGTATTTCCGGAGCATCCACGCCACCGACCACGCAATGGAGGGGTACACATATCCAGCACGCAATTCAGACGAAGGCCTTCCGCAAATGCTCACCAGGTTCGGTATGCATTGCAAGAGAGCTGGGAAATCCGGATGAGGCTCACTGAAACCGACAGGTTGCACGACGAGATGCTCGAGATTCCAGCCCGAGATTTCCTCGTACCTGCATAGCATCATCGCCAACTGCACAGATAGAAATATAGATACATAGAGGGGCAAAGGAAAGAATAACGATTGATCAGCTCAGGGTCGAAGGAACAAAGGGTTCAACAGACGTACCGCAAGGTACTGTCGAGTATTAGGCAGTACCATATCCGGGTTCTCCAGACTTAGATAATGGAGGGAGAGAGATTGTAGATGCGGAGCATGCTTGCACAAAGCAAGGAAAGTCTGCTGGTCCAAGTCCGTGAGGTATAGCTCCAGATTCGTGATACGCTCCGGTATTTGTTCCAAAAGCTGCTGTAATTGAACCTCGGACAGAAAGGCCGAGGTGATATGAAGCGAGTGGAGAGATGGAAGGTAGTTGGCGTTGATTCTGTGAATGAGGGTATCAGGAGCTAGCAGGAGGGACGGGAAAATTGGCATCGATCGGTCGTCCAGGAATCGGAGAGATAGGGTGCGTAATTCAGGGAGCGGCTTGAGGGGCAAAACGCTTTCAAAAGGAAAACTTTGTGCGCCTTCCGGCTTCTGTTTGTTGAAAGGCATGAACTCAAGGAGCAGCGTATTCAACTGCCTTGCACGAGCTGCTAAGAATGCCGCTATCCTATCGAATCTTTCAATGTGTTCGGTACAAGTGTTTACGACGCCTGGTCCAAATTGTGATATGCGCAATTCGACGAGCCCAGGCATGGTCCCAAGGTCTTCAAAAATGGCGTCGATGTCCATGGGCATTACAATGGACAGAGTGGCGAGCGAGGGTGAGTGCGCGTTGAGGAACTGGATGACTCTTGAGGGAATAGGTTGATGAGGCAAGGGAGCATCATGAGCAGGATTATCTGGTTTATGTGGGAATGCAAGGAGCCGCAGCTCGATGAGGTTTGGGAATCGAATGGTGGATTCAAGTGAACCCGGCCAAGCTAGCGCCTGATCAAGTGCAACAAGAGGGAGACTGAGTTCCAAGAATGTTAGCGTCTCCGAGCACGATTCCCAACCTCGTTGGATGAGAGGTGTCACGGATGCCAGAGACGAGGGCTGAAATTCGTACACGCCATAGTCAAGAATGAAGGATGTCACAGATGAGATGTTGGTCATCACTTGATTGAGCTGCTCGTACAAAGCACCATCATTTGACTTTCGAGCGGGCAAGAGGAGTCGCTTTGTTTTCCGTTGGAGAAGATCGGCGACAGGACCTGGGCGGAACGTAAGCTCTTTGACGTGGAGCCCAAGCCGTCTATGCCTACGAAGATTTTGGGTATTGAGAGGCAGAAAAAAATCGGTATGCACTTGGGTCGCTGGCGTACCTCAAGTTAAGGAGCTGCCTCAATCCTTGCGGAGAAGCGAACTCGCCGACAAAAACTTGCCTATACCGATAAGCGGACACATAGGCGTAGAAGGAGCTATTGACCTTGGCTACACGACTGATCAGAGTTGTCAGCTCGAGGTAGGAGAATATGTGAACCCAGATTTCGTATGGGAGTGTCAGGGCAGCGAGAGCTGCCGTACTGCGCTTCTGAACGCGTCCTTGGACGGAGGAGAAGAGACGGGTCATGCGGGTTGGGAGACGAGACTGGGTTTGCCTTGGCAGAAGTAGAACGAAGACCTAGGAAAGCTTGAAAGCTGGCTGGATAATCGCCGCAGTCAGTCGTATTCATCGTGCTCAAGGGGGTCTCGGGATCAATATACAAGACCTGGGGTATAAAAAATATTTTCGAGGCTCTGGCTTGAACTAACTAACTACGTAATCAGGGATACTCCCATATATGGTAATATATGACATAATCGCCGCACCTGCTCGTGACCTGAGGCCTCTACAGACGCCTGGATGTCGCAAGTCCTCGCAGATTCATCACCGTTCACGTACTCGCGATGATACTAACATTAGGTTGGTCACCAATTGAAGTCAAGTGAGTGTAGAACCACTCACCCATTCAGTTTCACTCAAGGGGGTCTCTAGGTGCGTACTCTCGAAGTTTCCGATACTATACTCACTGTATCCCCACACTTCGGGTATACTGCTGCAGTCCAATTTTCTGAGTTCAATTGAAGCTTCTGGTGACTGTTGACTATCCACTGCAATCAGAACCATTGTCTATTACATACCTCCTCTGAACACTTGTATTTCTTAGGTGGCATGCTGCTTTAGGGGATCACGACGGCTTAGATGCCTTCTGATAAGCAAACATATGGTCAATCTGGGACAAAAATGATTGATTTTGGCTCAGAATTCCGTTCTAAATCAAATTAACACCCAGAATCAGCCCAAAATCAGCCCAAAAAGGGGGGTGTAAAAAAATATTTTCGCCTGGCCCGGCCGAACTAACTAACTAACCCCCGGTCCGGTTTATTGATCCCGAGACCCCCTTGATCGTGCTGTAAAGCTGTAGCGGTCGGTAAAGAGTCCGGAAATGCTGATCCCATCACTACGCAGTCGTCCAGAGTTGAAGCTTCTGGCTCCCCAAAACGTTGTAATTGAGGTAGACTGCGGATGTTAGTCTACCTCAGGGTCCGCAAAGAGAGCAGGCCGTCATATCGCTCTTCTCTCAGGCATTCCCATGACCATCTGTTCTAATAACGCTTCGTAAGGAGCATCTATAGGGCGGATTGGTCATGGGCAGGTCAACATTGGGCTGCTCGGGTGTGTTCGCTCCGAACGGAAAATGCAGGCAAGAAACCGACATTCTCGCTAATCGGCGATGACAGCAAGCCTGGAGCAAATCCCCCGGGGTACTACCAGAACGGTTGGAGATTCTGGACGATAAAGGCCTGGATTGGCAGGTTTAAGATGGGCAAGACATGTCTTTAATGGTGGAAAGATAACAAGGTCGAGAGTGGATTGGAGCTGGAACAGACGGCGCTTACGTGAAACGGCTTGGATAAATCAGGAGCTCAATGACGGGCCTTTTGCCTGCCTGAGAAAATATAAGCGATTTCCTTCTCCCCAGCGACCGACCAGCGGCCTTTGCTTCATTTCTCCCCGTCCCCCGTGGTCCCCAACTCCATCTCGACGTTGCCCCTGACAGCGAGCTAGGACCCCCCGTAGCCAACATGCCGTTAGGCTCACCCCTACCTTCTCCCATGGCGCTCACGAAGCCCTCAACGCCCTCCATGTTCAAGAAAAAGTCGACGACATCGTTATCCCCCATGGCGTCTGCGGCTTCGTACCTTTCAGCACTCTCGCAGGCAGATGCTAGGGCAAGGGGGCAGCTGAACGGGTCTCCAACGTCGACACCGGCCCTGTCTATCTCCTCTTCCATCACGTCCTCGTCTGAGGATACCGTCTTACACGAGGAGGAGGACAACAGAGATGGCTTGGCTCTTCCAGCAAGGCCACCGACGTCGGAGCAAGTCTTCACCACCGTTCACACCGAGTTTGGGCACTGCGCAAACGAAGAATTTCGCATGACGTCTCAACACACCCGAGGAGAGCCAGTGCCAGGTCACGTCGACCAAGACCCCCCCTACTACATCCTCCTCTCCA
Source organism: Candolleomyces efflorescens (assembly GCA_027579765.1). Classification (NCBI taxonomy): domain Eukaryota; kingdom Fungi; phylum Basidiomycota; class Agaricomycetes; order Agaricales; family Psathyrellaceae; genus Candolleomyces; species Candolleomyces efflorescens. Next base: position 289,288 of record JAMZDL010000005.1, on the reverse strand, counting down.
CATACATAAGTTATCTTATTCTTATTGTTCTTGGCCACATTCGCGACTTCCTTGGAAAGCGCTTCCACCCCAAGTCTTACTACCATTTAATGCCTCGAGATGTGAGTCCTTTCTCCTGTCCCATCCAATCCAGGGCCTCTCTCAGGGATGGTCTTGCTATATCCCGACGCGTTCTCAATTTGTGTGGCGTTTCTCTCATTTTCTAACTATCTCTCTCACAGGGTTACGCGCCGCTGAATTCGGATTTCGACTCGTTTTATACCCGACGGCTGAAGACTCGAATGGACGAATGTTTCTCTCAGCCCGTCACTGGCGTCGCTGGAAGGACCATCGTTTTGCTGGACCGCATGTCGCCGGACTACAACCACACCCAACTTTTCACTGGAACTCGGACCCGCGCGTTGAACATTTCGTCTTACAACTACCTCGGATTTGCTCAAGCCCGAGGAGGTTGTGCTGATGCAGTGGAGGAAAGCATCAAGCGATATGGCGTCTCGACCTGCGGTTCGCGGCTGGAGGGTGGCTCAAGCGATTTGCACACTATCAGCGAGGCCCTAGTCGCCAAGTTTGTGGGCATGGAAGATGCTCTTATCAGTTCGATGGGTTTTGCGACAAACTCGACCTTCATTCCAGCCCTCGTGGGTAAGGGATGCCTTGTCATTTCGGACGAACTCAATCACGCCTCAATCCGTTTCGGCGTCCGTATTAGTGGTGCCAACGTGCGTATGTTCAAGCATAACGATATGAAGGCCCTCGAGTCGCTCCTCCGAGAAGTCATCAGCCAAGGCCAACCGAAGACGCACCGACCATGGAAGAAGATTCTCTTGATTGTGGAAGGCTTGTACAGTATGGAGGGTACCATGGTTAACCTGCCTGCCATCATCGAGCTCAAGAAGAAATACAAAGTACGTAACTCGGTCAATTTTCCGACTTCTTCGCTCATATCACATCCTTTTTAGTTCTATCTCTTTGTCGATGAGGCTCACTCGATCGGCGCAATGGGACCTCACGGTCGCGGTATTGCAGATTACTTTGGCATCAACCCTCGGAAAATCGACGTTTTGATGGGAACTTTCACCAAATCGTTTGGCGCTGCTGGTGGTTACATCGCTGGAAGCAAGACCCTCATTGATCGACTTCGTGTCCACGGCCATTCTGGACCTTACGCTGAAGCCATGACACCCCCTGTTCTCACCCAAGTCGTTGCCAGTATGGCTAGTATCATGGGTGTTAAGCCTCCTCAACCCCCTACCAGCTCTGGCGGTCCCCTCCGTCTCTCCCAAGCCCCCCCACCCGTCGAAGATGAATATCAGCATCCTGGACCTGCTCCCCACTCCGCATTGCCCTCATGGCTGACCCTCCCCCGAGAACTTTCTTCAGGTGCCGAAGGCTCAACACGCCTCCGCCGTCTGGCTTTCAATTCCCGCTACCTGCATAACGGCTTGATCAAGCTGGGTTTCATCACTTACGGTCATCCTGCATCACCCATCGTACCCCTTCTCCTTTTCAACCCTGGAAAGATGAACATGTTCCATCGGATGATGAAGGACAGGCAGACGCCCATTATCGTTGTCGTCGTCGCTTACCCCGCCACACCGCTCGTCACCAGTAGGGTGCGATTCTGTGTGAGCGCTGCGCATACGAAGGAGGATATTGATACGATCCTACGGGCGTGCGATGAGGTCGGGGATGTCCTGGATTTGAAGCATGGGATTCCTAGGAGCGAACGGTGGGCTGTCGAGGATATTACGTCGAGGGCGGTGGAGCTGGCGCACATGATGAAGTAGAGCGAACGCCAGATTGTCGATGTTTTTCAGACCGTCTTCTCTCTGCGCTGTTGTCTGGCCTGGCCTTGCTTCATCTTCCCATGTTCTGTACCGTGCTATCTATTAGCACGTGCTCTTCAACCACATTTGTGGAAGTTCCACCGCCGAGCTTCCGCTCGCCAGGACTTTTCAGCCACGCCTTTTATCTCCTGGACTGATAAGTCCTGACCATCTATTCACGACCCCATCACATCTCAACACTCACGAACACCATTAGAAAGCGCGAACGAGTTCCCGAGTCCTTTACGCCCGTGACCTGTACTGTTCGCCGATAATGTACACACCCTGCATCGACCATTCGACGCATGGAAATTTCAACTGTAGATCCCGTCTCGAGGACGCTCATGCTACGACACCTAATGCTTAGCTTTTCTTCCTCCTTCCCGTCTTCCCCTCACCCCTTTTATCCTTCCATTCATCCATCCATTCGTACACTGTTGATTTCTATACCGGATTTCTTCTTTACATTGACATGAAATCAAAGAAGCTTTTATAACATTGCGAAGAACCCTACTCAAGCACCCAACAGCATACAAGACCTCGCCACTATATGTTCGGAGTTTGAATCGGGTTGACGCCTGAACGACTCAGCGGCAGTGAGTTTGATCTCGAAATGCCCTGCGAACGAGCACTATCCCCTAGGTCTCGGGGTAGCTCCGACGATGAACAAGAAAGGCCTGCAAAGATTCGACGGACCTCTGAACGCGGCTGCCCGCCTTCTCTAATTTTCAGCAAGTCTTCCGAGAGCCATGGTGCAGCAAATCATCTAGCCGAGTTCAAGCACTTATTCGTACTGTGAGTGGTACCCTTTCTTCTCAACGGTGACCCTAGGTGACCTGGCGATTTGGCAGAGGCGATTCGTACAGCGCAAATACCGAGAGAAACTGGGTAAGCCTGGTCACATTGGGTGCTAGCGGGGCTGCATCCGACGACGCCTTGTTAGATCGGCTACCTTTTGAAGAACTTGAAAAGCTCTGAAATCGCCGTATCAAACTTCGCTAGACCGGGTGATACAGCTCAAGAAGACCTTGAGCTACAGCTCAAACGCTTGTTGGCGAGGTTGTCCTCCGTACAGCTGGTCGATGGAAATGCTCTCATTGGTGAGCTTACAGCGCCAGATACTCTGTCGGACACTTACCATAACTCGGATGTCAGTAATATGGTTCGGCATCAACGACTGCGGGTATGCATTCGCTCAAGGCTCACGGAGTCTTGTCCTAACCTTCCTCTTTCTTTCGAAAGCCACGAAGAAGAGGAAGAACTCCCGGACATCGTGGAGAAAGTGTTCGATGTCATGCATGACCTCTACACGAAATGGAAGGCTCGTGCGTTCCTTCTCATCGACGTCCCGCCGATGCACCGGTCACCTGGAGGTACGGACTTCCATTGCTGCGGCCGTGACTTTGTGATATCATCCGCTATTTTCTAGGCAAGGATCTTGATCTGGATGAGGACCGTTATACCACTTGGAATACGGAACTCCGCACACAGGCGAAGAGCTTTGCGGATAGCACATCGAAAGCTTCGGTATATGTGCTATCGTCGTATAACATTATCTCCGAGTTTCTAGATCACCCTGAGATCAATGGGTTGAAGGACTGTATAGAGGAGTGGGAGTCTGAGAGCGAAGAGGATGAAAATGACATCGGAGAGGATGAAGACGGTAGCGAAGAGGATGAAGATGACCGCGAGAAGGATGAAGACAGTAGCCAACAGGATGAAGCTCGTAATTCGAACACCGATATATCGAAGGGTAAGCAGGGAGACGAACTGAAAGCGATCTGGGAGGACGACATTCACCTGTCGCGGTATGCACATAAACTCCTCGCAGACAGGCTCTGGCAGGCCTTCGATGAGATCCACACACCCACGGCTTGCCATGTTGCTCGCAAATAATGTACATTCTGCGTCAAACGTTCGAAACACACAACCAAACCCAAGCTACGACGACTGGCCTTTTCATGCTCCTCCTTACTCACTATTCACCTTGCGCCAGACATCCACCCATTCATAATCATATCGTGGTGAATTCGAGCCCGGATTCTTTCTATTCATTATCTTTGTATGGGAATGAAGTGAGCTTCTGTCTTGAATAGACCAAATTCTAATACGTTCTACTATATGGGTTGGGGATATCATGAGGCTTTGACAAGGCAAGCGCAAGTGCCTGTCTCTCTCATATCGCGCAGGTTTTTCAAAGTCGTGTCTGCGATATTGGTGAGCGCTTCCTCCGTCAAAAATGCCTGATGACCACTAGAAAAGGCATATGTTAGATTCATTGGTGACATCGGACGTATGACACGACATTCTGCACTCACGTCATGAATACGTTGTAGAAGGAGAGCAGTCGAGCAAAGGTATCGTCGGCGATGACCTTCGCGCTGGAGTCTGCGAAGAAGTAGGAGGATTCTCTCTCGTAAACGTCCAGGCCTACTGCTAGGATGTGGCCTGTCTTCAATGCTCTAAGTGGTTTTAGGAATCAAACTCTGTTTTTGAAGGACTAGAAGAAATCTCACCGAATGAGCGCATAAGTGTCAATCAGACCACCACGAGAGGTGTTGATCAACACCACCCCCTTCTTCATCTTCGCTATCGAGTCGTCATTAATGATATACTTCGTGCTGTCCATAAGGGGGCAATGCAAGCTGATAACATCCGACTTGTTGAACAGCTCGTCAATATCGCTGACATACTTGAGTCCGTACTCCTCTGCTAACGGCGAGGGATACGGATCGAACGCGATGACGTTCGAGTTGAAGCCTTTAGCGAGTATTCGTCCTGTGAGCAAGCCTATCTTGCCAGTACCAATGATCCCGACGGTCTTGCCATGCAGATTGAATCCGAGTAGACCGTCGAGGAGGAAGTTGCCTTCGCGGACGCGGTTATAGGCTTTATGGTATTTGCGAACGACGGTCATCATCATCCCAACCGTGAATTCAGCGACAGCTTCGGGGGAGTAGGCGGGCACTCGCGCTACTAGGATATCGAGCTTGGCGGCTGCTTCCAAGTCGACGTTGTTAAACCCGGCGCATCGGAGGGCGATGAAACGCTACGGCGAACGTACAATGCTGTCAGATATCGCGACAGAGAACTAAGGAACGACATACCACGCCCAAGGCGCTTAGTTGCTCTATCACATCAGCGTTGCAGATATCGTTGACGAAGATACAGATGCCTTCATGGTCGGCTGCTAGGATCGCTGTTCGCTGGTCGAGGAGGGCTTCAATGAACGTGAATTGTACGAATCCATCGCGATTAGCAGCTTTCAACGAGTCCTTATCGTACTATAGACGTGCAGCGGTTGCAATTGCCCCAGTCCGAGCGGATAGCGGAGTAAATGTCAGTCTGAGTACCATAGCGGAAACGGAGCAGAGTCTGACCTTCCGTGTCCCGAAGACGGCGATCTTCATAACGGGCGGCATCTATTAGTGAGAGTGGACGGGGGCGCTGAGAGCGGTGAACGCTGTAGTCTGCCAACGAGGGCAGTTATTATAGCAATTGGTAATGATGAAAAGGACGAGCTTCAAGCCTGCCAAGACATGATGCGTGACGTTCCATACAGCCACACTCGAAGTGAGGCAGGTCATGAGAGAAAAGGAGCACGAATCTGGCAACCAAAGACAACCTCTAGACCTCTCCCAGACGGTTTCATCGATACAAGAGGCTAGAGCGGCCGGTTTTGAATTGCGCTAACGCCAAATGAACGGAGAAATTGGATCACCACAAAGATAAGATTCAGATTGCCAGAAAAATCAAAGGAAAGATTGGCGGCGCCTGTTCGAAGTTTGGGGTATACATGATTGGCTACATAGCTCTAGCACTTGCCACCAGCGACGTCTATGCTCGCCAACGAAGCAATGTCGGCATCAGTGAAAATCCTCCGTTTCTCTGCGGGAATATCAGCGAAAGCTGTGTTGAATCGTGCGTCAGAATTGTCGGCGTTATCGACACGACGGATCCAAATGCACGAAATGAAGCCCGGGAATTTCTTGAATCTAGAGAGAGAAGAGGCACGGAAGCGGTCAATCCCAAGCATATAGATGTGGTGAAAAGCACACTTACGCGCTAGCATAAACCTCGGGGTCCTTCTGGGTAGAGTCCCCAATCACGAGCCACTTCTTTTGAGGGTACATGGTCTGGAGGCGGTCAATCGTGCCAGTCTTGTGGATGAAAGTCTTGTCATTGGATCCGGAAATGAACTCGATAGCCTGGGGGATATTCAAAATTGTCAAATTTTGAGTGAAGAGGGGTCCCTTGGGGTATGTGGAATCAATGAATTTGTTCAAGAATGGGTAGAATTGGTATGGGGAGCCGGTGAGGTAGACGAATTGAGGGTTCTGGAGCGACGTCTTCAGGGAGGTGTACAGCTGGGGCATACCCGAGACGGCCTTGGGCTCGTCCAAGAAAGTGCTCCTGAGGAGTGCAGCGGTATCAAGGACATTGGAAACCTTGATAGTATCATCGATATCTGACAACCGAAAAAACAAATCAGTAAAAGTAGGCAACAACGGAAGATGTGTGTAGTAACTGACCGGAGATGATTCCGAAACCCGAGTTGGGAGAGGGGAACACGGAGGCGCTGAACTTCCTGTTATCCAGGACACCTGGAACAACCGTAGCTACCATCTCTTGGGCATCAACGCAAGTCCCGAGTGAGACCGAGCCGCTAGCGAGTCCAAGGTCGGTGAGAGAGGTAGAGGGGAGCTTTGCGGATGTCGAACATCCCGGAACAACGACCTCGACGTTCTTTCCTGGAAGGCCAATGGACCCGAAGAGCTTGATACGCTCCTGCACAGTGGAGAGCTGGTTTCCAACTTGGATTCCAGCCTTGGTGAGAAGGTCGGTGATCGCGGCGGTGGCGACACCCAAATCAATTTGGCGCAGGGAGACATAGGTCTGGAAACTGGCAATTGTGTTTCCGGGGTTCTTGGGATCGGGGAAGGCGGGAGCGTCGAAAAGGAGGACATCGTCGAGAACACCCGGAGAGTCGAGCAACCCTCTTTCGTCCGGGGTCTGGTAATAAGCAGGACGTGCGATGGTCTGGGTGGCACTCAGTGCCAATACTGAAAGGAGCGTAGTTGACCGCATCGCGAAGACTGAAGGAATGAAACCTTTCGAAGGAGTGACAAGGTGGGGGAGGGTGGTGAGTCAAAATTATGACAAGGGGCTGTTTAAATAACGGACTCACTGGAAAAAAGGCACCTTCCCCGAAGGCAGGATGGAAAACAGAAAATTCGTGTCAGGAACTGCTGACCTCTGCTGACCCAGTCTTATCCATAAACGACTGCCCCGATTACAAGGGCATATGGGACCATCATGCAACCGTTGCAACGTTCACCGGATTCTCAGGGCTTGGGAAGAACGTTCAGCGCCAACCATATGATTTTGAAAGTCCTTCTAAGCATGCTCAAGGAACGACCATCAATTTTGTCGCGCGCGGTTAGTCTTCTTTGGTTTGGTTCCGACATCGACTCCGAGAGTTCCAGTGACTTAGGAGCCCTAGAAATTGCATTTGTGTTCAACATGCAAAAGAAAGCAATAGTGCGGGAGGCAGGATAGGGAGGTGAGCCAACAACGCATACGGGGCGGCGATGTGGAGAAATTGATGGACGCAACGGACAACCAACGGATCGCGACTACAGTAACGGTAACATAGCGCGATTCCCACCTGTCCCGACACCTCGCTAGTAGTCAGACATAGGGAATTATGTATTATGCTGAAGTACCAAGTATCGAAAACAGCGTCATTAGAAGAGAATTGTAATAGAAAGCATCGGTGACATAGATCGTCTACTTCTTCAAAAGCTTGAACAAAGTGTTCACTCCATCTAGCCCAAACCCGTCCGGCGGGTAGCAAACGTACATCGATTCATGCGCAGAGTCAAACTTGCGCCTGAATTCGCCACGACTCACCAGTTTCGCCGAAGAGGCGATCTTCGAGTACGTCTTGCTCAGGGCCTTGATCTTCCAACCGCCAAGATTATGTCCGGGTTCGATGCCAGGTGCAGCACTGATACCGAACGTGAGGACGGCGCGATTCTCGTCTTCCAGAGCAGATTGGGCATGTCCATTAGGGCTGGAAGAACGCTTGGGAGTAGGAATTGTAGAGATCCCAGTGTTGCTCGCTGGGGAGATGGCACGGGAGGTGATGTTGGAGGATGGGGGCTCCACGACTGTTGAGCTAATTTCGACGTCGGATGATTCGGGGCTTGTAGGTAGGAAAGGGGTTTGGCGTCCGTTCGTAACATGGTTTGGAAGTTGAGTCAATCGGCCATTACTGCTCTGCTCACCGTGAAGGTCCTCCAGAGCAGTGAATATCAGAGCCTCGGAGGTACCCTTCGGAGCCTTAGGGAAAGAGATCGCGTTCTTAATTTGCCAAGTGTTGGATTTGACAGGGGTGAGTATCAGAATACCGACAATCTGAAGAGTTTTAAAAGGTGAGCACAGAATTGCAAGCATGCCGATGGATCACAAGGAACGCTTACCTCCTCATCTTTCTTGGCGATCCAATACCTTCGATGTTCTTCATCTAACCACGGCTGAATAGTGGTGGACGCAATCTGTATTCCACTGCGACTAGCTTTCCAAGCCGCAATCCCATCCTCAACTTTCTTCCTGTCTCCAACTTTCCAGCCCCCTGCTTTCACTTCATCAACGTGGACATCATACTTTTCTGCTCGCATAAGGTTCTTTTTGAGGTCTTTCACTACGTGAACGCCTTCTTGACCCTTTGCTTCTGGTGACGTCAGTTCAATGACATGCGCAGGATCGATGTAGTCTTCGTAAATGCAAGACACGGTACTCCAACCAAAGTCCTCGCTACCGAGAATTTGCTCGAGCTCATGGTCCGCACATGCCCATACGGGGTGCAAGCCATGCTCTTCGGCGAACTGTATAAACGCTCGGGCAGTGGGGCCAAGAGCTGCAGGGGAAGAAACGAGAGGATTGCCCCAGGCGAAAATCCAGTGATCTAGGGTACAGGATAGATCGATAAATTAGTGGTTAGGTACGAAGAAGGTGAGAGTCCACGTACCTCGTGTCATGTAGCCCTGAACGGGCAGAAAGTCGGATTCTGTTATGTCGAACGAGGGCCTCCAAATCTTATACCGCTCGAATTCGAGCCAAGCAGTGGTGCTTGACGATCCGTACTTCGCAACGAGGTCAGCGATCGTTGACTTGTCGAAGTTGTCATTAGTTGAACTCGGCATTTTGATTGAACGTCGCGGAAAGGAGCTGAGGGTATTACAGTTCAATGAAGTGTTCAAGGCCCGTTTTCTATGTCGTTGGTATTGGATGACGTCACGGTACGAGGCGAGAATGAAGGAGCCACGGAGGTCAGCATCTCTGCAGCCAGTGGTGCAGTCAAATTTTGGATGCTCCAAAAAGGGCATCATATCTAACGTCGTGGCTGAACTTGTGCCGATTGTTACCAAGAACCCCAGGGTTCCGGCGTCACGAGCGTGGCATAATATTCTGAACGGAGGACCTCCGTTTGTTGTTACGGTTTGTAAAGGGCCATTGGTGGTCAGCGCACAGGTCCGAGTTGCAAGGTAGGAACCTATATATGTGTGATTCAACCGGTCATTCCTTTTTTCCTTACCGTATCATGACGATTGTGTCCGTCAATCGTTCTCCTGCTGCTGTCCTTCGTCATCCTTGAACCAGTCTTGCTGCGGGAACATGGGTGTTGGAGTTAAGACAGACATATTGCCGGGGCCGGCAGACTCTCAACCTCTGGATCAAGCAAGAGCAAACACACGCCGACGCTGATATCAAATGCACTGGCAGTGCAGCTCGTTAACCACTCCCAACGAAACCGATGCAACCTCTACGCCTCGCAGTTCCTCTTCTGCTGGCATACGCATCTCTGGCAGCAGCATTTGCTCAATGCGACACGACCAGCGACTGTGAGCTTGGGCTCACATGTTGCTTCTCCCGAGGGGTACGCACCTGCTCTCGATTCTGTATTCAGGTCCATTGGCGCTAATGAGTTGGATCGAAACCCGATTTTTAGAGAGTGCCAGGGCGTGATAAAGGTCGATGTACCTCACAGATGTGGTGCTCGAGATTCTAGCCCGCTCAAACGCACCACGGGTGGCCTTAACATACCTAATCCCACACATCCAAGCACCCACATACCTTTGGAACCTTGTTATACCTGTCATTCATCATCCTCATAATCTGGAGCAATGGAACCTTCATTTTTCAACGTCGTTTCGCTACCTCTCTATGCCTAATGGCAGCGGCCTCCTCCTCTCCTTCTAGGTCTTTGGAAAGCCAGTATGACGAGGCATTGGGAGCTCCTTGTTCCAGTTTCTATGGCACAGCTCCGTTGAGTTCATCTCCGAGAGGCCGACCGGATCACTCACCCTTACCATCTCCCCTCGTCTGAGATTCTCTACTCTCTCGAAGACGACGGAGGCGCTATAATCGCTCTAGCCGATGCATCGGACAGGTACTCTTCTGGCCCAATACAAATGGAGGCTCTCAATCTGGCCATTCGCCTCATGAGGAGACCTGCGGTATCGTTCTCACCATCACCTCCAGGCTCAAGTCCCGGGCGTCGAATGCAAGCTTGTATGATTCTGTTGACCGAGCTCGATGTGACGACCGGCCCCAACTGCGAGCGTATTCGACTTTGCAAGCGGACGAGTACCCGATTACGATTAACCGAGGACCTGCAGCCTCAAGAGTTTCGTGATTTCGGGTCGAATCCTCCAATCCTTACACCCTCGATTGAAGCCAAGCCCAGTCTCTGTTGGACCCTGATCTCTGAAGCGCTGAGATAGACGAAGCCCAAGGAAGCTAAGTTGTACAAGAGTAATTCTGAGTCGGTCGACACACACACGGTGGCGCAGCGATTTCTTAGTATATAGTCAAGTTGTCATGGCAGTGACAAAACAGCCCGCAGCGAGTCTGCAGCCCGGTAATTGTTCATGTCCAGCCAGTTCTGCCAGACTCTCCGGGTTCGAGAGGCACAAGTTCTAGTTCTATCCATTCAAGGTTCGTTGTCAAAGATACCCTAGGATTACGGAGTCTCTGAGAACACTTACGAGGCCCGATCCCCGGAGAAATCCTCGACCGGGAGAGCTAATCAAACTCATGGTCTTGGCGCTAGGCTTGGGTACGGAGCGCACAATGTATCCTGTCTACTCTCTTGAATGGGCAACGGGGGGACTGGTTGAGGCGCCATGTTCAGCCAGAACTAAAAAAGAGGACACCCAAGGCCTCTGATACTGTGCATACTTTTGCATGTAACTTCTTTAGTCCTTATCATTGTTCACAGGCTTTTACAGCAATTCTTGGAAAACAACCGGTGATGATGTATTTGGAGATGAACCGCATCCGGACAAGGTCTTGATGACACTCTGAATGGAGATGTCGACATATATTTGGATATCGCGACAGAATATAAAGTCAGCTACGACAGGTCCCTGCCCTTTTTCATCCACCCACGACTGCTTGATTTTCGCGCTCGCCTTCCAGGCCCTTGAAATTTGCTCTCCAGCACCTGCCCCTCATTTGATACTTCCTTTCTTTTCCTTAAAGCAAAAATGTTCACCAAGGCATTTGTTCTCCTCGCTCTCGCCGCCCAGGCTTTCGCTGGAGTTTCAGTACGTGGCCTCGAGATACCCACCCGACCAAAGTCTTATTTGTTTTATATAGATCACCGCTCCCATCGCCTCTACCACGTTCTCCGGTGGCAAGCAGGCCACCATCACCTGGATTGACAACGGTTCAGCCCCCTCTCTCAAGGATTTCGGTCCTGCCCGAATTTCCATCTACGCCGGTAATGCTCTGCAGCAGGTAGGTCCTCCCCCGTCCTTTTAGTTGTATCTGTGACTTATGTTTTGGGGACTATAGACCAGCTTGCAAGTCATTGCACCCAGCGTTGACGTGTCCACGCAGCAGGCGGTCACTTTCACCGTTGACCCCACGATCGGTCCCAACAGCAGTGAATAGTACGTGTCCTCTGCCGTCAATGTCGTATTACATAGGTCTGATTGGTCGTTACCTAGCTTCATCCGTGTCGAGTCACTCTCTCTCAAGGATTCTGCCCAACCTCAGTACCCAGCCCTCGCTTTCTCCGCCAAGTTCACGTAAGTCTATCAACTTTTTTTTTTGTTTCAACCCCTAGCCAAGCGAACATTGCTAACTGCGCATGCCTCCCTTTTTTCACAAAAAACAGTCTCAACGAGATGACTGGTGTTTTCACCGCTGAGATCCTCTCACAAATCGCTGGCCAGACCACCGCCCCTTTGCAGTCTGCGACAACCGGTAGCGTCCGCACTACCGCAGCATCGACCACCGTCCAGAGCACTGGCACGACCTCTGCTCGCACGACCAGCGCCTCTGCCACTGGATCAGCGGCTGCTCAGGGCAACGGTGTCATCTCCACCAGGGCCGGGTGGGCAGGTGTCGTTGTTGGTGCCATCGCCGGTGCTGCCCTCTTCTAAAGTCGATTACATTGATCGAGGGAAATAGTGGGGGTGCTTTCGGTTTTTCCTTTTCCTTTAGAGTGTACTACCAACCACGTAACGCCCGAGCCATGGTCACGTACATACTGATACCATTGAAGTAATCGTTCCATATTCATTGCTTATTTCTGTTAATTCAAACGACCTTTTTCTTCCTCTCTTTCTCCGCCTGGTTCTTGGTTAGTGATCCCACCGACACGCTCGGTACAATGTTCAATGTCGTGATCAGTGCTGCTTCTAATGCGATGCGAATCACTGTTTGGAATCAAATACAAAGAGATGTTAATGCAAAATGCGCAGTTCGTCGATCCATGTTCCGCGTCGTGTGGAGAATCATTAGGCACATTCTGTGAGCTTCCTGATGCCTGATGCATGGGTCGGGTCTAGCTGGTCTAGTGAACATATTTAGATGCGAGATAATAATACATGCAGTCGCGAGGCCTCGAGTGATAAATTTAAACGACGCTGGGATCCGACCTATTCTTACATCCCGAGATCGAGCTCGGGACAGTTCTGTCTCCTGCCAAACTCGCTACGGACTGGTTGACGGCCAATCGGCCGGTCGAATGTAGTTTCGCGTATTCGATTCACAGAAACAAATAGAAAACTATCTAACCAGATTCGTAACAACATCGTAACCGTCATGAAAACTAAAGAGGAAAGAGGTATAACGCAACAGCAGGGATATAAACCAAGCACAACAACTGAAACGATAACGTTAAAACAACCAGATATGTATGCACATGCAGAGATGAATGAACAAGAGAAAAAGTCGTTGCAATGAACGACCGAGAAAAGAAGCAGCTTTTGTAACAGAGCACACTATGATACACAATTGAATCCTGAAGTGGGTGAGAGTGATGAGGGTGGTGAGCAATGCCGAATGACAGATAGTTCTATGTGCAAGCGTGGGTGAAAAAGAAAAAGAAACCCCGAAAAAATCCATCCATGGATTAGGTATAACTTAAACCGAGTAGAGCGACGTCGAAGAGGGTAATAAGGATCGGGTTCTACCAACCGGCAGACTGCTGGTGTTGATGCTGGGGCGGCCACGAATAGCTTTGCTCATGCGTTTGCTGGTTCTGCATATCATCAGGCGGTTGGCTCCAGCCTGTGGACGAGTCCGGATGGCCTGACATACTGCTACTGTATGGCATTTGATTGCTAAGCTCGTATGGTTGAAGAGTGGTGGGAGCCTGCTGTCTCATCGGTTCATAACTAGCCTGGTCCACATAGTAGACAGAGGAAGAGGATTGGGTATCGACTTGTTGTCCGAAGTATTCGGCGGAGCGTACAGGGTTCGCAGATAATGGGGTCGGGGGATGGGAAGGAGGGCCATAGACTGGGGTGGGTGGAGCAGGGGGATACGAATGTCGAGCATGGTGGTAGGCGTCAACATGCGGAGTTGCATAGGAGCTCTCAAGGCCATGAGTTTCCCCTTGATAGTGGGATGGTGCCATGCTCATCATTGCGTCGGTGGAGGAATACGAAGGAGGGTATGAGCCCCTAGAACCCGGCTCGTTCATTTCAGGACCATACTGGGCATTGGATGGTAAGTGGGCCATCCCAGGCTTCAAGCAGTCAGCAAGCATCAAGTCCGAGAATGACATCAGAGACTTACATGCGGTAAAGACGAGATCGGTCCACCCATCGTACTGTTGTCGTATTCCATTTTCGTGATCTCGGAATGGATCGTGGGCACAGGAGGTGGATGCATCGCGGTTGGTGGAGTGTAACGAGGACGTTCCACTGATGGCTGGTACTGAAATTATGTAAATGGATGAGGGGGTAACAGTACCATGTTCGTGAGTTTACTCACCTCGTTTCGAGGACTATCCGCAGATCCTGGCGTTTTGCCCTTTTTAGCAGGCAGAGGTTGCCGTGTGAAGGGTGGATTTGGAGGGGGTTTCATAGACTCGACTTTCTGAGCCGTACCTCCGTCTGCTCTGACGCGGATTACTGGTTTGGCCTTCTTCTTTTCCTTCTCCTTTTCCTTTTCCTTGTCCTTGTCTTTCCCTTTCTTTGCTTTAGCGGTGGCTAAAAGGGAAGTCACAAGCGGCGGTGGGACGGTTGTCGCTGGCATTGGAGTCAATCTCGCTGGGGGTGCTGGATGCCTGGGGACGATGTTGGCGTATTCATTAACAACGTTGATTGAGGCGCGACGAGGAATCTCGTTCCGGTCCACGGGCACGGTCACAGGCACACTCCGCTCCTGCGGTTCGGCGCGTATGCTTTCCTCCCTGCCAGAGTCAGAACGAGAATCGATACGGCGCATCCTGTCGGCGGGACCCTCTTCTTCAATTTCAACATCGCCTTCTTCGTCACCTTCGCGGTCTTCACGCTCCATGGTGCTCCTGTCACGCTTCAAGGGCTCTAGGGGAGCTAGCAACGCGCTCTTGCTTTCCCAACGCCTGCGTAGCAACTCCACGAGCTTCACGTCGACCGAAGAAGGTGAACGTATCGAGCTTGAGGAGTTTCGGCCGGACTGACCACGTTGGGGCGTTCCGTGGAGGTTCTCGAGTAGGCTCAGGCCCATTCCGATGGACAGCATCATCTCACTGCTGCAGGGGTCGCAGCGATCCATACCGGAATTGTCTGTCTCAGGGTCATCGGGAACGAAACCGCAACATATCCGAGAGCACACCAAGGTAGCGTCGAGGACGAGCTGTTCCAATGGGTAAAGCTCTAGGAGGGGAGGTTTGAGGGACGGTGGGGTATGGAAGGTCCCGCGCTTTGATTGGGCGGCCATTTCCCAAACGTCGTGCACCAACTTCGAAATGCGGATGATCGCCTGAGCTGGAGTTTGAAGGTGACGAAGGGCAGTAGCTATTGACGACTGCGGTTCGGGAGTTGGGCTTCCTTTGGCGAGGTACTCGGATACGAAAGGAGAGAAAATCTTGAACAGGACGAGTTGACTCATGAGGGCGAGTTCGGCACTCAGTACACGTCTCCTCGCAACAGCCTCGGGTCGCTGGCTTTCCAGCTCGTCATCCTCAAGGACAGTCTTCCCAATCGCGACAAGCTCCGATGGAGTACTGTCAACTGCATGCTTGAAAGCCCAGCGCAGTTCGGAAGGCACGCCGTTAATCCATTCCTTGATGGAGTTTTCCATCTTCACAGCCTGTTCCAGCGTGTGGCCACAACAGCAATCTGGGGATGAAAGGTTCCGCTTGATAGTGGCTGCGAGGCGGGTTAATCTGGAGGAAGTAAAGCTTTAACAACTAATTGGCTGGCAAAATGGGACACTCACAAAGCGCGTTGTACGAGGAAGACATGTTCCAATCGGATGCGCTGGATCTCCTCTTTCGCTTTATCGTGATCCCTCGAGGAATTTCCATCTTCGTCCATTTGGTGCAAATCCTCGTCAGAGTTGATATGGGCTGGAAGGCTGGGAAGGGGTATCGAATAGCATGAGGCGGGGATCAAGGATTGCTCTCCAAGAGAATCTGACAAAATGCTAATATGCAGACCTCGTAAGGAACCTAACTCAAGTGAGGCGAATAGAAGACTTACAAGTCGTAGAAGTAGAAGTCCCATAGGACACGAATTCTAGCTGCCTCCTTTTCACGACGCCTCACTTCCTCCTTCTGCGAGCTGTCGCCGCCTCCGCCGGGCTCAGCGCTCTGGACTGGAGCTGCATTGCCTCGCTTGCTTCTGGAAGCGTTCGCTCTCCTCGAAGACGGAGCCGATGCAGCTGAAGCCTCTGGTCTTTCTTCAGCCTTCAAAGACGACGGTGAAAGCAAGCCCTCGGCGAAATCCCAACTCCGCATAGCCGTAACCATCTTTCCCATCTGAAAAAGCCTTCAGCGGAAAGTCAGCGGGAGAGGCAGTAAAGGCTTACTAATTGCACAAGGTCCTGACGTGCTGGACCATGGTGCTTCCGACTTTGTGTGCAGAATCGGATGGATGAGGCAACGCTCCTGTTGGCTATAAGATAGTGAAGTCCAATAAGGGAGGCACGAAGGAAATCAGCACGCATATCCTTAGTGGAAGCTTGCTCGTCCTTAACCCCAGCAGGCAAGGGCTGCCCGTCATCCATCCATACACTCAACGCTTGCTGAGAAAGGGCGTAGAGGAACGAAGGTGATTCTGAGTGGTCGACCGTCCCGAATTTGTTGGTGGTGTCAGTCCTGACGTTTCGGACAGGAGGGCTGTTCAGAGCACCCACTGCCATAATCGCGACGGTCAATGCAAAATACGGAAGGGATTCGGTCTGAGCTGGCGAATCGGTGGAGGCCACCGACACATCATCTCTGGTACGCGATTTTCCAGACCTTGATGAGACCGAAACTGGAGCAGAAGGTTGGGCGGAAGATCTGGGCGAAGAAGGCGAGGAGGGAGAAGGAGAGGCACCTCTTCTTGCTCGTACATGACCCAATCTGGCGCTTGATGGTGTACCTTCCCGGTGGGTCGAGGACCGACTTTTACCGGCACCACTGTAATAAACCGAGCTTGACTGAACTGCTTCGTAGGTCGACGCTGGGCCGGACTTCTTTCTTGAGCTGCTGGACTTCTCTTTCAAACGAGGTGCAAGGGCATAGCCGGTGGATTTGGAGGATCCCGTAAGAGCGGCCGCAGATAGACCTCTTCGAGCAAGACGCTTCTGGAAGCGTTTGAAGAGGGCATTCCAGCCGACCACACGATTGCCTGGGGTGTGCGGGAGACCCAAATCCAGAATGAAGCAGTTCAAAGCGTTCATCGCGTTCTTGAGCAATTGGAGACCGGTTTCTGCTTCGGGGAGCTGAGCAATGAGTGCTCGCGTGACAGAGGCTTTTGACGCAATTTCCTGTAATTCACGAACAGGTGGTGGCGGCGGAGCCATGAGTGCCGTAGCAGAAGGTGAAGCCATCGGAGTAGCTGCTACGGAAAGGCCACTGGTGGTGAATGTCGCGAGAGCTTGAGATTGGGGAGCCTGTAAAGGATCCGGACCACTTGCGTAGAAGAGGGGAGCGGCTTCTGGGGTTGAAAAGCTTGTGGGTGGGTTTGGATTCGACACAGGGAGTCCAAGCGGCACAGTGGGGGACGCTGATGGGGTATCCTCGACGTAATAAACGCTGGGAGGAGGTAGAAAAGCTTGGGCGCTGTTTGATTGTGCCGGCGAGTCGCTTGGAGGCTGGGGCGCTCTCCCTTTTCCCTTTGATTTCAACGTAGAGGATGCCACGATCGAGATGCCCGACATGGCGGAGGATCCAGTAGACCGCATAATTTCATCTTCGTCCTCGTGCTCGGATGTAGGCTCCTCCTTGACCCTCAACTCCTCTTCGCACTCTTCGCCACACCGACAAACAGCCTCTACTTCTCCTGCATCCTCGCATAGTGCACACCCATAGCCTCGAGCGATGTCGAGTGGCCCGGATAGAAAAAACGGCTGTGCGTCAGCAGTCGCTGCGTCGTGATGGTGGTGCCGATGATTATCTGAGGGTTGGACGGCGACGGCTGCTGGAGGAGCTGGGTTCACGAGCCCACCTCCCTGGGCAGCATAGGCAGCTACTCGGTCTTCCATGGCCTGGATCGCCGGGGGATACGTTGGGGTGAAATCGATGGGAATGCCCCTACAATACGCACCCATGATGGCCTCCATTTCTGTAACGCGGTTGTTGAGGGAATGCATATCACTGTCCAAGGACTCAGTGCCCTGAGCCAGACACAGAAAACACTGCTACGCACACTTTCTCCGCCGCCGCCGCCGAGTACAGACATCTCTCCACCGTGTTCCTCTTCAGGCATGAGGCACAAGGGAATTTGCGATCGCATTTCAGCTTGAGTCGCTTGCACTAGATGCAAGTTAGGTCGCGATCGACTGGAAATGGCTCAAAGCTTACCTCCTGGCATACGACGGTCACCCTCGACCTACTTTGACTATGACAGTCGTGGTGTCAGCAACGGCGAAATCAGGGCAATTGCAAGCGGGGAGGGGGTGAAAAGCGGTCCAAGCCAGACGCGGCGCCCGCCAAAAAAATATACTACATCGACCGAAAACATCACTCACCCAGTGCTTCCTCCACCGCTACCACCACCACCGTTGTTGTTGGCGTTTCCTGAAGAATTCGAAGCACCACTGGGCGCCTGCTGGTCCGCCAAACCGTCGTCAACGCCGCTGTCCGACGCTGACGGCGCTCCCTCCATCTCACTGCTTCTTCTAATAGGATCTTGAAATTGAACTCTTCGCCTCGTCGCGTCTTCGGCTTCGCTGGGCATCTCCCAACAACCGAACCGAGAAGGGATGCGCTGACTGCAGACTTGCAGAGCTTGGGTCAGGCGCGTAGGTCGTGATGGTCACGTCAAAGTGCTAAAGCACACGGGTCAGGACGAGGCCAGGGTCGTTACGGAGAACAGTGAGCTCGTTCAGTTGGGCGACGAGCAGGTGAAAGGGAGGGAAATCGTCGGCAGGGGACGGGAGAGAATATAAAAGTGTAAGGGATTCAGGGAACCATAATATTCAGGCCCAAATCGCGATTTACTGAATAGGACGAGCAGGCATAGGTCCGCGACCCCGGACCCTTTAGGACACTACGGTTGGCTGCAACGGCTCAACAGGCACGAACATTCCACCAAATAAAATTCCGCACGATTTCTGCTACAAAAGGTTTAGGGTCTTTCCCCAATGATGCGAAGTCCCTCATCTACAGATCCAGGGTCGTTTCCCGGATTAGTGCGCTCACTTGTGGGTTTTGCTTTCCATCCATGCATTCGAGCCTCGATCCCGGACTCTTCTTGTTGAAATCTCTTCCATCTCACACAGGAGCATTTCATGCATGTTCATAATTTACTCCCGTGCCAAGGCTGACCTCCGAAGCGGAATCAAATTCGTGACAAAAACATATCCCCAGATATTCATCAACAGCACCCGATTTGATTGGGAGCGAGTTCTCTCCCAATGCATCATATCGTATGTGAACAGATGCGAACGCACATTTGCAGAATCAATTTAATCTGAGCAGGTTAATCTCCAGGGTGCTGTCGAGAATTAACGCTGCTGTTTTCATTTGGCAAGCCTCGTGAATCATGATCATGCCAGGACTCGTCAGGCCTTCAGGGCTCTTGACAACTTTAACTTTTAGCAAGTACGACAATTCAGCTTTCATCACTGTGGCGTTGCCTATTTTCTGTAGGTTGATCCGGGAGCCGGGACGAATTCGCTCACAAAATTCTATTCAAACGTCAACCCTGCAGGAAATGCTCTGTTACAATTCAGCGGGACACCTGTCCGACTCGTATGACGAACCATGACCGTATCCCCACTGTTCGTCGCAAGCAAAATCTCGTAACCAGTGCGCTCGTATTTGTAGTGACACTTGTGCATCCCCAACCGGCCGAAGTCTGCTGCCTTGCAAGGACACCACTGTAATCAGGACTCGGGAAATCTGAACTCATTTGATAGAAGTATCTTGTGGATGTAGACTATATCAATTTTCTCGTTTATGATTCGACGGAACGGGATCCCAACTTCTGCCAGCCCCACAAGCGCTGGGGTGGGTAACAGGAAGTTCGCGCCTTCGACCGGGCTCAATTAATACAGCGATTGGCAGAATCAGCTAAGATTAAGTGTTTTAAATCACCCTATCTGCAGCGTCCGTCAATTTCTGTCAGGGATACCTCAAACACAAAAACAAGTAACCCCGAGAGCACATCACCTTAAGACTGAACAGAGTACTATCAAGGATGAACAATCCCATTCAATTTGGGGAAATGCACATTTTTCTTTCTATTGATCACTTTGACTGATATGTGCGTTGACCTGTCTGTATCACAGATCTCGCATATGATCATATGGTGGGCTTTCGAACCCGAGAGTAGTACGAAGCTTGCCGAAAACCTCTTCCCGCATCTTACCTGCAGGTAGGGGCGACTAACCTTTCCCCTGATGCCTCCAGACGTCACAGCGACGGATAAACCAGGGTTAACCCGTTTCTATTCCGTTCGTAGGAGGAGAACTTTGTGAGGAACTTCATCCAGTTTTGTATCACAACATACGGCCAAGGTGACGGACGCCGCATGGCGCATGCATTCTCACGGTAAAGACCGTTCGGGAATTGCCGCAGCCGAGTTGTCCTCGATACGGTTTCACAACTTTCAGCAAGGTTTGGTAAGGCCGCCAGTGTGTAAATTCGAGAACACAAGCAGCCGGGAGCGTCCCCTCGAGTACAGCAGCTGCCCAAATGACAATATGCAAGCTGAATTCAAACATGCGTCACGCTGATTCACGGCGCAGCCTCCCGCCGTTCTTCTGATCGACTCTGGCCAAAGCCAGCGGCCTTCCCATACGGAGGTACACACATACCTTCAATTCCAAAAGGGGGACAGCGGGACCAAATTTACGATCATGACTCGCCACTTTTCCCTTGAAACAATCATCTAGCTATATTCGTCCGTATTTTTCCATCTCACAAAATGTGGATTGTTGATAGAGGGTGTCGAAGTACATTGTTCGTCCCCGCGGGACTCTACCTCTATATATAAACCCATGGAATCACCACGGGTTCCATACATGCACCGAGTTCTTTTGATCGACATCCTCTGATCGATCAAAACGATATGCTTGCACAAGAAGACAAGAAGAGGAATATGTTTGGGGATGGTTGACCAGCTGCGAGCTTTGGGCCAGGACCTTCAACGTCACCATGTCTTTGTTTGCTCGAAGCCGTTATATTTACGTGTCGTCGGGGTCCTCAGGAAGAAGCCAAATCCATCGGGCAAGGGGCTTCCGATGGAATTGAGTTCCTTATCTTGTCAGAAGTCACCAGACACTTTTCAGAGTTTTAAGTGGTAGTGCTATTGAGATTAGTACTTTGTTCTTGGATTGGATATGGGTCGGATAACCGTCTCGACAGGGCCTCGGTTCTGCCTGAATGACTTGCACCAAACTTGTGCTAGCCCACTCAAATAGACGGGTATGACGAACGCACTCGAAACCAAAGATGTCCTTCTAGACGATAGCACTAGCACTCGTGTGACAAGAGCGAGTACTAACGTCAGGTCCCCACGAACGTTGGGTCCTCAAATTATTTGGCTATGGACGCATCGCGCCTACGCAAATCTCGACGAAGCCGGAACCCCACGACGGCCATCCAAAAGGCTATTCGACGTTTGTACCAGTGGGTCCCCAGGCAATCAGCATCACGATCGGTCGAGTAAATGGAAGATATACGCACGAATCCTGCTTCCCCGCAGCCAAGGTACCCTGCAGCACCAGAGCCGCGGCGTCCATTCTCACACTCACTCCCGCGAGAGCCATAATAAGAGGGGACCTTGATAGCCCCTGCTTCCTGTTCCCATTCCCATTCCCGTCCCCACAGAAAAATGGGATGAAAGGAGAAAATGGAGGCAGCGGCCTACAGAAACCCACTTAGCATGCCGTATTCGACGCTGTTTAGCGTCCTCCGATTCGGACACGGAAATTAATCGGTCGGTGCGTACCGTGTTATCGAAGACAAGAATGGTCAGTATTTATGCAATCCCGTTGATCTAAGACGGCAGGTCTTGCGGCAGAGATTCTCAGAAATATGGAAACCCCTTCGCTAAATGCAGCGGCTTAGGCAGGAGGATACTTCGGGAAACCCTTTTGCGAACTAGCCAAACAATAGACCGCAAGATGAACAAAAAAGAATGAAAGAATGGACTCCTGTTATACTGCACCGTCAGATTTTCATTCCACGCAATCAGTGGCATTAACACACCTCAACTGCTTCACATGAGCGCTGATTCACCTCCATCTGCCGTTGTTGAAGGACTCCTAGCAAGTAAATACCAAATATGGGTGACACGGTTGTTCATTTCGATGAGAAAGAAATAGCACCTCGCCTTCGCCCAGGAGATCGGCCCGATCGTCCGAGGCACACAACGGTCACCAGATGCGCCCGTCTGATAACCCAGGACTGAAAATCACCACGTCCAGCTTACCGCCCTATATCGCCACTTTGGAGACAGATTGCTGGGAAAGAAGACGGTCTAGCACGGTCCCTCGATGATGATATCACTGGGTATCAGATGGCGTCTAGATCGTCACCATCAAACCCACCAACATGACCGAAATGAGGGAAAGAGGGGGAAGAGTCACCAGTATTTCCTGTGAAGGTTATATGATGCAGGACTGATTGCGACGAAGGCGAATAAGATTAAATGAAGGAGCTGAAGTAGGTCAGGGTAAGGTTTCGAACCTCGAAATTACACCGACGGCTGGTATGTCGAGACGTTAAGGGTGATCACAAGGCCTCGAGAATCTTCAAAAGCTTGACTGTGCGGTGAGGATTTGATAGGAGATCGAAAGATAGAATACCTGATGGGCAGCCACCCAAACTAAAATAGGGAGGTCGAGGCGGGAACGTGGACAGTAGATGAGTTTAATGAAAAGATTAGAAACTGATTCGGTAATCACATCGAAGCGAATACAGGGGAAATTTGTGGCGTCGAGGAATCAAGCCATGAGAGAGGCTGAACACCGGGACGCACCACGCTCGAGTTGGCAGTATCACCACCAGGTTCCGAAATGACTATGCCTCCCTTGCCTCAGCCACATATTGCTGCAGCAATAACACAAGTTTATCCAGGTTTTGACTGTACTTCGCAGAAACGGGTACGAGGGCGAGTGTTCCACCGTGTGGTAGCTCCATCTCCTTGTACACAAAGTCCTGGAGCTGCTTGAGTTTGTTCCGCGCCTCCAATACCGCTTCCTCGTTCCCCTCGCCTGCGAGCAGATCGGCTTTGTTGGCAATGACGATACGAGCACGAGAGCTCATACCGGGCTGATACTTCTCGAGCTCGTCCTGAAGCACCTTGAGCTCGTCCCATGGATTTGGGGCGGAAAGGTCGACGACATAAGCGAGTGCCAACGATCGCTCCATTGATCTCAAAAACGAGTGACCAAGCCCACGATCCTCCGACGCTTGGGATATGAGTCCAGGGTTATCGGCAATGGTGAATCGGAAGGTTTCGTAGACATCGAATTGATGTCCCCTCCCAATCTTCGTCAGATATTCGTCATCGGATGTTTTTTCATTGCGTGTCAAGGCGTAGGCGTATTCACCCTCTTGCATTCGCTTCGCCTCTTCGGCTTCCTCTACCCAAGTTTCGTCGTGAATGTCTTGGCCTGAAATGCTGCCTTCCCATGTTCCATCTTCAGAGACACGAACAATGCCCACAACCGGATTCAAAGTCGTAAAAGCGTAGCCGGCGACTTCTGTCTTGGCCCTGCCGCCTGTGAGTGCACGAAGGAGTGTGCTCTTCCCAGCATTGGGCATTCCAACCAGACCGATGTCGGCAAGTAGCTTGAGCTCCAGCTCCAACGTTATCCGCTCGCCTTCGTGTCCCCGCGTCGCGAATTTTGGAGACCGGTTTTCCGTGGTTAGGAAATGGGTATTCCCAAGACCACCCTGACCACCAGCCGCGATCAGATGCCCAAGAGGTTCCTTTTGCTTGACACCCAACGGAGCGTCCACTGGCCGCTCGATCACTTGCTCCTTGTCGAGGTCCAAGCGAATGGGTTCTTCTAAAGCTCGTCGCCGTCGGTTGACGCGTCTCTCCCGTTCCATCTTGTACTGTGCAACTTCTGCCTCTAGAAAGGATTCACGGTCGATGTTCGCGTCCGCCGCGCCTGGGTAGTGCAACCACCGCGCCTCCCGCATCTTGATTTTCCTGTCCTCCGGACCAAGACCCTGCAAAGACTCTTCCTCGGCCTCCCATTCATCTTTGGCGCGTCGTGAATCGTTCAAAGGGAGTTCTCGCACGATTGTGCCGAGGGGGACCTTGATGACGCACGGTGGCGCGTTTTTGCCGTTCTGCCAGGTACCTTGACCGTGCTTGCCGTTTTCACCCCTGACTTTCTTTGCGAGACTCGAGAGAGTTGTAAGATGAGGAGTGGGTAGAATGTACACGTCTGCACCGCGTCCGCCGTTGCCTCCAGAAGGAGGTCCGTAGGGGACGAACTTTTCGCGATGGAAGGCTGCGCAACCGTCGCCTCCTTTGCCTACATTCCGTTGGGTACATTCTTTCTTATTCCAGGGATGTCAACCTGCGACTCACCGCCTCGTACCGTAATTACGACGTGGTCCAAAAAGGTCTGGCCCTGTGAATCGCAGGGATGAGAAATCGTCACCCAGATTCGGGCACTAAAGTTGACTGACTCCTTGCCTTCTTTTCCACTCAGACTTTCTCTGCCTCTTGCTGGCCTGAGTGTCTTCTTTCGACCCAGGGCTCTCATCTTCCACTTGTCGAAAAAGAGTCCTTGTCGTGGCGAAGTGTCGATAGTCACTGCGACTTTGGAATGCTCTGGCCAACAGCTGTCGAGAGCAATGCCGTCCGGTGAAGGCGACAAATTGGATGGTCGTTGTGCTACCGCATCGTAGCATAGCTCTACGCCCTCTAGTAGGCCAGCTGAGGGAGTGGTGTTGTCGATGAAATTGAAGTGCTGTGAGTCCTGTAATCCTGTTTTCGGCCATTCGGCTCTGGGCTAAAGCTCTTGCCAAACAAACACAAATCATGACGATTGGCATCGGCTTGAGCACGGAATTGGGTTCACTCAGCTTCCAACGGTATACTGAACTTGCTCTGTACCTCGAACACCAGCTAACATTTTATTCTGGTTTGCTAGGCTACCAGAATGGCTGCAGTAGGCCCTCCGAGCAAGCAGGCCATCCGGAGCCTCTACCACAACATGCTCCGTTCCTCGCAATCGTTCAGCTCGTACAATTTCAGGGAGTACTTCAAGGGCAAGACGAAGGAGACATTCAGGGCCATGCAGGTGTGTAGCTCATAGCATATCCGACACATTCAGGTTGTTAATGTGACTCCAGAACGAAACCGATCCACACAAGCTTCGCGATATGTATGCTGAAGCAGTGAAAGAGTCCACAGCTCTGCGCCGAGGTGCCATTGTGAACCAGCTATATGGCGGGTGGAAGCTGTCTATTGAAGTCGAGAAGGAGCCAGAAGAGGCCTTCGAGCGAGGGTCCAATTAAAAGTACCAACCTTGACCCACCACCTCCGTTAATTTGTCGCCAAACCGGTCCCGGAAACCGTAGGCGCAGCTTCTTGGTTACAACGAGGACGTTTCGTTTCATTCTACATTGAGCTTCCGTAGCTCAGCACCCTCGGAGAGTACTATAAACCGAGTGGCGAATGGACAGCCTGTATTAGTTATAATACAATAAGCAATAGAAACTCAGTCGCAATGGATTTGAAAGCACTAGCCCGATGGTGTCCGGTTTACCAGACCCTCCACCAACTTTTCTTCGTGCCCGTGGGCGCGGGTAGCTCCGACGAGCTTGAGCTAGGCTGTTCTGAAGCCTGATTTTCGTGTTTCACGACTGTAGGTCCCCTCACCACAGTCTTCGCAGCTAGCACAGATTCTTGCAAATGAGCCTCCTCAGCACCCCGAAGTCTTTCCTCAAACTCCTCCTTATCCTTCTGCTTGAGCAATTCCTGGTCGACTTCAGGTGTGTTGGCCGCTTCAAGTGCCTTCGCCTTGTCCCTCTCCGTTTTGAGAGCCATGGATCCCGCCACGAGGGCGACGAGAGTGAGGCCCTGCAGTCCGACACGGGCACGCATCCAGTAATTCATTTGTTGAGATTGTCCGGATCGCATTTTGACTGCAGACATTATGAGTGCACCAGTTGTTGCAAGGCACCCTGCAGCAGAAAACTCTTGAATAACACGAGGATTGAGGCATAACGGGCCACGCACCTGCTGGCACCCATGGATTCTCCTTGAATTTCCTACTAAACTTTCCCCCCCATGTTTCGTAGCCATATGGACTGCTCATGTTGACTGCTTGCGAGACTCTACGCTTCAAGGAAAGCCCTCCGGGGGTTGAGGGGACTATGCTGGGTCAGGCGAGAGGATGGTTGGTGGTGGTCGAGACTCGATAGAGCGCCTCGCCTTTGAGTCCGGCATCCCCGCTTGGACTCCCGCGCTTGAATATTGGCGTCAATCATTCTATGAACATCTAGTACTTCTGCTGTGTACGCAAAGCTCGATGGGATACAGTGGCAGTGGCGGATATTTATTTACCACACTTGAATTGCACATTCCATCCTTCACCCCAGACGTTCACTTTACTATCCGAGCACAGCGTGGTCACAGCTCAGTCGCAGGGAATTCTGCTCAGTAGCGCGCGATGGGTGGAGAGCGGAGCAATGCCAATGGAGAGAGTCTGTGGATAATTTGACAGCCTTGAATTCCTTCATTCTCCCCTAACCTCCGTGCAGTGTCGAAATGAAGACGATCTCATCACCGTCTTTCACCACATAGTCTCCCTCCCCTTCTAACTCCCAGTCCGTGTCGTTAATGAGGACAAGAATTCCGGGGCGCCTGCGTTTCCAAAGCGATAATAAATTAAAATTCCTGTCCGTCGTCCCAAATTAAAAAAACGAGGCTATCGGCACGTACACTGTCCCATTCTCGACGAATAATTCCGCTCTTTCCTTCAACAAATGGTCTCGGAGGTAGTGAATGAGGTACGTGACGTCGGCTGGCTTTGTGGGCGAGTCATTTTCTGGACCTGGGAGGGCAGTGGTATTGTCTTTGGGTACAGTAGCGGGTAGCGAAACCTTGTGTGTTCGCTGATTCGAGAACAACAGCTCAAGACCGCCCCCGAACTCGATTTTGACAGCGACTGCCGGGGTGTTTGAGCTAGCCATGGTCTGGGTTTGAAGGGATGAAACCAGAGGCTTTGGGGTGCGTTTTGCGTGCTGGTGGCTTGTCGAAGAATGTTCGTGGTCGACAGTGATCAAAGATTAGATTGGACAGCTTTTGGTCCCGGTTCATGGCATTGTGCATCAATCAATTCATTAGCCACTCTTGCTCAAAAGGACTCATAAATGGTGTTTTCGCACCACTCACCGCCCGTATTCACACATTCGAGCTTTAACAGAAACCAGGTGTCTAAATAGCACCCACAGAGCCTTCATTCGTTCCCAGAAACACCCTGACAACCCATCTCACCACTCGACCCTTCCCAAACATGCATGGTACGTTATCGACCACTGTCGCGCTCCAAAGCTCACCTCTCTACGGCACCAGACTCCATGACCCCAACCGTAGCCCAACGTAAGCCAGTAAATTTGGTTGCACAGACAGCCTCTGGACTTGGGAGGCTGCAAACCCGGGCTCGACGAAAAGGGTCCAAGGTCGCGGGAGTTATCAAGGGAGTAGTCAAGAGGATGAGGACGAGGGCGGGCAGCATCCTTCTGTGCGGAACCGTAGGGATCACGTTCTACGAATGCGAAACCTCTGCACCTCAGGCCAACGAAGCTCACGAGGCGCCCATCTGCCCACCCAAGGTAATCAGCGAGACGCCATCCACTATTTCCCTGGTGTCGGTGGTCACGACGAACAATAATCTCGATCTCCCCATTCACAACCTGCCACCAGAACTCTTGACGGAGGTGTTCGCTATAGCATGCTTTTCCGAGGTGGCAGCCACCAACACTGCCAGACGCGAGAGGACCACGCCCCTCGTCTTGGGCCAGATCTGCCGCCACTGGAGGGACATCGTCCTATCTACGCCCCATCTCTGGTCATGGGTCTTGATCCGACTGTACAGGTCCAAGTACGACAGTCAGTTGGAGATCCTCAAGAACTGGATCGGACACACATCCTCAAACCAACCCTTGACGATAGAGCTTTCGTTCGAGGACGAGGACGCCTGGGTATCCAAACCTCCCCACGAACTCTTGCAGATCCTACTCAAGGAATCCCATCGCTGGCGGTCGATTGACTTGACGCTGCCAGAGGCATGTTACCAAAGAATCAAAGCCGCTAAATCTCAATTCCCCATTCTGGAAAAGATCGCGCTACAGCCACTCCTCGCAGATGCCCACGTCTCACAGGCAGAGCGAAAACGCCTGGATGTATTCGAAGGAGTCGTGCCGGAACTAACGCACCTCCGTTTGAACGGATACTACCTCGATGACTGCAGCCTTCCTTGGGACCAACTACAGGATTTGGTCCTTCAGCACGTATACGTCGATGAATGTTTCTATGCTCTCAACAGGGCTCAAAACCTGGTCCGCTGCACGTTATCAACGATGCTTGTCAATGATTGCAATCGGCCAGTCAAGAAGATCCAGCTAACAATGCCCCATCTCAAACGACTGAGAATCCAAGGCGCCTCAGGGACTGACCAGGCCACTCTCCTCGCTCATCTCACCGCCCCCTCCCTTTTGGAACTCATCATTTCCTCGACCGATGCCTCCTTGGCGTTCGCGGACGTTGTCAAGATGGTCGCGAGGTCGGATTGTATTCTGCGGACGTTTGAGGTTAATGGGTTCGATTTGGATGAAGCGGCGTTGGTGGAGATGCTCAACGGTCTTCCGACGGTCGAGGGGCTGCACATTGTGCCTAACCCGAACGGATCGCTTGCGAACGGGTTGCTCGATGCTCTTCGGGACTCTCAACCTTCAACTTCAACGACGACAACTAGTAATTCGTCATCATCATCATCATTGCTTTCAGCACCTGTCCCGACGTCGTTCCTGCCTAATCTGCAGTGTCTGGAATATGAAGGGGATGTTGCGTTCGAGGAGGAGACGTTAATGCGGATGATCAGGTCGAGGACAGGGTCAGGGTCTGAATGTGGACAAATGGAGGGCAGTGAAGATGGAATGAGCTCATCAGGGGGGCTTGTGCGCAAACTCGAGGTTGTCAAATTGTCTGTCAACAAGTCGTTTAGTTCCGACTGCCAGACGTTGTTGTCGAGCCTCGGAGGGTGATTGCGGGTTCATGTGTCCTGATCTATGGTGGAGATTTGGTTCGGCCAAAATACTCAGCTGCCTTGGGGTCCTCACTACTATATCTACGCGTTGCGAGGGAATCTGGGACCAGGTTCCGGCAACTTACTCTACTGATAGGTATCTTCTACGCGTCGTTCCGTGTTTGTCGACAGTTTGTTTTTTCTCGTGTTCCTCTGAGGAATTTATGGATACCCAGGGTAGATGGAAATATGACTGCTTGAGATTTCAATGTATCTTTATTCCCCTAGATTTCTGGGATCTTTGTCTGTATAAGTACATGTTGTATGTAGTCCTATGTAACAGTATGGAGCAAATGCTCGTCTTTCGAGTTTTTCGTTCAAAGAGATCAAACTCCACCAAGCTTGGCATCGGTATAGACAACAAGCAAATCCAGTCTCCCCATCGGAGGCGTCCTGAGCCGTCCGGGGAGCACATTGGCTTCAGCCGATGGTCCAAGGTGACGCATTCTTCAGCGAGCTTTCTGCGCAGCTACTCATGCTGGTCTCAGTTAAATAATGTTTGGTCTGAGGTTCACTACAACAAACGAGTGGTGAGCGCTGCGTAAATTTCAAGTAAAACTCGATAGCTCACCATACTCCCGCTTGAGGGCCAGAAGTAGAACCTGTGCTGCCATGGCGTCCATTTGTACATCTCTTCAATCAAGTCGCGATGGCCGTGGAATAGAAACAGCAGCGTAACCATCCTCGATACATCAAATGGACGGTGTCTAACGCCCACAAGGTAAGTAAAGGCTATAAAAGCAGTGGCAACAAGCGCGCGCTCACTTTCCATCCTTGAACTCGTTCAAGATTTTCAAAAACTCTTCATATGCCTCGCCCGTTCCCAGTGTAGTCCGCAAGCGATCCAAGAACGACAACGCTTCGCTGAGCAGTTTTTGTTGGGGCTTGGTCCACGGTATGTCGAATTTTGGGGGCTTCTCGCCGCTAGTGCGTTCGACCAGAGCGAGCGCTTCACCAGCGCGCTCATAGTTGAGCAGAGGAGCGAGGGTTGCTGCGCTACTTGAGAACTCTAGTGGAGTTCCAGCGGCAGCGATGGCTGGCATGTCCAATGGACCCGAGCATGCTAGAGCGCTCGAGAGTTCCAACGGTGATTCTGCCACTCGAATGTCGATGCCGCGGGGAGAAGGAGTGATGTCTACACCCATAGTTGGATTCCTGATAGACTGATAAGGAAGTGTAGTTGGGATGGTTGGGGGCAAGAAGCGCCTGCCGAGTCACACAAGAGATTACACCTTTTAAAGGGATGGAAATATATAGCGGCGGTGCAGGTTTGGCTTTCAAATGACAAGCGGAGGCAGTGGAAAAGTGAAGAATCCTATGGAAGCATAGCCATTGCAATGATGACATTTGTGAAAGAGAGTTGTTGATCAAGTGACGCTCGTTAGACCGTTCGCATTGACTAAGTTTGAGAGACTGAAGCGCAGGGGTATTAGCTCGAGCACCGAACGTCGTCAACAAGTTCACAACGGCCCTGAATTGGCCGGGGGAACAGTGGCCGTTGAGTAGCAGGCGTGGGACTATTGATCATGCCGAGAGCGGCATAGACCATGTGGCCGGGCTTCTTTTGACCGGAAAAGGAAATAGGACGCAACTTTCCTCTTGACGACGACTTCGGCCAACGACAGCGACGACTTCACGATCAGGATAGTTCCTCCGAACCCATCTTGTCTTCTGCTTTCTCTGTTCTCGTCTATGTATCTCCTCTCAATATCGCCCTAAAATCACCAAATATCCTCAACTCTCCAAGCTCCACAAAGCCTCCAATAAATCCTTCTTATTGCTGCGCAAACCCCACATTCTTTTACTTCAAACCCACACGCTCTCTACGAAAATATGTCATCAAAGCTTTTCAGCCTAGTTACCTATCTCATTGGATTCTGCCTTCTTACCGTGGTTGACGCAGCACTCTATGTGGGTTCATGAGACCGATCAAGTGAAGCCGAACCTAACCCACTTCATTCTACTAGGTTGTCACGCCATTATCTGGTTCAACTTGTCGCGGAGGTCAACCATGCACCGTCACATGGCTCGACAATGGCGAGAGCCCATTGCTTGGTGCTATCGGGGTCACCCACGTAGCATTGTATACTGGCACCCTGGTGCGTGATGACACCAACCTTGCCCCGGGTATACTCATTAAACTTAATCCAGAAACTGGTTCAAACTCTCCCGCCAGTAGATGTCAGCTCAACGCTATCGTTCACCTTCACGGTGAGTCTATGCCGCCGCTATCGATTGTCCTGCCTCGTGTGTTCATGTTATCTATAGCCCGATCCAGCAGCTGGCCCAAATTCGGATGCCTAGTACGTTTTGCGCGTCAACGACCGAGATAACAAACCTGACTGTGTTTTCTCTAGTTACCTCGCATTCACCTCAACCGAGGCAAAGGTCAACGGCTCAGATTACCGAGCGTATTCGCCATGGTTTCGGTACGTTCCCCAACTTGGATTTATTGGACTGCCATATTCACGAGAACGTTGTGTCAGGCTTGAGGGAATGACAGGTTCCTTCGACCGCCCCCTTCCTTCCGCAACGAGAACAATTCCGGTGCCAAGCTCGCTCACAACCAAAGCTTCCTCAACCGTTCTATCCACGATCACCGTCGGAACTCTGTCAACTGAGATACCCTCCCCTTCGATTTCTGTGCCACCATCGCCATCCTCCTCTTCAAGTTCGTCCTCGTCGTCAACATCTAGATTGGTTACCTCAACTATCAACTCGTCTTCGGCAACTGCGACTGCAGCTGCTGCATCAAGTACCGCCCCTCCGCCATTGGACAGCGGGTCATTGAGCAGCAGTACCCATCTGTCTCGCCTATCCCTGTGCATCATTGCCTTGGTACTTGGTGCTGCTTTAGCATCTTGATCATGACAAGCAGATGCTTGTCCTCAATGACGATTCTGAGACGACCATCATGATGAAAGTTGCAGCGACCTGCGACTACGACTTAGCCTTTGGATTCCAATCCCCTCCACATATTGTGGTGCGTGGAGTTCCAGCGGTGACTCGGCGAACTTTCTTCCCATGGATACCGCTTTCCCCCCTTTTCATTTTACCTTGAACTATCATTATTGCGATACCGTGTTTTCGCTTCGCCGTGTTCTCCTTTTAGCTATGTACTTCGGACACCTTCTTCCTATCTCAACTACCCCGCCACTTCGTCCTCCTGCCTCGCCTCCCTATACATTCAGAACCGGCGCTTCCTGGCCTCCTGCAGGCCCGCAAGCTACCTTGTCGGTTCCATTCCATTATCTTGAGCCAACGCCCTGGATCCCCGTTGGTACCCTCCCTTGTAGATCCCTATGCCGCGTTCTCTTCTGTTTTGACTAGTTACATACCGCGGGACGTTTAGAGCCTGCAAGGTAGTGCTCGTGTCCTCTCTAGTTTTTGGCCAAGAAATAGAATTTGGTCAGGGATATTTTGTCTGACGTCATCGTACATCATTTTCATATTTCATACGACGCGACGCGTTCACTTCTTTCATCGCGTCAACCACCACCATGCCAACTCTATGAGACAAATCCTGCGGGCTTTCAGGGCCCCCTTCTGAAGGCAACTATAGATGCTACATCTGGCTTCCTAGGCAGGCTGTCGACGGACCGCATGCCCTCGTTTCCGTCCCCTGTTTGGCGCCACACGGACACAAGCTCTGCCCTCTTCCATGCCCCTCGGATGGCGAAAATTCTTTGATGTCTGGTCACTGACTTGCCTTACGCGCCGAGAGACTCGAATGAACCCTCAGTTCGCCCCCGCATCCACCTCCTTTCGCGTCAACAAAACTCAATACGGACTCGATTCTCCTTTAAACGCCGGCTGTGGACACTCAGGCTCCCTAAACCTGCTCACCGCCCTGCCTTTAGCCTGCGTACGTACCGGAATTTGCGATTCGCATCTTGTGTCCGTGCCTTTCGTATCAACCGCCAGAGTCAGCTTGGAAGAGGCCTACCGGGGGCTACAATACTTTGACATTTGTTCGCCTCAGCCAGAGGCAGTGTCAACACTCCGGATGGTCGTCGGGGCTCTCTTTCACTCTATCACCCCTGTCAACAGGCCACACGGACTCGGATTCGGCGCTGTTCCATTTCATCAAGGCTAAATGACCATACGTTTACCGGCCGGTGACGATGAAGTTAAAAAAGCTTGGATGAAGCAAGAATGACAGGGAACAATTCATTTACATGCTTAGCGGTTTTCTGGCAGGCTATGTTTGAACACACTTGACAGTCTAAACGCTGGCGCCGCTGACAGTGCTCGGAAATTGTATACTCGCCGAATCCGAACGCATAAAACTCAAAGGAAACTACGAGCCTCCTCCCTCGCTTCGGAAACAACTCTCAATCGATCGAATGACGGACTTGGACGCTGGCGAATTACTTTCCGAAACATCTGTCAAGTATTCCAAGGACAAACACGCATTTTTCATTCCACTTGATCGCAAGCTTACCGTCCCTACTGTCACTTTGGTAGTGTTAGAGCTCGAAGATTCAATCTCTTCACATCAATGTACGTTCACGTTTACTGCACGCTCCGACATTTTTTGTCAATCCCCGGAGGTTGACGTCGATGGTGGCGTGTTCATTCGAGGGGCCTATCAAACGCTTCGCCAACTACCTGGGAGTTTCTGTTCAGAGAATCCAAAAGCAATTGCCCAATTCGTTCCTTTCCTTCTGGAATCCTACTTCTGGCGCCTATCATTCTAGTTTTCTGTTTGGACAAGGTGCTCTTCCCGACTACTAGGCTCGAATTGGCCATCTGTTCTCTTCATCTCACCGGAATGCCGGATGCCAACCGTGGAAGGAATGGAGGCGTATTGGTGCTCTAGACTGCTCAGGACAACACACTGCCATTGCCTTTGGTACCTCAATCCCCAGTGCTAGTTCCCTTGCAGCTTCTCTCGGGACTCTTCTTGTTTCGATCTCCTCGAAGTACATGCTTACGTCCGTCTTGCTTCCGTCTTGCTTCCGTCACCCTCGTGCTCCCAGACGCCCTGCGGTCGCCTATAATTACTCTGAGAAGAATCTTCAGGCACAGTTCGCTCGTGCCCTCATTTCCGGGCATCTAAGTCTGGCTTCTGGCCCGCCTCGTTTTTGTCGACATCAAACATTCTAGATGAAATCACCCCGCCCAGGCCATATTTCCCTGCGATCGTAAGTGATGTATGTACGTATCATCGTCAGGGATGTTGACATTATTCCGTCGCTATTTCGCAGGAAATTTTATTCATGCCTGAAAAGGTCGGGCTGAGCCACCCGGGCGGGCGCTGGGGAAAGGTAACAATAAGCCTCCCGACGGACTCAATGGTTGCACTAAAATTGGTCAGGCGCTCGAAGTGCTTCTGCCCGCTGAATTGAATCGATGGTAGAGTTGACCTCTTTGTAGTGAATCACCTGAGCTTCACGATCCCAATGTCGGTCATCTGGATGGCTCTTGCGCCTATCACTCCTGCCTTCTACTGGCAGCGGGAAGCCCTCCGCGTAGGTGACATGCACGTTCACCTTTTCTGGGTTCGATTGGTTTTTCCCTAGCGTTCATCACTTGCTCCGTGTTGA
The DNA here is from genome assembly GCA_027579765.1 of Candolleomyces efflorescens. Taxonomy (NCBI): domain Eukaryota; kingdom Fungi; phylum Basidiomycota; class Agaricomycetes; order Agaricales; family Psathyrellaceae; genus Candolleomyces; species Candolleomyces efflorescens. Next base: position 254,688 of record JAMZDL010000005.1, on the reverse strand, counting down.
CGTGTTACCGTGTTTATGAAACCTTGTTTAGCCCTCAGCCCACAGAAATGGCGCACACGCTGGATTAACGATCGGTGGTATATAAGAACGTCGACAGTGAACTTCCTCCCCATCAAGGCTACGGCGCTCGCACTCCTTTCGTTTCGTTTCCTCTTTTCGCGCCCTCCCCCTTTTCTCTCTCTTCTTTTCTTTGCTTCATCTCCTTCCCCCTTTCACTCTTCAATTTCTCCCCAAGATGTCACGTACTTCCATTTCTGAAGTTGACTCTGACATTAAAAAGGCTCGACCTCACTCTGGAGAGGTCTGCCACACAATGATCTCGAAATCCGATATTGAGGCTCAGATATCCGTCAAGCCTGAGGGTGATAACGGAGTTGAGCAAAGCACATACCGCAAGTATTTGTGAGTGTCCAGCATCTGTCACAGGCCTTCTAACGCCGTCTACTAATCACTTACCGCAGGTCGTATATTCGTGAACCCATGGCCGAATTTTTCGGCGTGGCTCTTTTGGTTATCTTCGGTGCTGGGGCTGGAGCGTCGGTTGTTCTTTCGTCGAACCCAGGTGTTGCATCTTCTGCCAAGGGTGTATGTTCCCTCCCGTCTTCTCTCTGTGGCGGACGAGGGTTCCTGATGGGTGATCATCCTCCAGGACTTCTTCTCCATTAACTTCGGATGGGCAATTGGTTCGTCATTTCTTCCCCAATCTCCTTTTCGCTGTGACGTCTGCGGCGAAACAAGGAGGCAATACCTTTTCCTAACCGTTTTTTTTCCCGCGATGGAATAGGTATCGCAATGGGGGTGTGGGTTAGCATGGGGTATTCGGCGGGACACATCAATCCTGCGGTGGGTTTCTTATTCACCGGGTGTTGACCGTTCTATTGATCACGGTCACTATTATCAGATCACCCTCGCTATGGCCACCTGGAGGGGTTTCCCTTGGCGGAAGGTTCCAGGTGGGTAATTTCCGTAGTTCGAGGAGTGCGACTACAACAGAAAGATTTGAGTGACTGACAAGTGATACGCATACATAGGATACATCCTTGCACAGGTCTTGGGCGGTCTTGTTGGCGCCGCTATGATTTACGGCCTCTATTTTGGCGCCATTGACATCGTCGAAGGCGCCGGAGTACGAACTCAGGCTACAGCTGGCATTTTCGCTACTTACCCCGTGAGTGCTCGATCTTCCGTCTTCCATGGCGTCGACAGGCGGTGTTTACGAGCCATGTTAGCTGTCGTATGTGTCGTCGGCTGCAGCTTTCTTTTCAGAATTTTTGGCGACTGCCATCCTTTCGATGGTTGTGCTCGCGCTTACGGATGAAAACCGAAAGAACAAGAACAAGCTATCGCCTGGGCTGATCCCTCTTGCTCTTTTCATCTTGTTTATCGGAGTCGGCGCATCTCTGGGGATGCAGACTTGTGGGTGCTGTTTCTCGTGTATCCGTTCCATGCATCCCTGAGCATTTCGACAGCTTGGGCTCTCAACCCTGCCCGCGATTTCGGACCGCGGTTATTCCTCTCCATGGCTGGGTATGGAAAGGAAGTGTACACACACCGAAAGTAAGTCATCAGATTCTTTATACATACCCTCTCCTTGTGATGAAGGGCGGGAGAAAGTTTATATTTCTTTCGCTGCTTCTACGGCCCTGTCCAGTGACTCGGTACCGAAGGATGTTTTCTCATGGACTGAATTGTTTCCCTCCTAGTCAATATTGGCTCTGGTGCCCCATCATCGCCCCCATTGTCGGGGCGCAAGCTGGTGCTCTCCTCTACGACCTTTTCCTCTATACCGGAAAAGGACCTCTTAACCCTTAGGGCGACTACTAGATGTGTTTGTTGTTCTTGTATCTGACACGGTCTTTCGATTCATCGGTTTTTTGATACTACGGTTCCTGGGTATGTTGTAATCTGGGTCGATTTTGTGCACACTGTGGCTTTGGTGTCTCGAGATCCTTTTCATGGGCTGTATGTAATCTACCTTATAGATGGCATGTTTCACTGATTTTGTTTGCTTCGCCTCGGATACAAATCTTCTGCGGCTTACGGTATGATCGCAATCACTGCTCCCTGCGCCCGATAGGCGCTTCAATTGAGCTGGGAGATCAGCTGTATACATGTTGGTTTCTCTTGCCTTGCGGGTCGATTCCTGACTTTGTCTTCAAATCAAGTTAGTCCGAGACGCCTCTCTAACTTGACAGGTCCTTTCGGGGTTTGCTTTGCACGCGAGCGGTTGATCCGGAGCCAAGGAGGTCCGTCTCCGAGCTGCAATGATGTGAGATGGAGTCTTTCCCGGAGGTGAGATTTGGCAGCGCAGCAATCAAGCTCCAGAACAGATTGGCACCGAAACAGCATCCTCAGCAAACAGATTGCGACTCCATGTGCTGGGCTGGTCGTAGTAGCCCCGGGTTGCCTCCTATCCACAAATTCCCATGTTACACGCGTATGCATACATTCGCCCGAGAATCGGTCGCCTACGATGAATGTTTCGTCAGGACCGGAGCTCAAGGCTATGAATAGTGTTTTAGCCTCTCCGTAGCGGTCTCCGAATAGCAAGTGTATGCAGCACATCCAGCTCGTCCATCGGGTGGTTCAGTGGACCCGGCCCAGGAAGGAAGTTATGGACGGCATCTGGGCCATCGGGAGACCTGGCTGATGACCATGATTGTGTCGCCGACCCTGAAAGATGCAGAAAAAAGTATCGCTCTCCTCGCGGGCGCCGCACTGGACCTGCGTGCGTGATGTATACCTGGGAGATGGTCAGTGAAAAATCCATTGCTGCTGCAGTCCTAGGACGAATAAACAGGTATACAATCGACTCTATTTTTCCAGCATCGCAGGATAGATATCGGCATGACAACGTTGGTGTGTGCACGATGGTCGGGAGCAATGAGTTCCTGGCCCTGTGCTTAAAGCTGCTGACTAATCACACATCAAGCCTCTCAAATATCTTGATCGTTCTCATCCCTCCCCTTCATACTTGCCGGTCTTTTCTCGCCCATCTTCTCCTCCTTTCTCCGCCTCCCCCCCATTTTCAATGCGAAATGGGCTTCATCCCTGGTCCAAATGACCCCTTTTACGAGCTCATGCAGCCTCCGGCGGACGAGACGCCGGCCCAGGCCACTGCCCGCCTCAAGAGAGAACAGGACGCCCAGCGAGTCAACGACATGATCGACGAGGGTATCAAGCAGGAGAGGGCACAAGCAAAGAAGGGAAGGAGCCTCGTTAAGGTTCTGCTCTTGGGTCAATCAGAAAGTGGTGCGTAACCTTGCCTGACGCACTTGTGCAATCCCACTGAGGTCCTTTGATTCACAGGCAAGTCCACCACACTGAAGAGTGCGCTTTTTTGCCAATTGTCACCTCTTTTCTGCAAACTCAAGTTTGAACAGACTTCCGTATGCGTTTCTCCAAGGATGAATGGGAGTTGGAACGAGACGGCTGGCGCAGCGTCGTTCAGCTCAATGTCGTTCGCTCAATAACAACCATCATTCGCGTTGTCGAGGCAGAGATAAATGGTGAACACCATATGGTCGATTCCGACGACGAACAAAGCGTCGTCACTGTCGAAAGCGCCGCTTCAGACCTCAAGTTCTCTGACAGGCATCAGCTCTTGATGATTCGCCTGGCACCTCTACAGGGCGTCGAAGCCGAGCTTAAACGTCGTCTCGGTGCGGGTACTGAACCCGTCCAAGCCACGTCAATGTCAGCGACTCCATTCGACGCCCCGCAAGAATACCGTCCTCGGCGAAAACGACTTCCCGAGTTTGCAGTCCGTTCATGGAAAGAAGTTATCGAATCCGAACAGAGAGCACCTCAGATCGGTGATGGTTCAGCATCCTCCGATGCTGATTTGCCCACCATCACCATTGCCGGTTGCAAGGACGACATGAAGGCGCTTTGGCACGACAAAGCCGTTCAGCAAGCATTGAAGCGTCGTAAATTGTTGCTGCCGGACTCAGCAGGCTTGTCAGTACGAACCCTTGTTTCTGATGCGCGTCCAACTAACTCCCAGTTGACAGTTTTTTGAATGATCTTGATCGAATCGCTACTCGGGACTATGTGGTCACTGACAACGATATCGTTCGTGCCAGGTTGAGGACTGTGGGCATTCAGGAGCATCGCCTGTTCTTCAAACACGGTCCGTGGGACAGAATAAATTGTTGTAGTCCTTCAAACTGACGACGTGTGCTTTGTGGCTGATATCCTCTTCTACAGCTGGAAAGGCCACTGGATGGGAGTGGAGAATATTCGATGTCGGGGGTTGCCGAACTTTGGTACGAGACACCGGATTACCCTTGAATTTCTCAGTATCCTTATCGACCTTCTCTCAGCGTTCAGCGTGGCTGCCGTACTTTGAAGGCGTCAATGTCATCATTTTCTGTGTGTTGTTTACCATCTTTTGGGTACAGAAGAGACCGCTGACCCCGACTCTAGTATCACCCGTTTCTGTTTTTGATCAACGCCTCGAGGAAGACTCAAGGGTCAATCGTCTGGAAGATTCGATACTGCTGTGGACATCCATATGCTCCTCCAAGCTTCTCGCCAGAACACAATTGATCCTTTTCCTCAACAAGTGCGATCTTTTGCGGAGAAAGTTGAAACGCGGTGTAAAGGTTGCACAATACCTACCGAGCTATGGAGACAGGCCCAATGATGTGATGACTGTCGTCAAATGTGAGTTTTCATCCGAGTCTCCTATGTCCTCCAACTGATCATGATCTCTCTCATGATCACATAGACTTCCGAGAAAAGTTTAGGGACATACAAAAGCAATGCTCACCTGAGCATCGTTCTGTCTATATTTATCCAACCACCGTCACTGTGAGTGCTGATCTCGTTCAGTTCTCACATCGTGTTGATTTGTTCGTAGGACACAGAGGCAACGGGCATCACACTCGAATCAGTCCGAGACGGAGTTTTGCGCGAAAACCTAGCAGCGTCCCAGTTGATATAACTCTGGGACCGTAACCCCTTTCACCCTTATCTATCACCATTCTTTCGCCTCTCTACGTTTAACTGTTTGCTCCTTGCCGTCCCGCCGCCCTTTCCCGCTACGACATCGTGGCGCGAGTACACATAAACACTCGACGAAATTTACCCGGTCCCGTGCATCAATACCCGAACGCATGCATACGGACACCTTGGAGCTTCACGAAATTTTCGTTTCTTGATGCAGCGGCTATGAACGTCCAAGCAAAGCACGATCATGGATCACTTTGGGTTGAACTCCCAAAAGGAGGAAGACGGTGTTTTCTAGGACACCTTTCGGATTCCTATGGGGCTTCGTGCGATGGCTTTGGGGGAGCATCTGTCACAAAGATTGGCAGATGTTGCTTTTGCTGTTCCGGTGGGCCATCTTTCCCTCTCTCTCTCCCTCGAGTTTCGTCATCGGGGCCCTTGTGTTGATACGACCGGTTACCATCGATGTATGTGGATCTCTTTATATTTATTTGTATTCATCTAGTATTTGATACCTACTAGTCACCGTATTCCCTTTAAACTAGCTGTTCTCGAACTCTAATCATTTTCTGCAGTCAATGCGGCGCTGTATTACTATTTATGACTATGATTCATGACCCTTGATGTTGGTATTTGATGTAATAGAAATTCTTCTGAGCCTCTCTTTTCAGCGCTCAACATTCGAAGTTTATCGTCGAATGGAATCGGTCGCGTATGTGCTTGTTGGCGAGGGTGAAACACCATCACGTGTCAAGGAATGTTTGGCGACGCGATTGGATTCAGCTCGCTAGCTCTCTCTCTTCCGTTCTTCATGCTTCATAGAGCAAGGGATCCAGGCCCGAAAGATCTATCGTTGTGCCGACAAATAACCCTTGTTCCATCGGCCTGGAATGGACTTTTTCACTTGGCGGAAGCGTCACTCCTATGCTCCGGTTGCTCGTCCGAGATTACTTTTGCTGGCTTCTGGGAGTGATTTGCGAGATGCACCCCTTCTCGAGATTCGCCAAACTCTGGCAGCGGTGAAATGGACCTGGAACCAATTTAGCTCTCCCGCTGACTCGAGATGAAACTCGAAGAGAATGCTCTGTTCTTGCTATCCATCGGTCCTGTAGCCCTGTTTCTCGTCGCGTTTACTGGCGTCACATCTGCTACGTCTAGGAGGAGTAGAGACGACGATTTTGCTCGTAACTGCTATAAAACTCATCTTCCAGGATACGCGGAAAGCTCTGCTATCGGAAAGCGCCTTGGGGGCCACTCGGAGATCCAAGTAGGGCCGCAAACATGTTGCACTTCCCTGGAGCAGCTTCGAGCGGGTATCGACGCAGTAGATGAAGATCTGTTACAGCTCCTTTTCAAAAGGTTCCGTTCATCTTTTTTGCGGTTCTGAATATGACAAATGACGCGGTGTTGTCTAGGGCAGCAAGCGTTTGAAGAAGCCACTCGGTTCAAGCCGACGCGCAGTAGTGTTAACGTCCCGTCTAGGAGCACTCAGGTCATCCAGCAAGCAATTTCCGGGGCTGGGGAAGCCAATCTGTCTCGCTCTCTTTCACCGCGATACTCAACTCTAGCATTGCCTTCGAACTCTGTGTTGTGAGCCTATTTCTCTTAATGTGACGCCTCTGGATTCGGTCTGAAACCTCGCCTATAGTTTGATTCATATGATGGTGACTCTTAGCTACCATCGACTTGCATGAACTTCCTCCTGTTGACCAGGAATTCAAACTTTGTTCCCTACCTCCTGAATTGTGCAGAACTTGGGCTCATTTGTCTTTGATCAAACGGACCATTTTGCTGGCTCCACTGACCGCCAGCTTGCAACGTGGATCACCTCGAGGCTAGATACATTCTTAAGGTCCAATCATGGTGGCTCAACTTCCTGCAGCGCCAAACTCTCTCTGCCCTCTGATTTCCTCCCTCCTCCAAAAGCCTCTGTTCAGTAGCTTTGATCCACATCACTGGGAACATCACATGACGTACGTCCTCTTCGGTCGATGAGAAAGAACACTGGATTCCTGACGCGAATGCCTATTCTAGGTCTATTATGATGCTGTAGAATCCTTCGGAATGTCATCTGGTTCCTACGTCTGACCTTCCCAGTTTGTGCGTTTCTCATGATTGGACACAGCATACCCTTGTATTAACACAGCTCTCGTACCCTCTCGCCCTTGGTTACTACCCCTCTGACTGACCTTGTTCCAACTGATATAATAAGCAGGTATCGTTCCGTTCATTATACTGATTAGTCTCATCACTAAATCTCCATCGACACTCGACGTTCGAACCTTATCCAGAGTCCGACGCCGCTACCGCACCCACACCCGACTTGGCTCTTCTTGGTCTTATTGTTTCCCATAAGACGTGTCAACACAGTTCCAAGGCGATAACCATCTATCTCTCTCAACTACCACCACCATGACTGTGTTCTCCAAGGTTGTGACGGGCGTGAAGCGTCGAGGCAAGGTCACGGTGGCTAATGAGGCTGGATCCTCTTCACAAGTCACTCAGCACGCTCAATTAAGGGAGAACTCCCAACTCACAACAGTAGCTCCCGATCTTCGGCGCTTCAGCGACTTCATGAACCCATTCCCAGCCGTTTCTCCTGGTGGATACACCAAGTACTACCAGGCGAAAGCCAAAGCAGACCCGGGTGCTCCTCAGTACGCGCTCCCACCGCTGTGCGAGCTCAATCAGCGGCCCCCTACGTCACGAAGACCACCGACTATACAGACATCGGGGCTCTCTTCGAAGCATCGGTCATCGCGCAAGGTCACCTCTGCTTCGAAGACCCTGGCATCGATACCAGAGTCGACGTCGGATCCCCACGGCGTTCATTCTCACGAAGGCCGAGGCCAGGATGATGGTCCGCAGGGCGGTTCACTGAGACGGCGTAAGCGCCGGGTACTCCGCACCCCGAGTGTCGAGCGTGATTTTGCACAGCACGCTCTCCTTGAAGGTGTAGTAGCAGGACATCCGACGCTTGGACGTGCAGCGTCCACATCCTCATCCCAATCATCCGGTTCTGCACGCTCTCCCAGCAGCTCTTCCACCGATTCCCATAGTTCCGCCGACTCTTCCATGCAGTCAAATTCTGAAGAATCATCATCGTCGAGTCCTTCTTCGGAATTCCCTCGCACACCAGTTGATTGCAGCGTACCAACGCCGTTACCTCGAGCTTATCTATTCCATGACCCTTTTGACCAAAAGGAACTGAAAATGCAGCAGCAGTATTACCATCACCACCACCAACTCCACCACCAGGACTGGGAGCCGTTTGAACGGCCGGATAGTCGGTCAACTTACCGCACGGCGAGAACACATTTTGATGATATTTAACATTGGCAGGCAGGAGGAATGGTGAAATTTCTTGTCCTTGCATGGATCCGGAGGCTCTTGTCGTCACTTTCCCTTTGTTCGCTCGGTCTTCCGTCCCACTTATCCCATATGTATTATGGTCCTCTTTATTCAGGGCTCTTGTCGACTCAAAATTCGCAGTCATATTCGTTGTATTGTAGTATGTAGTTACATAGTTAGTTATCCAGGTAGTAATAGGCCCCCTCCTTCATCCGCATCAACATCCAACATCTAGGTACCAGGTAGTCAGTCAATGCTTTATCGTGTATGTATTTCGTAGCAGCGCAACCGAAATTGCAAAATAACGTTAAATCCAATTAAGATCAGATACAGATACCTAGGAGGCGTTTCAGCTTGAGCTAGGAGGCCCCGATGTGATAGGGCCGGAGTGTACTTCCATCGATCGTATGTTGGGAACGTGGCCGAGATCTGGGGAGGAACGTGTACCAGGTAGGTGGCGAGTTGAGAGGGAGGAACGCGCTAGATTGCGCAGCTTGCACAGGAAAGGCAGTATTGAATTCAAGTCTATACGATTTGTATGGTGAGGGTTCAATACAGACAGACAGAATAGGCGTGTGTGGGGGTACATTAATTCGGCCTACAATTTCGCCGATTCTTCTGGCGGTGGTGGTGGGTCAGAGTTACCACTAGTGCCTGCGCCACCAGACCCCTCTAGAATGGTTTTGACAAGAGGGGCGACAGCCTTGCGTGTGGCACTCGCATTGCCTTGTTTGTAGACTTTGCCTGTAGCACCTTCGGGCAGATTACTGCTCTTCTTGTCGAGCTTGAACTTGTCGTGCGGTCGGACGTCGAGCTCCTTGCTCTCCTCTATTCCAGCCCAGAGACGCGAAGCCAGAGCTGGGACGTCGATACCCGTGTCACCCTCTCCGCCTAGAATGATCCAGGCCATCTCCCGCCTGTGGTCTGAGCCTTTAGCATCCTGCGTATTCTTCTTCTTCTTGCCCTTCTTCTTTTTATCACCGTCGTCCTTTTTGAACGTAGTCAAAACGCCGAGAACCGTTAAACCGCGGTGCTGCATCCAAGCCACCGAATCCGTCTCGAGCTTCCCCTTCTTGCCCCAGACCTTCAACGCAACAGGCACAGTCGACAACCCGACTTTGATAGTAGGTTTGCCTGCCATCCATGGTAACGGGTGTGTATACTCCTTGTAGTCCCGGCGCAGCAAATCCCACCCGCTCAAATGACTCAAGTCCTCCTTGCGTCCCTTGAGTTCCTTAGTGAGCTGCCTGATATAGGGCGCGTCGTGGAGGGTGTCAGGGGTGAAGGAAGCACCATCAGACCCCGAGAGGGGTGTGAGAGGAGCGAGTCGAACCGCGGCCTGGCGATCCTCGTCTGTACCCTTGCCTCCGGGTTTCAACCCATTTGTATCAATCAGGATGGCCGTTAAGAGGAGTGTTGCAAGTTCTGCAGGGATATGAGGTGGGAGAGCGGTGGCGACGAGGGAAGAGCAACTGCCACACAGGACGATATTTCTGATTGTCGCGGTGTCCTTGTAGAGACCTTCGTCTTGGTGGTGGTCGATTATTCCGACGACTTTGCCACTGAATTGCGGGCCGAGTCTGTTCTGGTCGACGAGGAAGAAGGTATCGGCGGGGAAAGGGCTGAGATTCTCGATGTCGTTTGTGGTCAAGAGCTGTTCAGCTGGTTGGTTGACCCCTGCCAGACCGAGGGCGTAGAGGTTCTCCGCACGGAGAGTAAGATCTTCTTGGGCGATTTGGATGAGGGGCACAGCTGGTTTCTTCTCAACGTTGGAAAGATACCATGCGTAGGCAATGGAGCTGGCCACCGAATCCAAATCTAAGATGATTGAGACCACCGGTGAGCAAAGCAAGTCGGACCAGGGGGGGGTAAAAAAGATGACATTCCGTACCTCCGGCTTCGTTTCCCAATACAACGGTCCAATTCTTGGAGGGCTCTTGCACTCCTTTGAGGAAATCTGCTTTACTGCTCGTCAGGTATGAAGCAAGTGCAGACTCTGTCGTAGCAGCCGGTGCAGAGATCGTGGAAGGAGGCGGCTCGACTCGAGTCTTTCCAATCCCCATGGCAAGAGAAAATCGACGGATCGGGCTGAGCCTGGGAGTACTCATGGGGGGATGGAGACGAGGAGGAATCCTCGCCAGAAGGAATATAAACTTGAACAGCCTCGTTTCGAGAGGTGTGCCAATCTATTGGCCTGTCGTGGAGCCCTGAACGTCTGAAGGTGGCAGCAGCCATGATGGCAATGGATCAAAGGAAAACGTGTGATCGTGAGGCGACTGGTCGGCCGAGGAATCACTCAAGACCGTTTCCACCACCAGTATCCAATATATGTATATGGGCTGGTCTGGTATAGACCAATAATTTAACGAGAACTGGAAGGACCCTATCTGCACATCGAAAGTAATATCTACTTGGAAGTGGACAGCCAGTGCTCGACAAGATGCCGCCGTTCCTCCAGCTCCTTCCCTTTGTACGCTCCTAGAACCCGCTCCGTGGCTAGAGCATCGAGAGATTTGAGATGCTTCGGGACGGGTGTATTGGAAGGGGAAGATGAAACCCCTGATGCACCACCTAGCAAATGGCGAGCACACTACAGGAATGTGAGTATCAGCCGCGTTGCGTGTAGCGAAGAGGTACTTACCAGCTTAATTCCCCACCATGCTCTGAAAGCAAGACCGGTAGGCGGTGTTGACTCGGGAGACTCAAGGTCTCTCTCAATCATTTCAATAGCGATGAGGAACATTTTCAGAGCGAGCGGTAGGTCACCTGAAGAATATGCGGTCTCGGCGAATTGCACAAATGTGAACGGGTTCTGCGGGTTGAGAACTAGTGCATGAGATAGTGCTTGCAGGGCCGACGTGTACCTGAACACTGAGGGTCAGATTTACTCTCAGTAACTGAAGGGGAGCAACGTACTGACGGTTGGAGACATAGATGTCTGCCAGCTCTAGCCATCCTTCTGGATCTGTATAGAATGTATCCAAGTACTGAATGAGCTCTTCTGTTGCTTTATCAAGACTTCGAGCTCGTCGGAGTACAGATATTCGGCGCTTCCACGCAGCCTGAGGGAAATTGCGTCGATCGGTGAATGAACTGGAAGGAAGAGATTGATTTACGCACAGCATTGGTTGGGTCCGTTATGAGAAGGTCATTGTAGTATTCCAGGACCGTGGTGATAGGTTCTGACGCTTCCATACGGATGCCAGTGAGCACCTCTACTCGAGGCGAGGCGGGGAACTTTTCCCCAAGTTTCTGGAGACAAGCCTGGCAGACAAATGTCAGTCTGTCGATATAGCATGAAGGTAAAATACTAACATCTGCGACGTCTAATTTGTCCAAGTCAATGGCTGCCAATGTGAGTTGTTCCAGAAACTCCCAAGCTAGTAGTACAGCAACGTCAGCAAAAGACGTATGGCCAATCGACCAGCAGGGGTGTACATTCGTCGCCTTTTGGGGTAGTCCCAGCGTTCAGCAGCGCCTGACCATGTTTAAATACGTCTTGAGAGGCTCTTGAGTGATTGACGCGGTAGTTTGCAAGCCGTTGGAGGGCGGAGGAGACAGACATCGAGGCCGTCCCATCAATTCAATCTCCGCGCCATAGATACTTATCCCCATTTGGACCCCATTTGAACATGACCACGTGACAATTTAAATGAGCGCGTCGAGCTCCCGCAGCTCTTCGACCTCGACCCCCACCACACACGTTCAATAGCTACCATGGAGAAACGGTAAGTATCTTTGGTAGGAAGGCTACAGCATGTGCTGAGATGAGCTTGCAGAAGGATCATGATGCAGGCGGACGACTCGTTCTTCAGGCCGCGCGCCTTGGGGAAGAAACGAGATGTTATTGTAAGCCCACTCACCGTTCATTGTTAGGCACAACCCTCACCTTTCTTCTAGTCTATTGGGTCGTCGAGCTCTGATTCCTCGGTAGCCTCTCGTCCCAAACCCCAGCAGCCACAGCCCCAAGCAATGATGCGTGGGTCGAGAGCAATCGTTATATCCGACGACGACGACTCGGAGACCGAAGGCCTCAAGGCCAAACGACCTTCGTATGTTCTGCTTGACTTCTTGGTCCTCTTTTATGCTCAAAAATCTACAGTGTTACCACTGAACCCATTGTTCGACCTTCCCAGCCGACCTCTCAGAGCAACCCCATCATTCGACCGGCAATCTTCAACCCAGGCGTGGCTCGACCAAGCCCGCCAGTTGCTGGTTCGTCAGCTCAGAAGGACGAAGAGGAAATCAAGATCCCAACCTTCCAAGACGACTACAGATCCTTCACGACTGAAGAAACCGAGAAGCAGTTGCGAGAGCTGATGGGCAACTCCATGAACCAGGATGTTGTCGACTCCATCGATCTCGAGGAGGATGCTATCGTTCCGGGGTTCCGGGAAGGTATTAGATTGCTGCCCCATCAAATCGTGGGGAGAGCTTGGATGAAAGACCGGGAGACTGGCAAGAAGGCCGGTGGCATCCTGGCTGACGACATGGGGTGCGTGCAGTGCAACCCCAGATCTTGCCGGCAATCCCTGCTGACCTGAACTTGCAGCCTCGGAAAGACTATTCAGACGCTGGTTCGCATAGTTGAGGGTAGGGCCCACAAATCTGACAGAGAGGATGGTTGGAGTGGCAGCACTTTGTAGGTTCATTCACATCAAAGCATCTTTGTAGACGCAACGAATCCTCACTTCCTTGTTAGGGTCGTTTGCCCTCTATCCCTTGTTGGGCAGTGGGCGTCAGAAGTTGAGAAGATAACAAGCTTGCGGGTCCTACAACATCACGGGCCAAAACGAACTACTGGTATGTTGATTCTCGACTATGTCGCTTACTCCAGATGAACATCCGTCCAATCGATAGACCCCGCTGTGTTGCGCCGTTACCACGTCGTAGTCACCACCTACGATACGGTCAAGTCGGAGTACGATTCTTACACCCCTCCAGCTAAAGATGAGGAGAAAGGGAAAACGAAGTCACAGTTGCTAGGCTCCGGCTCTGATGATGACTCGGACAGCGACGACGTTGCGAAGAAATTTAAGAACAAGAAAGCTGGAAAGGCTCCAGTAAAGAAATGCGCACTGTATGGGGTTAAGTGGTTCCGAACTGTTTTGGGTATGTTTTCCTTTCAGCTCTCGTGTATTTCGCTCATTCGCTTCAGATGAGGCACATACTATCAAGAATGTCAAGACTAAGGGTGCCATTGCCTGCTGTGAGCTCGAAAGTAAATACAGATGGTGCCTGAGTGGCACTCCGATGTAAGTCTCCCTTTCTCTCGACTTCCAGTGACCGGGCTGATGGCGCATATCCAGGCAAAACAATGTATCTGAAATCCAGTCGCTCTTCAAGTTCCTTCGCGTCAAACCGTATTCCGACGTCACCAGATTTAACGTCGATATTGCGAAGCCCATCAACAGCGGACGCGGAGCAGGGAGTGCCATGAAACGCTTGCAGGTCATCCTCAAGAGTATCATGCTGCGCCGACGTAAAGAAGATAGTTTGAACGGGAAATCTCTAATCGAACTCCCGGCAAGGGATCTAGAAATTATTTCGTGTCCGTTTGACCCTCACGAGAAGACTTTCTATGAGTCGCTGGAACAGAAGATGGAGACAGTCCTCGACAAGCTGATGGCTAACTCGAACGGTGGTGGCAATTATATGTCTGTCTTGCTCCTCCTCTTGAGGCTTAGACAAGGTATGGCTTTTGGCTCTTGTGCTGCGTGTCTGTTCTTACTGACATATGTCCCGCAGCGTGCAACCACCCTCTACTGGTATCCAAGGACTTCAAGAAGGATGCCGCTGAGGTTATCGAACCTACGCCAGCGAAAGATGCTGGAGAAACTCAGGACGACGACCTTATTGCTGCGTTCGGGCAGCTCGGTGTCACTAGGAAGTGTCAAATGTGCACTGCGGTGTAAGTGTCTCCGAATCTTCTGGCCCTGCGATCAACCTAATTATGTCGGTATCCAGGATCGACAACAGCAGTGCAGGCACCGGTGAATGGAAGGACCACTGCGCAAGCTGCGTCCCTCTTGCAAAAGAAGCGAAGATGGCCGAACTCGAACGTCCGACTTCTGCAAAAATTCGCATGATGCTCAAGATCCTAAGGGATATCGACGAGAACTCGAACTCGGAGGAGAAGACGATTGTCTTTTCGCAGTTTACGAGTATGCTTGATCTGATTGAGCCGTTTTTGAAGGAGGCTGGAGTCAAGTTTGTGCGATGTGAGTTCCACTTTTGTCTGCCGAGTCAAGTTGATTACTGAACGGATGAATCTTGTATCAGATGATGGCTCGATGGCGCCCAAGGAGCGTGAAGTCTCTCTGGAGAAGATCAAGAATAACCCTGCGATCAAAGTTATTCTTATTTCCTTCAAAGCTGGGAGTACGGGTCTCAATTTAACTGCTTGTAACCATGTCATCCTTGTTGATATGTGGTGGAATCCTGCTTTGGAGGTAAGCAGTCTTCCCTCTCACTTTGCAAGGATCTCCGTTGAACTGTCTGTCTTCGTTCTGCTTTCTGTAGGATCAAGCTTTCGATCGTGCACACCGATTCGGTCAGAAGAGAGATGTCAAGATCTATAAGCTGAAGATCGACGGCACGGTTGAAGACCGAATTTTGGAGCTTCAAGCTAAGAAGCGCGCACTGTCGCAAGCTGCTTTGAGTGGTGACAAGATCAAGAACATGCGTCTTCGCATGGAGGATCTTCTTGCTTTGTTCCGGCCTGGAGCCCAAGAAGACGATGACTAGACCTTAGACCGACCTTCTCCAATCAATCTCGTCCCTAGTGCCATCTAGTTTTAGGACCGTTTCATCTCCACAATTGTGTACATCTTATTTTCTCTTCTTTCTTGCATAGGGTGGACCTATAGTCTGTCTATCTCTCGTCCTTGGACCATGTCTGCTCACCGCTTTGTACATCGTATCATCTTTTACATACCCCTCCTACGCACATATACTCAGGGAATCTAGAGGACCTCCCATCGTAACTGTACCATATGTTGACTACTTTTTGTGTATCTTCGCTGCAATTTTACTATACAACTTATCGGCGTTAAACTTTGGCAGATAAGATTAAGAACGCGTGGGAACCTCGATAAGATGAAGAAATGCTTTTGCTACCGATCATTCATTGCACTCAACTTGTTGCAGATAAAATAATGACAGACATGCAGGATGCACCCGTTAGATCTGCCTTACCTCCGGGTACAGCACCCATCAAACCACAGTACGTCGTCGAGCCCGCATCCACGCGAAATACCAGTTCAATCTCAACCGCCTCCAGGTATCTTATATCCCGATCCATAGCACAACCCCAGGCTGGCCCCGACGACGACGCAGCTGAAGGATCTGCATCTCACGTCTCCAGAGGGGATATCGGAGACTCAAGAGGGAGGAATGGAGGCAATCGAGGTGCCTGGAAAAGCAAGAGCAAAGCGGAGAAGAAGGCTCAGAGAGGGATGAACACCGGTCGACGATTCAATAAAGTTAGAGATGAGTTGGAGTTGTGTTGGAAGGTTGCTAATGGGGTCTTATGTGAACTTGGGAGCGAGTGCGTCTCATTTCTCTTTTTTTGCTTTTATGCCGGGTTCGTTTCGTGTCCTGTGGAGCTAATAGCGCTGTGGCACCTAGGTGTCGATTTTCGCATGATATCGACGCGTACCTTGCTGCAAAGCCTCAAGATTTGCGAATACCCTCTACCGCGGAGTTCACAGATACACCACCCTTTGGGCCGGGCCTTTCGATTGCTTTGAAGCCGCACCCGCGTTATCCAAACGTTGATATTGCTACTCAATGTCCAATCTTTGCAGAGACGGGAGAATGCAGGTCCGTACAACCCCTGCTCCCTGATTTGTAGCAACTCACGCTTGCCTCTAGATACGGGTACAAATGCAGATTTCTAGGAGGTCATATTAGTGAAGGTTCCGAAGGAAACATCACGCTTTCAGCGGACGAAGACAGGAAAGCACAGGCTGCGCTTACAGCCCATGAAATGAATTTCGTTAGCGCGGATGTACAGAAGGATCTCAGATCGAGGAAGGTTCGCCCATCAGCTCCCTGCTATCCAGTTTTCGTTCCCCTTCCTGACCGGTGAAACTGTGGACGTTACAGTATCCTCTACCAATCTCCAACAAATACTTGAGGGAGATCCAAACCAATGACGGCAACTCAAAACCTGTGGTTATCGATGCTTCACGCCTTGGAGATCCAGATTATGATGTCGCACAAGCCGTAGAGGAAGCGGCTAACTCCATGGTTGAGGACACCGAAATGTCACTTGAAGGGACTGTTTCCAAGCGCACGGGAGAGACGAATGGAGCTGCTGCTGCTGCTGCTCAAGATACGCCTGATGTGCCAATGAGATTCTCGGAAAAGAAGAGACTTAATTGGAAAGGCAAATCTTATTTGGCACCATTAACGACTGTCGGAAATTTGGTTTGTGTTCACTTCCCTAAGGCCATCCATCCCTCTTTTCTTGGTGCTGACCTTACGGCGACCACCTAGCCTTTCCGTCGATTATGTGTGAAATTGGGCGCTGATATCACCTGCGGCGAAAGTAGATCATCCTCCTCCATCCGTTCGGCAGCTGCTAATATCTTGTTCGCTATTTGTAGTGGGGTTGGCCACTTCTTTCCTTGCAGGTTCAAGGGAAGAATGGTCCCTAGTCAGAAGACATCCGTCTGAATCGATGTTTGGAGTACAACTCGCCGGAAACAAACCCCAAACATTGGTCCCTACAGCGGAAGTCCTCGCGAAAGAGTTTTCGTCGACGTTGGATTTCGTGGACCTCAATTGTGGATGCCCGATTGACTTGGTGTTTAGGGCTGGGAGTGGTTCAGCATGTGCGTGTTTCCTCCTTGCATTTGTCTCATTCGATTGCAATGTTGACCGACGTCTGCAAAACTTTAGTGCTCGACGCGACAGGAAAGCTAGGGAAGATCATAGTGGGCATGAATAAAGCCCTCGGAGAGATTCCTTTAACAGTCAAAATACGGACTGGCGTCAAAGATGGGAAGAACACCGCACATAAGCTCATGCCTCGGATAGCAACTGAATGGCAGGCAGGCTGTATCACTGTATGCCTGTTCCTTTGAATCCCCTCTACCATCTCCCTCACTCTTCCGCCCCTTTTAGCTCCACGGACGCACTCGGCAGCAACGATACACTCGTTTGGCCGACTGGGACTACATCAAACAATGCGTGGAAGCTGTACGAGCGAAAGAAGCAGAGGAAGATTGTGTGTATCATTTCTCTTGCTTTATCGCTGCCTGTTTCTGACTGATCCGCTGGACAGTGGCTCCTGTACCCATTTTCGGTGGAGGTGACTGTTTCTCTTCCCAGGATTACTGGGAAAAGGTCGAGCACAGTGGTGCAGACGGCATCATGATTGGTAGAGGTGCGCTGATCAAGCCTTGGATCTTCACGGAGGTCAAAGAGAGGCGGGAATGGGACATCAGCGCTCGGGAGCGTTTAGACTTGATTCGAGATGTAAGTGAATCTGTTTTCTTGCTTTGCACTGCTCAAAGTCCAACATCTGATGCCTTTCTTTTCTTCCCCAGTATTGCGAGTTTGGCTTGAAGTAAGTGGATCATCCGCGGGGCTCGTTGGACGTGCTGCTTACCTTGATATATAGCCACTTTGGCTCTGACACCACGGGGGTAAACGCAACCAGAAGATACCTCTGCGAGGCGCTTTCCTTCCAGTATCGCTATGTGCCCATCGGGCTACTGGAGGTCCTGCCGCCAAAAATCAACGAGCGTGCGCCAGCGTTTGTTGGACGGAACGATCTTGGTCAGTTCTTTCTCCAGGCATGCATCTTTATGCAAAGGTGTGCTCACCACTCACCTGTCCTCACAGAAACATTACTGGCAAGTCCGGATAGCCAGGACTGGGTCAAAGTGTCGGAGATGTTCCTTGGTCCAGCTCCAGAGACTTGGTCGTTCACACCCAAGCATAAAAGCAACGCGTATAACTCTGAGGAAGGTCAAGGATAAAATATTATACTGGCGTACAATGTAAATGAGGTGGAGTTTTTTATGACAAGGCCGTGTCGCTAAGCTGGAGCTCTCCTAACGACTTGAGAGGGTCTCATTTCGACGATGTGGGCGGAGCCAAAGACACTTTCAAGGGCAGCTGAAGCCTTTTACCATCTTTATCGAGCGAGGGCTGCACAACACCGTTCAGTTGCCAGTAAACATTCTTGTCTGATGGCGAAAATTGGAAGGATTCTAGGAGGAGGGACAGGATGACCTCTGCAGGGATATTCCTTAAACGACGATTATCATACCTAGGGACGAAGGCACTCACTCATTTCCAACTGCGAGAACTTGAAACCGATACATGACCGACTACCGCCAATGAAAGTCATCCTGAAAGGAAGAAAGGGCGATCAGAAATCTATATCACATCGCGCGAGCACGCCAACGCACAGATGAGAGTAAACTCCCGGAATGTGAGCATCAACCACACTCTCAGGGAGGGGTTTCAGCCACCTATCAGGTTTCCACTCCTTAGCGTCAGGACCCCAGACCGCAGGGTTTCGATTACACGCCCAGATCGAGATCAAGGTTGCGGTGCCGCGAGCTACGAAAACCTCGTTGATTTCTTTGCCATCGACAGTGGTGATAGGCGTAGAGAGTGGGATGACACCGTCCTTCGAAGCTCTGAAGGATGATGCATCCATCAGCTTTGCAGTCCTCGTACTTAAGTAAGAAGATTAGGGCTCACTCTCGAGATACGAAAGGGACGGGTGGGTGCCTGGGCGCAGATGAGCTCTCAGTTGGTGCAGTATGACGATGGGCAAAATCTTGCTTACAATCTGAGCGTCTCTCTGCACACGGCGTCCAACAATGGCAGTGCGACGAGCTCGTCGTACTGGAGATCTGTTCCATGCAGCTGACGCGCCTCTCGAATCTCTTCCCGCAAACGAGTTTGGATGTCTGGATTCTCGCCGAGAAGCTGGAGCACCCTGGAAAGGGCGTTGGATGTTGTGTCCATGGCTGCAAAGGTAATAGTACTGGGACAAATATGCTCAGAAACTTGAATATGTAAAGCTTGAGTTCGAGATGGAACTCACGACATCTGCCCCAGAAGCTCACCTTCGGTCAGCCGATCTTCCTCTGCAGCGGCCATATTGGCCTTCACTACACCCCTGTGTCAGTATCTCCGCCAAGGTCGTCATCAACGATAGAGAATACAGACGCAAAACGCTGATGATATCTTTACCCTTCCCAACTTCCGACTCAAGAGCGTCGTCTCCAGCCAACAAGGCGCGTTTCTTGGCCTCAATAATTTCCATGGAGGTGTTGTGCATAGTGTCGATGATGTCTCTAATATCATGCAAATCCTTCCAGGGGAGGAGGCTTACGATAAAGCGTTGGAAGCCCGGAGAACCAATCTTGTGCGCCCAAGGCAAGACGAAAAATCGGGAGAACATAAATCGGCCCATCGCTTTCCTGGTGGTTCGTTAAGCAGTTAGGTATACACTTGCTAGCTCTTGACAACAGAGCTGTGGTAACCCACATCAAATCTTTCACGGAAGTGGCAAAGGGGTGTTCTTGGCCATCTTCTGTTAAAGGATCGAAGGTATATCCAAGACCACTCTGACCGATGAGCTCAAGAGCGGTCCTCGTCATCCAGCCAAGCATATCAATCTGTGGTTCGGGTCAGGCGCATGAAGAAGGAAAGCATTTGGAGCGCTAACCTCGCGTGGCCCGTCCGATACTTGTCGCAGGATTGCATCTCGAAGCTTGAAGCCGGCAGATTTAGTAAGCCTCAATACTGACCCAGAGAGCAAGAACGAAAGCACCTTGTAGCCAACATCGTAGAAGATGGGTACTATGAGTATAATAATTGTTGTTAGAGATCCAGTTTCAGACATCAAGCGGTATGCATACCTTGGTCGCGTAAATGAGCGATCGAGAAGACAGGGTTGAGCATCTTCCGTTGTTTTCGATGCTGCATGCCTAATTCGTAGGCATCAGAAAGTCAATAGGAATAGAAGTCAGAAGATGCACACCTTCAGTAGACAAGAGACCTTTCCCAAAAATTAAGGTATTCATACTGGACGGTAGGTTTTCAGTATCTTAGGAAGCTTAATTAATGTCGGGAGAAACAATCTACTAACAGTAGGAAATTCTTCGTTTCATCGAACGTGTTTTGGTCCTAGTATTGGGAACAAGGGTAGTGTGAGTGCGAGGAAGCTCCAAACCGAAAGTAAGAGTCTACCTTGACCAGAAGATGGTAGATTGCCTTGGGGTCATAGGTATGGAGCAAGGGGTCTCCCTTTCGTTTTCATTTCCAGATTAATATTGGGCAGCGTGAGCCAGTGAAGGGACATACCCCCATGAATCCATGAAGTTTGAAGAACGCGCCATCTGAGCCCAGTTTCAGCATGAGTCCGGAAAGCTTAGCAGGAATATTGACACTAACATTTCCGCCCGACTTCCTCATGGAAATCCCATGCATTGGGATTGAAAAATTGAAATAAATTGCCTAAAGGGCGTCCCCTCGTCTTGAGAACCTGTGTGTACGGCAGTAATAATTGGAGACTTACCATTGGCCCATGACTCTGGTGGAGGCCCTGGCAGCCTGCTATATGGATCCGGGGTAAGGCAGTATCGAAGGAGCCGCCATGCAACAAGGGCAGCGGCTGCTGCGGCTACTGATTCAACAATCGGAGGACGAGAAGACATCGTGGTCTGCCATTGTCGTCATTCAAGGTAGGGCCTTTATACAAAAGACTTTTTCCGAACGCCGGTGATACGCATCCCACCATGCACCGGCCCTTGGCATTGTCTACTGCGATGGGAAAACGGGCAATATCGGGTTGGATAGTGAGGGCCCTTGAGCAACGGAGGGATGTCACGGATAGATGGATACTGAGATGACACCATTACGCCGCACAGGACCTGCCCGTCGGTATTGATGGAGGATCATGCGCCCTCGATGGCGGCGAGCGTCGGGTCGGGGACTATAGTGATACGCTTCACTGCCTTGCTCCTCCCACTTTTGCTCGCCAAATGCAAGATCGTTGACAATGCAGCTTGAAGATTCAGCCTCCGTCGAAATTCTTTCCTCCCTCGCCAACGTCGACGCTATAGTCGCAAGAAAGGTGCTGGAAAAGCACAATGGCAACATCGACGAGGCTGCCAATGCTCTCCTCGCTGGAGACATCGGCGAGGAGCCCCCAGCTTCATCATGGACTCAGCGCCATAACACCCCCGAACGCGGGTACTACGATACGGACCCTGCGATATCAATCACTGCCCCACTTCCAGGGGGCTCCCAGTCAACTATCGATTTGACAGACGCCTCAACCTATAACACCAGTGGTACCAAGTTTGGACCGAGCAACAGAGCACCACATCCTGAATGGCAAATGGTACCGTCTGATGTAGGTCGCTCGCTACGGCCTGTGACCCTTTGACCAACATTCAGATAGGTAGCTGTGGGTGGCACACCAGGGATCAGCCAGGAGGACCAGTCGTTGAACGATGCTATCCAAAGAAGTCTAGACGACTTCCGCACTGAAGAGAAGGAGACATTTCCTTTGAAAGAAACGCTGCGTGAAGGCAATCGGTGCGTTCTGCCATCTCCATTCGAGCTACTAGGCACTCACATACTGTGACCCAAGGCCCGTTGCACTTCGTCCAGAGATACCGTCTCTTGCGTGCGCAGCCTTGGTGGTGCAAGCTCTTTACTTTGTTCCTCAAGTTCGTTTCTCGGTTGGGAAACTACGATTGCCAGATATCCAGGAAGATATACCTTTCAACCATCCTGGTCAGTGAAGAATCGAGCTCGCCATATTTTACCGACTCAACGGCATTCTCAGTCCGCAGGATATGGAACCTGATCGAACTGTTCACCAATATGGACCTCGCTAAACTATCCACAATCGTGGATGTAGAAGTTTTGCCCTCCCTAGAGGATGAAGAAACCAAAGATCGAGGAAATGACCATCCGATAGACCGTGCTACCTGTTCGTTTTCTCGCACTTTCACTGGTTCGCTTCTCAACTCGGCCTCTAGCAATAATCACAAACCTTGCGCGAGTGATTGAAGCGCATCTAGCAGCCCAAGAGGATGATGACGAGCTACAGTGAGTAGACAATAGCACGTCCACCTCTCGTGTTCTCAGTGGCTTTTAGGAGTGTTCTCTTCGAGTTCAGGCATGTCCATGTAACCCTCAGCAACAGATTACCGCGCAAAGTAGGACGCCCAGATAAAGGAGGGGTTGTAAGAGTGGAATATGGAGGCGAAGAATTCGAACGCGATCTCATCTCTTGCCTCTCCTCAGTTCTATCCACGTACGAAGAAGGGAAATCATACCACGACCTCATCTTGGACCCTGCCGAATTTCTCGCATTCTCATTGAATAGAAATGCCCCAACTTCTGACGCGCCAAAGTCCGAGCAAGACGGATTCAGCTTCCCGAAATATTTCTACCTCGATAGGTTCCTGTTCAGGAATCTGGAGCTTATGAATGAGAAGATGTTGGAGGGACGCGCTCTTGCGGAGGAAATCAGCGAGTTGACCAACCGCAAAACTACGATGAGCCGACTGAATGTGAGTCCATTTCCCAAATGACTTTACTACAGCATTGACCAACGATTTTGGGCAATAGCAAAGGGACACCGTACAAGATATCAAGAATTCGATATACTACTATGAGAACATTGCTCGAGCCAAGTCAGATGAACCCGAACGCCAACAAGTCATCAAAGAGACGACTGCTCAGCTCGCAGACATTCTTCTGATGTTGGAAAGCAAGATAGAGGGATATGATCGCAGAATCAAGGAGCTAGAGGCGAGATCTGCCACCTTGTTTGATTGTCCTGAGCTCAAGCAACACCCAGTAAGTACCTTCAGCTTCCGAGAACGCCAGGAGAGTGGTGCTAATCTGCGACAAAGTACGACCTTCGTGCTGTTCTGATGCATACTGGGCTTCCCGGTCGAAAGCAAATGTATTCATATGTGCGCGATGCGGAAGGGAAGTGGTGGAAGACATGCGATCATGAAGTAACCGAGGTCGGTCCCTTGGATAGATAGTCGCTGCCCTACTCAAACACTTTCTCCCTCAAACAGGTCTCGGAAAAAACGGTTCTCACTGACTCGACTGGAGTCCACCTCTCAGCTGGGCCATTTATGCTCCTTTACAGTAAACGTCTCTCCGACAAAGAATTACGCAAGCCTGTTGATTGGCCTTCCGTATTTTCTGTGAGATTAGCTTTTTCTATCACCAGACTGGCATCTGTGGGCTGATCACTATCTTCGTAGGATTCGGTCGAGGAGAATAATAAGCGCTTCCTTGAAATGCTTGAGCAAGAGGGTACTACTCCCACAGCGCCAGCTCCGCCCTCCAACACGAAGATAGGATATTCGGCCGCGTTTAATCCAGTATTCTCGGCTTCGCAAGGGTAGTGCGATGTCGAACTTCTGAGCATGCTATAATGTTGGGGATCGACGGACCTGCTATCACTATTGTATTTATTACCATTCCTACCCATGTATCATAGCTCGCTCTCGTATGTCCTATTCGATGTACTTCTGATGTAGCCCAGGTTCGTGAGTGAAGGGGCTGTGGGAACGATGATCTTCCCGTAATGAAAATGGGCAAACGCGCCGCGGAGTCTTCGAACCGCGCTTTGTTTCCTCGCCGCCAACTCGACCAAGAGCAACAGAAGATTCAGAGCTACACCTCCGAAACAGTCGTGTATCGCTATGGTCTCAGCAGACAACCTCAACCTCGACGTCCTCGAACTCATATTCGCTTACATATCTGCCCCAGACTTGACGTCTGTCAGTCTGGTCAGTCGGTCGTTCTTGGCTGGTGCCGTCCCAACGCTATACAGGACTATCGTATATCGGTTGAGAGAAGCGAAAGCTTATGGATCGGTTTGTCTCTCTATATGAGCTCATGATCCTTTCACAGTGTTCCTAATCCATGTTGACAGATTATGTCTCCGTTTGTCGTGCTTTTGACGCATAAGGGTCTCTTGAAGCATGTACGGACGATTGGTGAGTCTTGAAGACACTTACGCCCTTTATTTTATGCTGAATGAGACCACGATGGTGATGATTGTAGACATTCAGGCCGTTCCGAAGACAAACCACCCAAAGATTCGAATCCAACCTCATTCCATATTCATGCGCGACTGCAGGAAGGCCATCGAGCTCTGTCCAAGTTTGCACACTTTCAGATGCACTGAAGCCAACGTCTTTCCAGCATTTTTGAAAGCATTGCAGGACAAACCGAATCTTCAAAGCATTCGGATCCACGGGAATTTGACGACAAAGCAGACTGACCTGTTGATGAATATGACTTCGCTCTCCGAAGTTATGTTGGAGTATTCGTCTTGGAACTTCGTCTCTGCATTGCCGAGGTGGATACAGAGCTTGCAGAACACATTGACTACCCTGGTCTTATACGTATGTGCTCTTTGGTTATAGACTGAGCGTAAACTTACCTGGACCCGAAAGCGGATGGATGATCTGAAGGAGAACACTCTAGAAGCTGTATTGAAGGAACTTCCAGAGCTCAGCGGCCTTCACGTCGTACACTGTCCTCACGTAGACCATGTTGCAGTCCTGGGCCTCCTCGTCCATACACCCGAGTTGGAAAGCTTGTCGATCACGACTTTGGTATGTAAATCTGGCCTGTCTGTCTGAAGAACGATTGGGATCGACCAGTTGACCACTCATTGCTTGTAGGAGAAAAGCAGATGCCTTGCAAACCCCCTCCCAGACCTCCCTTTTCTCCGCCACCTTGCTGTCGATGCACGCTACCACATGTCTCCATCACCAACCCCCACCATCCTCGTTACACTCCTCGAGCATCTCAAGATCGCCGCACCGCAAATTTCGTCCTTCACCATCAAGCTATCGGAACGCAAAATCACTATTGTGCCATCCTTCATCAATAGGCTTATCGAAGTATATGGAGTCTACCTCAAGAAACTCGCTTTCCTAGATTGCAGTTTGGAGAACGACTCGATAAAGAAGATTTGCAAGGAGTGTCCCCAGCTGGAGAGGTTAGCCATTTCGATACCGATCCGTGAAGCAGTGAGTCTTTCAAGTTATCTTGGTTTTTCCTCCCTCTAACCCTCGTGTTCATTTTTGACAGTATTCTTTCGGGGACCTACTCATCTCAGCCAAACATCTTCATACCCTTGTGGACGTGGACACCCACACGCAGCATGGGGTTCGACCCGTGCTGAATTTTGAAGCTGCTCAAAGCCTCATGCAAAAGGTTCCTAGTCTGAGAACTCTTGTCAGTGATAGGCGTGTCTGGGTCACAGTAAGTTTCCCATTCTCCTTCATTCGTTGAGAAGTGGTATTGATTATTGCTGTCCAGGAACTCGATGAATACATGGAACCGACTCCCAGGCTGGAACGGCGGCTGCAGCTGCGTCCTCGCGCTTCGTGGTTCCTGCCACCCAACGGGCCTTCTTGATTCTAAGCTGTCTTCCAACGGCAGTGATTTTCTTGTGGCGAAAGCAGCTCGCCTTTGGACGACCAAGTCGACCAATCTGCACGTACATGCGTACGTGCATAGAGGTTGGGTCAATGAAGCAACCGAATTTCTTTATTGCTGGATGCAGGTACTACTACCCATCTGCCCGTCTGCCGTACCCCATGTACTCAGACACTGCTACGGCAGTGCTTCCTGCTGCTGCTGCTATCATAACCAACCATTTCTGCACACACAAAAGAACGTGAGCAAGCAGACCAACCAAATGAATATGGGAAGCAGCTCACTGTTCGCTCTTGAGCATCGGTTTTATGGTGCGAAGAATCAGATTGATGGTGGTACCGTGAAATCCTAGCAGGGCCGTCGAATACCTGGATGACACCAGGTGCTGGGACAGTCCCATGTGTGGTGCCGCCTGTCAGGGGTTTCGAGCTGAGTGTGGGCGTCGATAGTCGAGGCCGATGCCATTCTGGTAGGGAATCCAGGCGGGGTTTTGCTGGGCCGTCAAATAGTGTAGGGGAAGGCATCAAGAGACTCTTGGAAGGGGGAGGACGGCGTTGCATGACCGAACCAAGTTCCGTTGTTGTTCCAAGAGGAGGAGGAGGGAGTTTGACGGATTTCTTGAGGAAAAGCCGGTGTTCGTGGAGGTGTGCTGGGGCGTCGAATATGTCGAACACAGGGTGAATCGTGATCTCATTGTGAGATATTGGAGGCTTGAAGTCGGGCCCGGGAACCTTTGGTCTGGGTTTGCGGCGCGCAACCGCGGATGGTAGAGGTGGGGGTAGATGAGCAGATTGTTGGGGAGGACGGACATGTAGCGTAGACGCAAGTCGTCGGGAGCTAGCTGCCATTTTTATGGGCTGCTCGTGGGGTCAAAGGTAAGGGTGTCTGAATGGAATCAAGTGTCAGCAGCGGTGGTAAGAGGTTATAAGTGATAACTTTATGGATAGCTACCGGGCATATGAAATTAGGTCCGAGCATAGACTCACTGTGGATGACCGGTCTCGTGAATGGCACGGGGGCAAGAAGCAGAATCACCAGGTAGTTCCGTGAGGATACCGACATCATACCCAGCTGGAGCCAAGCCGTCGGTCGTCAGAAAGATAATCCGTCTGACGCCCGCGTGCTATTGGTAGGTGTTGCTTAGACGTTTATCTTCCCCAGATAACGTGTTCAGAAATTTCGATGGTTCCTCCGATCGACACGCGGGGATGGGTCGGATATAAAGTCACCCGGTCAGGTCACTCAAGTCATTGACGAAGATTATGAAGTGCTTCAAACCGATTGGATAGCTCGGGGGATTCCTGGGGGGTTGGAACGAACCTTCAAGTATCCCAGCGTCCTGGGCAGGCTTTGGCTTGTATAGGTGTCTTCGTGGGTTCTACAGCCTATATGACCGATCGGCCGATGTTTACAGTCGCAACGACGAACGAAGGCAGAGAAGTGGTACATATTACTTCCCGAGGACAGGGAACCTGTAGTACTTGGACTGCCTTCGCAAGCCGAAGGGTTAATATCCCTCGACGTTGACAAGCGGCATCATGCCTGCCTGGTGGGGGATCGGCACTGTGCTTGAGGATCCGATGCAAATGGCTGTGTACACTGCAGGTGCATTCAATTGCAGGGAAAGAGGTTGAAATCAGTTTCCATCATTCAGGCGACATGAGGCAAGGACAAGGTTACGGGTAACGGTAAGTATCCGTCCGGTTTGTTTCCAGGGGCAGAGCCAAACATACATGTCCGGAAAATGCCGATCTACATAGTGTGGCGCACCTTGGACTCTCCGATTCCGATTTCATAACCTCTGTCCGCACACAACATCCCTCCGGTCGAATGGATATACGGCTTCGTAAATACCTTTCACTTAATGGCCTCAGTTTCCGTTGTATTATATCAAGGTAGGCTCCTGCCTCCCGACTGCCGGTCGACTCTTGTTGAAAGCTTTGTTTCTGAAAAACAAATAGAGACCTTGAAGGGCGCGGGCATCCTGGAAATAATTCCGTTCCAAAGTGACACTTATTCGATTTGTTTCCAATTCTAGATTGACATTCCTTCGGGAGAGCGAAATGTTCGCTCCGAGATCTGGAGCTTTTGTCTCCTGCAACGAGGCATACACGTGTTGCAGAGCCATTTCCATTTCCGAGAGAGTTCATGGATTATTTGTGATAAAGTGAAGCGTGTCCTCGACGAGCTGCGCTTAGGTCTACATGAGGCGAGCCTCATATAAGCCAAAGGCTCCAGGAACCAGAGTTCACGATCACAATTTTCCCTTCCCCGCCATGAATCCCTCTCCAAACTCAGAGCCCTATCTCTTCCCCTTACCCCAGTATGGATTTGGCTCTTCCGTTGACTTCAAAACACTATTGCCGGACAATCCCTTCTTGTATCGGGTATACACTCCCAAGGAACGATCCCCTTTCTTCGATGAAACGGACCCATATTTTGTTGCACCCCAATTCGACGAACTCTACGCCCGGACGCCAGTAGAAGTTACTTCAGCGCCCATCACCGATCCCCTCGAGGCGACCTATGCAGATGTTATGACCCACATGGAGTGGACATCGCGGTCCAGGTCAATATTCCTATCAACGTCGTTTAGCTTTGCGTGGTCGATATGGGAGGCAGTGCGGCGTTATCACCACGGGATGAAGAAAGACGTCGAAATCGCGGTCATCGATGCGTCGGCCCTCTTGGGACGCGCCGCAACTGCTGTGGAAATGTTACGGAAAAGCTCCCCAGAAGAGTACGCACCCACTCACTGCATATTGTGGTCGCTTAACAAACCTTAAACTCCAGGCGTACTCAGCAGTACTGGAAATGGCATCGTTTCTCCTCAGAATCGCAATCGGTTCTCGTTCACGGGTTTATTCCAGGCCATGCGGTGCTTGCATCCGTCCCCCTTCTTGCCATTCTTGAAAGGCTACCTCACTATTTCCTTCGATCGAAGATTCAATCTTCACCAGCACGGCCGCTGGACCGCCTTGCTTGGAACTACGCCGATAAGAAGCATACCTACCGCCAATTCTGCCAGGAAATTACAAATCGTTTCTTCGCGCAGTCCCAGGAGATTCGCTTCCGCGACGCAACCGGAGGTTCGATGCGGCTGGCTTTGACCCTCTTGAGGCCATGGTTCCATAAGACGGTAACGCAAGACTTCAAGGCTGCGGTCATTGGCCTTCGCGCCTTGGCCATCATCGTTGCGCAATGGGGTGGTCAGTGGTGGGCCAAGGAGCATTCGGAATTGAACCGCATTCTCGACTCCACAGCCAACACTCTAGGAGAAGAGCTGCTGCAGAGATTCAGGAGGGAGGAGCAGGATCAAGAGGAAATTCATCGTCTGCAGGATACAGTCGATACGTTGGAGCAGGTCATTCGAAGGCAGGAGACCAAGCGGTTGAACAGGCCCTCGTCAAGGGCAGTCAAGGGAGCATGTTGCTCTGCACCCATCACCCCAGAGTCGTCCCCCAGGGTTCGCCCCCGTCGTACACTGTCGATGAGCATCTCCATGCCCCCTCGTGACCTCGCCGACGTCAAAACTCCAATCACTCCCCCGGAATCTCCGAATTTCTCGCAAATCTTTTCGAGAAACGTAGATTTGGAGTATCTGCCTTCAACGATCGCTTTCCAACCCTTCACTCCCCCGGTCGAATGGCCGACCATGCCCGCTCTTTCCCGCTCAGGCTCTCTATCTCTATCGACAGAATCTTCTCTGACCTCCAGGCCCTCCACCCCTCCACCAATGAAAACTGTTCTTAGCCCAGTCATCGAAGTTCCAACACCCGCAGACGATTTTGCACCAGAGCCTCTTCCAGAAGTACCTGAGGTCCCAAGGACTCCGCCAGCTTCGTCTTTCAGGAAACCCTACCTGCCCTCCCCAGCCTCGACTCCACCAGCCGTTCTGGATTCCCTCAAACGCGATGGCTTCCGAGCACGAACCATTTCAGACTTGTCATCAAGTCTCCGCATCGAGATTCCAGTCCCGCAAGTGGGGAGGCAGTTGGTTTTCCTCCCTTCACCGACGGGCACCATCCGCAGTCATATGGAGTCTGGAGAGTCTTCGCCTGGTACCCTTGCACCACTCTCTCCACCAATTGTACTTGCGAAGCCCAAGCCTTCCCGTGAGCCATCATTGGGTTCCCCGATCGAGCTCGTCTCGGAGCTGGAGGCTCTACCTCCCCTTCCGGCGTCCCCCACCTCGACATGGAGCAGCAACTCAACTCTCCCATCCAGAGCAGGCTCCCCGAAACCGAAGTCTGCTACGAGGGAGGCTTCGTACAATTCCCAAGTCTCTGGCTCACTCACTCTTACGAACGATTCTGTGGTCCTAGATCAGAAGGGTGTAACTCCAACGGCCTTGGAGAAGCCTTTGCCCTCCTCTAGGGTGTCCACTGCGCCTAGTACGCCTCTGAGCGAGTACCTCGTTACGCCTGCGGAGGAGAAGCCACGAAGGGGAGAAATCAAGTACCGTGTCCCCCACCCGCCCATGAGCATTCTGTCCCCCTCGGTCTCTGTGGGAGAGTACCCCGAAACAGAGACGCGAGGCAAGCGGACAGGGTCGACCGTAGCCGAGAGCGGTGCATTCATTGTTACTGGCTTTTTGGTAGGCGCGTTTGTGACGCTCTTTATGATTACAACACAACGCAGGACGTTGCTTTCGTTGACTTGAACAGTCTGGAACGGATTGCTGGGAGGTTTTTCTTTTGTTTCGTTTTTTTTTTCTGCGCAGGCGTTTGTTGTATATTTATTGAAATCTAATCGCCCCTGTACAATAAGTGTACAACAGCAGCTGTATAAGTAACCAGCCTGCAGTAGAATAGATCCTGCGCACGCAGCCCGCATGTACCGATATCGATATGTCTTTATGTCCTGTATGTAGCACCAGTCAAAGTCAATATACGTCCTAGTTTACAATGGTCGAGATCCTTCTTTGCTCAGCCTGTGTTTGAAGTTTGAAGGCGCCAATCTAGAGTTTGATGGCGTACAAGAACCCGTCGTATCCTTTGTCGCCAACGGTAGCGATGGTGGTCGCCTCAACCTCCTTATCCGCTTGGACTGCCTTCAAGAGTGCCCTAACGCCCTCAACGTTTGGATCTGTGTATTCGGGGATCGCGACTTGTCCATGGCGAACGACGTTATCAACGATCTACAACATAAGGGTTAGATGATGAAGTTATTCTTGTGCCAATCAATGGCCGACCAGGCGGGTCAGCTACTCACTATAACACCACCCTTCCTAACGAGGCGCTTTGACTCGGTGAAGTACACCAAGTTCCCCTGCTTGTCAGCGTCGATAAACACCAAGTCGTAAGGTGGGTTCGCCTCAAGCGCCTTAATGGTATCTCCTGCAGGTCCGACAATGACGTCAACTTTGTCCGCGAGGCCTGCGTTTGACAGGTTCTCCCGGGCGATCTAACGTATCGTTGAGCACGCGCTAAGGTTCTTATGAGTCACGACGAAAGCGTGTATGTCCTCACCTTTGCATGGGCTTCCTCGAGCTCGAGAGTAGTCAAGGAACCAGAGTCTGGTAAGGCCCTTGCGAGCCAGATGGTAGAATACCTGAATATCGAAAACAACATTTAAGGTTAGCGCTCATTAGGAGTACCACTTCGACCAGTAGGGACAAAAGTTCCTCACCCTCCCAGTGTTCCCACCTCCAAGATCCTCTTCGCACCGATCGACTTTGCGAGCAAATTCAACAACTTGCCCTGCGCTGCAGAGACGGCAATATTAGGCAAGCCGCCATCCTTGCTATTCTGCTGGGCAGCATTGAGGATCGGATCGTCGACAAGGAGGAATGAGTTGTGATAGTCGTCTGACCTCTTGAAGGTCTCGTAGGTAAGTGGAGGACGTTCTGTGCGGGCCTGAGGTTGAGAAGACATGCTGTTGAATGGAAAGTGGGCAATTTCTATCCGATAATGACTTGACTCAACTTATATAGGTCCAGATTGTTACGGTATTTATATCGCACTCGGGAGATGGTGTCACGTTAAGCTACCATGTGCAAAAATGTCGTACCTGTAAGAGACTATTTCCAAGCCATTTCCGGGTAAGGATCCGAGAGGGCTCCTGAACGAAGTGTGGCAACGAGTTATCACATAGTCCCTAGCCAGTAATCGCTGATTTCGTGTCTTGGTTGCACTCATATTCGCCAGCCAGACGATGGGAGACAACTATACGGGGAATCATAACATAGTTTTTCGCGACTGCGCTATGATGGGGGCAACTTGTTGGGATCCCGCAGAAGAGATGGAAGATGGTTGTCATATCTGATACTGTGTCGACTGACTCGAACTACATCACCCACTCCGTGACCTTCCTTGCCTCCGTGACGCGACGTTGCACGATCTCCTCGACTTCCTTTCCCCAAAGGTCTCGACCAGCAGCAGCAGATTTCGCACCAAGACACGTCTCTGCATGCTTTTCAGCATCTTTGTGCTCGAGGACAATGCAATTTTCGATGCTCAATGGTCGAGTGAAGTCCCATCGTACGAGAGTAGGTCGTGTTGGGACATCATGTGGCGGCAATAATGACCTTCCACGATAGAGATCTTCGAATACTAGGGCGACATCATCTTCGTCAATGGGCAGTCGACTGCAGAATCCGCTGGTTAGATCCCCATTGTCAAAGGAGTGCAAGCTAATAAGGACGTACTTTAGCTGTTCCCCAGCAATTTTCTCTTCTCGACGGAGCAAGTCTCGATATATTCTCTCGTACAATTTCCTTCTGTTCTTGATTGGCAAGGGGTTTGATATTGGCTTGCCAGCCATCTCACAGAGGATGTACGAGGCGATGTTCAGCCCGAATATTGCGGGTAAAGGACCTTGGGCACCATAAGCTCACTTGAATCCAGCAGGTAGCAATTTTCACGAACCAAGTACTGGGAGAATGCGGACCCTGAAATCGTCAAAGGCATTGAGCTCCTTCACAGCTCCTTTCTGGAACTCTTCTTCTGGTAGAGGAAGTAATTTGACATCTCCTGGGACCTCGGTAGAGTACACCACAGGAATTCCAGAATTAACTCCCAGAAGGCGCAACCGGCGGCGAACAGAGCGGGCTAGTGGATCGTAGATGGTGTGTGAGATGTCACTGATTTGAATCCGGGTGGGGTCACATTTAGCTCCTGCACCCATAGATGAAAAAACCTGCTGACGGGGTGAGTAACGAACTTGTGTAATACAGAATATGAAAAATACCTTGACATTGTTTGCATGGCAATACTTCAAGAGGTCTACCTTGGTCTGAATGTTGTCTATGGCATCTTCAAAGTGAAGTCACGGTCAGAAAGGGGCTGGCCGAATGGGTGAGCAGGCATTCACATACCTACAACCCAGTCATACCCGTCTAAGAGCTCCCCACCCTCTTCCTTCCGCCAAATGTCCACACAAGCATCTATATCTACCCATTTTGAGACACTCTTCAGAACCCTTTCTACGCATTTAACCTTTGGGGTCCCGACATCAGAAAGAGCTGCAGTTGCATGGCGGTTCAGCGACGATAATGTGACGTAGTCGAAGTCAACCAAACGGATTTTGGATACACCTCTTTCGTAGACTTAGATTGAGTGACCAGGAAGAAAAATGGTACGACTCACGACCGTACGAGCATCACAGCTGCCCAGCTACCGACACCTCCACAACCTACTACCA
Organism: Candolleomyces efflorescens; assembly: GCA_027579765.1. Lineage (NCBI taxonomy): Eukaryota > Fungi > Basidiomycota > Agaricomycetes > Agaricales > Psathyrellaceae > Candolleomyces > Candolleomyces efflorescens. The sequence goes on along the minus strand of JAMZDL010000005.1, from coordinate 221,268 downwards.
CAACTGAACTGCCGCGAATCTTATCCATCCCCTCCTCTCCGAAGAAAGCGTAATTGCGAGCCAGTTGCTCTCTGATGAGTTCTTCATCATAATCACCGGCATCTTGGAACCTCGAAGCCTTCACTTCTTCTGGAAGGGAACGCAGGTAGATGTCTGGCGAATCCGTGTCGGGAGTGCGGGCTGTTCCATTTTCGGTAATTGAGCGATGTATTTCACGGTCGAGGTCTCGTCGTCGTCGCCGTCGTGAATGTGCAGACCACGTATAGACTATGCCAGCCGTCGACAGAGAGGCTATGACTGCTGTAGCGATGAGCTGAGCTCGGTGAGAATGCAGGTTGAGAGAGGACATCGTCAAGCCATCGGCAGAGTCTGCCAGATTCCAGGTCATGCTCGGAACACGGATCAGCTTCGGTCCGCTGCCACATCGGCTTTCAAACATCAACCGGGGCACTGGTTCTGATCCTCTGCAAGCTCTCCTTCCTTTCGCCAACAACGAGAAAACGCGTCTTTCTCGGAATGAACTGCCATGGAACGTCTCGTGGCCACGGAAGGGCTACAGCCTCTCACCTCATTACTCCTTGGTAGGAATATCCAAAGCAGGTACTATGGCCTGTCACCGATGGCATAACCATATTGCCAGCCTCCTTTCCTGAAGAGGTGACGCTGCTCATCTCGGCGGCCTCATGTTTTTCGAGCCGATTGAAGGCGTTAAAGTTGAATGAGGCTTCTGGTGTATTGATTCGTAATGAGGTGCGGGCGAAGTCTTCGACTTTAGAGCGCTTTTTGGTAACACCTCTCCCCAGGTACAGTAAACGCTCTCACAGTCATCACCTAGTGCTATCTGTGTGCGTTTATTAATCCTGTCTGTCAAAGTATGCACTTTGAAATGAGCGTTTTTATCTCCTCCTGGCATTGTGGACACACCGCCTTCTGTTCAGGGCTTAGCACACTCTCGTATGTCGTGCTGCAATTCTCTCGCACTCAATACGGCAGATGTCAACGTCAACGCAGCCCATGGGACACTATCTGTGCCTTGTGTCCCCTTCCGTGGCTTCTCCAATTCAGTGCACCCAGTCTGGGTATTTAATGTCCTGCCTTCCTCTGACCCCATCATCAAATGCTTCAATCAAGCTCCCTTCAAGCTTTGGTAACCTTAGCTTTAGTATGGGCTACATGGCGCATGCTCAAAGGTCTCCTCTTCTCTCATCCTCTTGATCGTATCCCTGGTCTGAAGGCGTCGTCTTGGATAGCTGGTGGTTAACTTTTCCTCTCCCAGCTTCCCTTCCTCGCTAAGCCTCCTTTCAGGAAACCTACTCCAGGTGTTCGACCAGGACGGTTGGGTTTTCCACGACGATGTAGCCGATAAGTGTGAGCTCCCGTTCTTCAGTTTCTCGGAAAAACCTAGAGTTCTGAAATATTCACACCGTATCAGATGGTGGTGTCTTTAGATTTCAAGGCTTCTTCGGGGTGGGACAAAGCTACGACGTAGTCAAGACTGAGGCTGACCAGATTTAGGCTCGCTTTATTTATATTCACGATCCCGTAGCCCTCCAACACATCGCCTTAAAGGTCACCAGCCCTCTTCCAGCCCTTCAACTCTTTTGAGTGGTTCTCATGCTTTTCACAGGAGCAGCATCTGTACGAAAGTGGCGATGATATGGCTCTGTCAGTTCTTTACTTGTGCAATGCTTGCGCCTACTACTAATTCGAGTACGCTTCAGTGCGAACACGCTTATCTTCGGCCAAGGACTATTGTCTACCCGAGGTATGGACGAAATTAAATCTATATGCGAGGGTAGAGGTTGACTTCAAACCAGGCAATCAGCATAAAAAACAACGGAAGCTCCTATTTCCTCTGTTCTCGCCTTCTCAGATGCGAGAAATAAGTGCGTCGTTCTTGTGACGGCTAGATTGTGGGGAACCGACAGCTGAAGAGAAATAGCACCCATTTTCCACGACGTCGCGCAAGGAGTGAGCGTCCCCTCCGCTCTAAGCATACTCTCCTCGCACTGACTGTTTCTCAGCTCTGTGATGCTATAAGTCGTCAAATTTCTGAAGGAAAGAACGAGGTCTGCGCCCACGATCTTTTGTAGAGGTCTCACTGACCTTCACCTTTAGATCAATATGCTGAACTGGTTGACCCGGACGGCTTTGGAGTACGTTGCCAGAGGTGTTCTAGGCACCTCTTTCGACATGCACCAAGAGATTGAACACCCTTATGCGGTCTCCCTGAAGAATTTTGCGTGAGTGATGTGGGTGTGATCCTCTCCTTCAGCTTTATCTAACTCTCAGTGTAGGCGGATCATGACCTTTCCTGAGTTTATATTTCCTCGGTTCTTCGTTCTTCCCTACGTGAAGGACCTGGGAACCCTGGGATTTCGTCGTTGGGCAGTTAAGATGCTCCCATGGAAGAGCCTTCACATTTTGACGGACATGGTAAATGTGATGCACAACACCTCCGTCTCGATTTATGAGTCGAGGAAAGACGCCATCGTGAATCAGGGGGAACTGTCTTCGGAGCCGAGCAAAGGAAAGGATATAATGAGCATTCTTCGTAGGTTCCTACCCACCGCACTCCTTGCCGCCGTCACCGACCCTGTTTGTAGTCAAGGCCAACCTCGCAGCGTCTGAAAAGGACCAGCTCACAGAGTCGGAGCTACTTGCACAGATAACGTACGTACAACAACCCCATAGTAGCACTTGCTGAAACCCTCGGCGTGACTAGAACGATTACATTTGCCGGAATGGAGACGACCTCGAATGCGTTGGCCCGCACACTTTATCTTCTCTGCGAACACCCTGAGGTCCAGGAGAAACTGCGTCACGAGGTCAGGGGCGCACCAAACATCGATGGAAGGATCCAATACGATGATCTGTTTTCCTTGCCTTACCTTGAGGCTGTGTGCAGAGAAACTATGCGAGTGTACGCCATTTCTTACCTGTCAGGATGCGCATCTACTTAGCGTTTCCCAAAGATACACTCCTATCCCGCTGATTGCGAAACAGTAAGGATCTCCTCCTAGGCAAAATTTAACTTACGCTGATGGTAGAACGTAGAGCTCAAAAAGATACTGTTCTTCCCCTTTCGAAACCTATCACATCAATAGACGGCAAGCCCATTACAGAGATCCACCTTCCCCGAAAAACCAACGTCTGTATCTCGCTACACGCCTGCAATCGTGACCCAGCAATCTGGGGTGAAGATGCAAGAGAATGGCGGCCAGAGCGATGGTTATCTCCATTGCCAGATACAGTGGCCGGCGCCAAGGTTCCGGGAGTGTATTCGAATTTGTAGGTTCATGACCTTTGCTTTTCCCATCGAATTTCGCCAACTAACGAACGGCTTCCCCTCCAATTTTAGGATGACGTTCTGGGGTGGGCAGAGATCGTGTCTCGGCTTCAAATTCGCAGAATTGGAGATGAGTACGTACTTCTTTGATCTTTCGTTCTGTGTCGGTTTCACTCAACCCACTATTTCACAGAGATCGTCCTCTCTTCACTCCTACAACGATTCCGTTTTGGGCTTAGCGATAAGAAGATCATCTGGAAGATGAACGGAGTCAATCAACCCATGGCGGAGAATTCTGACGCTGACCTGGATAAATATGGCCTACCCCGCCTTCAGCTGCCGTTGCGGGTGACTCTCTTATCCGACTCGGATTGACGCACATGTCTATCTCTTGGTTTATTAGATTCTGAGAATCAGTGTCTTGTATCAATGAACAAGTGCCGGCAGGAAACAGTAGCTATAATACAAAGTGTAGACGATCCAACAAGGTTCAATCGACTGGTCCAGTCTCCGGCTGCCTGAACGACAATGTCCAATTGTCGATGTCCTGCCAGATTTTATCTAGAACCTTTTTATCCCACCAAGTCTCGCTAATCATTAACGGGTCGTGGCAGGCATCTGTAGCCCAATGGGTCGTAACATCCACATCATCCTTCATCATAGCAGAAATCAATGCCCTCACCTCCCTCACTAACCTTTCTCCATCGCCACATACCACGATTGTTCTAGGGAAAGAGGCAAACAGGCCGGAGTAATGACAAGTCTTGCGGTATGGGTTTTCCGAGTCGTCCCATGACCGCAGCATTGGGTTTAAGATCTCGGAGTGGCGGAAGTTTCGAAGTGCGTCGGGTAAGTTGGGCAGGGTATACCTCCAGAACTTGCGTCTGTATTCACCCTCGGGATCTTGCTGTACCGAATGCCCCCAACGCTCGAGGACGATCGGAGAGCACGGTGAGACGTATTCCGAGTGGGCGACTTGCATCAGTCGACGGTCCTCGTCTTCGTTAGTTGGACCGGTCTTCTGACCTTTGAACCCGAGGAAGGTGCGCTGGAGCAGGGCACGGGGCTCTGGAGTGTCTACGAGGTAGTCACTGTTCGCGTTCGGTCTGGGTATATAGGAAGACAGGGTTTCTGGGAGGTTATGAGATGTATCGCACGAAGGCTGAACTAAAGCGTCAGAAAAACATCACATGTATCAAGAGGTAAGCGCACCGAGAGAAGGATCAAGCCATGGGGACTAGGGAGTTGGGCTTCATCTCGCAACCAGCGAGCTAAAGAAAGTGCAAGATTTCCTCCAGAACTGTCTCCGACTAGCATGATTTTGAATTTCTTCCCCTCTCGAGTGTATTTATCAACGACATGGGAATAAACAGCGGCAGCATCCTGAACGACAGCCGGGAATGGAGCTACCTGTAATAGACGGTACTCCACAGCGTACACCTCGTCTAGGATCCCTTTCTGGATGATGTGTAAGCCTTGTATTGTTGAATCTTCCAACCATTCGAAGAATCTCACCTGGACCAAGCCCCGGGGGATGCGGGAAGTTCTTGATGATTCATGGGCAGACATATGACAGTACCCACCACCATGCAGATAAACTCCAACGACATAGGTTCGATCATCCTTCACTGGAGGACTCTCCAAGTCATCCGTCTTTACCTGGCTATGCCTCTTCATTGAGATTGAGAGCCTGGCTTTGGTGCTAGGTTTCCTCGGCCAGATGTAGCACCCCACCTTGACATAAGGTGCACTCTCTTCCTGCTTCAAAATCCCACTACGCAAGCTTTCCCTTAGCGGTTCGGCCCACTCGAAGCTAGTTTCCTTGAGAAACGCCTCGTTCGGAGCTGTCGCTGGGTCTCTAGTCCCCCAGGTCACGCCAGCAACTTCGGTGACCTTGAAAACTCGCCTCGTGAAGTTGACGTAGATGATTTGGCGGAGGTTCCATGAGGACCGTGGCCTGATAGATCGAGGCATGATGGTGTAGTATGTGGCCCACCATGGAACCATAGCCAGGGTGGTGGTGAGCCTCTGGAGTACGTACAAGGTCTTCCATGGCTCTTTGGCGTAAGGGAGGTGATCATAATGAGGGTAGGGTGGGTTCTTGTCGTATAGCATGTTTCTCTATGACTGTAAATCTGGCCTTGGGTCTGTAGGGTTTTAAGAGCTGCAGAGCTGCAGTGGTGAGCTCCAAGTGCTCCTTCTGACGTCATCCGGAGGTCACACGTCGACCCATAACGCTGTGCTGTGGGACCACCTACTGGCTACCAATGCCGAGAGTATGAGAGAGCCCTATGATGCAAGGTCAGGTCGGTAGTGGTTGGAACATGGAAGTTGAAGTTCATTAGTCGGAACAAGGACGGAGATCCAAATTCCCAGGTCGCGATCGCCCGGCCGGCACCAAAGCAATTCGCCCAACACATAGGCCATGAGCGTGAACTGGATCTCAGGGGAGTAATTCATTCAACGTAGGTACAAACGACGTGTACTAAAGCGATCACAGATGGGTTCGAACTCGGCGCCTAAAACAAGCCACATCAGTCCCAGATGACACCGCACTGACCGGGGGACAGTCACTTGAAGCCATGCACGCGGTTTAGGCCTACGAGGGACGGTGTATCTCCATTCATCAACTAGACTCTCCGGATTGAAGCTCCTCCGCGAAAGCTCTTGTGGAGATTCTCCTGGCTTCAAGGACGCTTTCCGAACTGGCCTTTGCTCAGCCAGTCAAAACTTCTTCTACGACCCCCGCTTCGTCAAATAGGAGCTGGGGAGTTGATTTATTCACATTGCTATGGGTGGAGCTTCTAGGGTCTGCTCATGAGAATCGCAACGATTGTGCCAGCTACATGATACCTTTAACTATCAACTCGACATCGAAAATTCGTCCATCGTGGGATCGCCCGCTGGAGGAGTTTGCAGGTAAGAGCGCGGCCTGAGAGGGATAGGATAACCCCATTCCCCAACAAACCCTTCGAGATTCAGATCCTTCTGCAAGAGCTCATTTTCGATGTCCATGGTTTTGGGCTTGACAAACCCGATGCTAACATATCGGACCTTGGGAACTCTGCAAACTTCTGGGACCGTTGATAAGCTGGCTTTCGCTCTACCTATCAGGAAGTTGACCACACTCGCTTCGTTGAACAGGAGCTGCACGGGTGTCGCGTCCAAAACGCTAGCTGAGTTCAGAGCCAACTCCTCAAGCTTGGGACACAAGAAACCAGAGTTGACCGTCACAGTTTGCCCATCTTCGATCACCTTTGGAGTGAGTCTTTCCAAGAAGGAGTCGCAGGCTGACACTCCGCCCCACGGCAAATTCGAATTCCAACTTTCTGAGAATGGCGACCGTATGGTGAGACACATGAGGTTTGGGAGGTGCTCCAGGCACCTCTCCACAGCCTGTTGAGGGACACCGGTATGTTTGAAATCCAGGCTGGTGATCGTATGCCCAAACTGTAGCACCCACTCCATCAATGGTATTTCACTCGGCGCTTCGAGGCTCCAGTGACTTGGTGGTCTGGGCCAGAAAATAGTACTGTTTTGGGTGAAGGAGTGTAGGGATGGAAGATCGAGAGCAGAGGCCAGACTGTCTATCCGACTGTCTTCTCGGAGAATTAGGGACTGCAGGTGGGGGAGGCGACATACAGGCTTTTCATATACAGGAGTGACCAAAGGTGGTGTCTCGCCCCATTGAACATGCGGAGCTGCCCCCCAGGAAACGGACCCACTCCCTATGGCAAGGTTACACCGTTTCAAGTTCGGACAAAGCCTGAGCAAAGTCAGTGCTTCATCTGCAGTTAAGTGAGCCTCGCCTCGCCTTCCCGAGGGGTTACACATGTAAGGTCTCAGCGAAAGCTCGGTCAACCCCACCCAGTTGACTTGTAACACCTTCAAACTCGTAGCGGCCTTGGGGCAGGCCAACGCCAGCGACTGCAATCCCTGCCCATGTACAGTACCCAATCGAAGTCCATCCCAAAAGGGTGCGGAGTTTGATTCACCTGGAAGGCTGGGCACCTCGAGGGAGTCCAGAGGGTTGATCACGATTGCGGCCTTACGAAGAATGGGAACATCTTGAGGGGCAAGGCGAAGCAATCGGGTCAACGGGGACCCGGAACTACTACCATTGATTGAAAGCTTGAACCTGACGTTCTCCCACCGCTTGGACTCGGTGAGGAGGAGGTCCACAAGTTTTCCCAAACCCACGAGTATTGAGCCTTCTACGGCCCTCAAGTGGGTTGTGACGAACCCTCCGGCGGCGCCCTCGGACGCCTCCACGAAAACGGTCAGAGGGCAGCCCTTGGAACGGGTCAGCCAAATCGTGGTCGTGTCGAGTAGGCGCTGAATGACCGAATCGAAGAGGGTAGTGATTTCGCCGTTCATGTCGACCTCATCGTCCGCCGGAGGAAATGGGGAATAGGGATCGCAGTTGACGAGGGGTATGACCAGCCTGATCCTGGACCACAACAAAGGAGTATCGAAAGCTAGCCGCCGCCAATGGCGGCAGACATGGCTGACCACCACTGCTGGATTAATCCAGGTCATGGACGCTTCCAAACGTTCGACAGCGGGAAGGCATGCGAGGAAGATGGTTGAAAGGATGTCGGACGGCAGTAGTTTAATCGGGGCGATGAGGGCTCGATGTTTCCGGACGAATATCTTGCTGGCTTTCCGTTGAGCCCTGAGGGCGCCCAAAGAGTCTTCAATGTCCTTGATCTCTTCGTCGATGCTACTTATAGCATCGAGCTTTTGCTGGATGAGTGCTTTGATAAGGGGCGTCTCAGCATCTGAGGGAATGTAGTCTGAGTCTAGATACTCTGAAAAGGGTGAGTCCATCGTCAAAACGACAGTATGGCAGTGTCAGTGAGAGGTCGGGCTGAGTGAAGTGATGATGGCGAGAGATACCTTGGAGATACGTACCACTCAAATCTTCCGCTTCTGGCGTCAATCAAGGTGTCACGTTTGTCCTGAAGTCAGCAGACTCAAATGCTCAGAATTCATCGTCAGTCAGTACATTAGTATTTGAAAAGGTGATACTTTCTTCCCAGTGCTGTAAACATATTTCCAGTGTGAAGTCCGACCCCACAGTGAGCAAGCTCACGCTTCGCGAATGGCAATAGAACATTTTTTGATATGACACACACTGAGTCGCGCGCGCAATGCTCTGCCAGTGCTCGGAATTCGAAGTCGCCACAGTCGGACACGCACACCTTCAAATAATTTGACCTTCAGGCTTCCAGCCACGAGTTACTGATAGAGTGTTAGCGACAGCCTGAATCGACGTAGCTAACAGGGCCTCGATAGGGATTCATGATATCAATCATATGGTGTGCATTCACTGTTTAGTAGTTAAATCTATACATATGAACTCGATACCAAAAATTCATCCAACATTGAATCGCTTATGAGAGGGGTCTGAAGGTATGAGCGGGGCCTAGGAGGGGCTGGATAATTCCATTCCCCGATAAAACCCTCAAGATCAAAGCCCCTCCGTGAAAGCTCCTCTTCAATGTCGACAACTTTCGGTTTTACAAACCCGACGTTAAGGTATCGGAGCTTGGAGACTCTGCTGACTTCTGGAACCGTTTTCAAACTGGCCTTTGCTCTGCCCGTCAAAAGCTCCAGCACGCCTGCCTCGCTGAAGACGAGCTGCACAGGAACCGAGTCCAGAACGGAGTTCAGAACTAGATCCTCCAGCTTAGGACACAGGCACCTATGATGAGCTGTCTCCCCGTCCTCGAACACCTGTGGCGTGAGTCTTTGCAAGAAAGAGTCACAGCCTGACGCTACTCCCCACGGCAAATTTGAACTCCAGCTTTCCGAGAATGGCGAACGTATGGTGAGGCTGATGAGATTGGGAAGCTCCTCCAAGCACTTCTCGACAGCGTGTTGAGGGACACCGACGTGCTTGAAATCGATGGTGGTGATCGTATGTCCGAACCGCTGGACCCACCCTACCAAGGGGATATCATTCCACAGTTTCTCTTCTTCGGATGCATAGTACGATTCGTAGCCCTCCGCACTCACAGGCGGTCTGGGCCAGAAAATGGAACTATTCTGGGTGAAGAAGCGTAGGGAAGGAAGGTCGAGCGCAGAAGCCAGACTATCTGTCCGACTGTCCTCCCGAAGAATCAAGGAATATAGGTGGGGAAGGCGACATAGTGGTCTATCATCTTGAGCCGACAGGACGGGAGTTGGCCTTGGATCCCAAACATGCGGAGGTGTACCCCAGGGTACGGTTCCATTCCCAATTGCAAGGTTACACCGTCTCAGGTTCGGACAAAGCCTGAGCAAAGTCAGCGCTTCTTCTGCGGGCAAGTGAGCTCCGCCTCTCCGTCCAGTGGGACTCCACATGTAAGGCCTTAGCGACAGCTCGGTCAAACCAGCCCAATTTACCTCCAACACCTTCGATTTCGTGGCAGCCTTGGGGCAGGCAAGCGTCAATGATTGCAGTGCGTCACCGTGTATGGTACCCATTCGAAACCCATCCCAGAAATTTGGAGTGGGTTCCGAGCCAATACTGGGACTTATCGGTGTATCGAGGACGGAGTCCAAAGGGTTGATTACGATGGAGGCTTTGCGAAGGATAGGGACATCTTGGGGGTCAAGGCAGAGCAGCCGACTCAACTGCGATGCGGAGTTATGACCATCCGTAGCAAGCTTGAATCGGATTTGCTCCCAGCGCTTTGACTGGCTCAGCAGAAGGCCCACGAGCCGTTCCAAGCTCGTGAGTATCGAACCTTCTAGTGGCTTCAGCCGGGATGAAACGAAGCCTCCACCAGCGCCCTCTGATGCTTCCATGCAAATTGATAGCGGGCAACTTTTGGAACGAGCAAGCCAGACTGTGGTGATATCGAATAAACGTTGAACGACGGCATCGAATAGGGAAGCAACCTCCCCGTTCACGTCTGGCTCATCGTTCGCAGGGTGGTATGGGGGATAGTAGGGATCGCAATTGACGTAGGGGAAAACCAACTGGATCCTAGACCACAGCAAAGGTGTTTCGAAAGCCAATTGCCGCCAATGACGGCAAACATGGCTTATCACCACGGCTGGATGGTCGCATGTCATGGACGCCTGCGGGCGTCCAATAGCGGGAAGGCATGCTAGGAAGACTGTTTGAAGGATGTCGGGTGGGAGTTGTTTAATTGGGGCAATTAGGGCTCGATGTTTCGTGATGAAGATCTTGTGGGCTTTCCTTCGAGCCTTGAGCGCAGCCAAAGATTCTTCAAGGCCCTTGGTCTCTGTGTCGATCATGTCGATGGCATGAACCTTCTCTTGGATGAGTGCCTTGATCAGATGCATCTCAGCATCTGAAGGACTATAACCTGTGTCCAAACGCTCAGAGAATGGTGAGTCCATTGGCAACGATGGGGGCGGGGAATGGTTCGACGTAGAAGGACGGTCTGGTCCAGTGGCACTGAGTGATACTTATCAGGCTGTTAAAGAATGGCGAATCAAATAGGGAGTGAAGGATCCGTCAATGGAGGATGCTGACTCCAAACTCATGACGGTTTCCCACAAGTCAATGTAACAGTACTAGCTCTTTGATTGTTAGCCATATCACACGAGTTACTGTAAATACACGAAGAATAGCTAGCGCAGGCTCAATAATATTGCCCGCAGTACACGCAGAGTTGAGGTACATAAGTCATTACGACCAGCTAAGATAGAATAACGGAGAAAGGAGCAAGCCAGCAGCACTCAAAGGTGAATGCAGCCACCAGGGCAATGACGGAGTTGCACTGCTGCTGGCGGTTGCATAAACCGGCTGCTTGCGGAACGTTTTGAGATAGTTGATATGCCAGGTCGCGTTCTCGAAGAGGAAAGATTGATAATTAGGCCTACGAGTAGGGCAAGTGAGGAACGACCCGGCTCACCTCAAAATTCTTAGGATCCATCAATCGTTCTGGACAGGTGCCAGGGCAGTCAGTAGTGGCATATGAGTTTCCGGCCCATACACCTGAATTAACGTGAGCCCTGTGTGTCTGGACAAAGGGAAAAACCAACGACTAACCGCAAAAAGTGATATCTAAGAGGGAGGGAGGGTCAGTGCGGAATAGGCGGGCGCAAGAATGGCCCTGCTTACCGAACACAATGACATGTTGTCTAAAGAATTGGGTAATGTTACACCTCGTGTTTCCGAGCACGGCAGAAGGTGGCCCCCAGAGTGAAGGGTTTGGGGCGCCGTCGACTACATCTCTGGGAATCGCTGCCCGGAAGAAAGACCCTGTGGAGTAGACCGTCAGCCTCATGTCATACATCCTGGGTCGAGGATGCCCAACATACAAACCGCGATCCCATTCTCGTCCCATTTCATTGCGAGGACTCCTCCTCCCTGAGACTCGAAGTAAGGGCCGTAGGATGCCCGACTCCATTCCGTTATCCCACATCCAGAGTTTTGATTAGCTTCAGAGTCGCAAGAAATGGTCCCATTCACCGGGGTAACCTGAAATACTCGTCAGGATGTACCAGGAAAGGCAGGATGACCTTGTGAACCTACAACAGGTGTTCCAGAGAAGGTTTGGTTGGAATCGTAATAACATCCAGGTAATGTATGCCAAGTGACCTGGTTGTGTTCGTTGTCATGCACTCCCTCGAGAATATCTATCTCTCCGTCCTAGAGTAGGTTTAAGCTGAGAAGCGCAGCAGCGGTACAGCCAAGATACTTACATCAGGCCAATTGGCGTTAGTAGTCCAGAAAGCAGGCCATATGGCTACCGGACCAAACAAAGGGAGTCGTGCGTCAGTAACTATCGTCTGTATGGTTCATTTGGACATACCACAGCCCCATGGTGCTCGCTTGAGGTCCAAGATGAACAAGCCACCCGTGTAGTTCTTGTTCGTTTCAATACGTACACTAGAGCGGAACAGTCAGAAAGTTCACGGTGCAATAGTAGAGCAAATGGCGCACCTCTCGCGATATTCCCCCAGTGGCAGCGTTGAGACCATATCTGATCTCATTACAACAGTGCCATCGTCTTCGAAGTAGGTATAGTTTTGGCTGAACGCCCGGTCTCGACTGACATATCTACGATGCTGTGAGCTTGAATGAAATGGAGGTGACACATGTCTGAACCTACTTCACCATTCCGCTGTACGTCAAAATGAAGAGTGAGCTTGGAAAATGGGGATTGGTTCAAGGAACAGACCTTGTCGGATCGGCTTCGGTGAAGAATTTCATTTCACTGGGTCAATTAGTCTAAAGGCTAATGCTTTTGAAAACAATGCACTCACTCGAAAAACGTCCGGCCCTGATACGTATCCTCTGGCAGCCAGATGAACTTCGTCCCATCCAAATTAGTGTCGAGCCCATCCCCGTTGGCCCTCTTCACCAAACCATCTGGAGATCGCATCTCATAGGTGGCTTCTGGAAATTCAGACCGCCCCTTTAGAGATCCGAAGTCGAGTAAGTTATTCGGCGCCGTGCGCTGGTTCCATCGTCTTGGTAGGAACGGATCTGACGCGTGCGCTGTCGGGTCTGAGAAAACTGCAAGCAATGGGAAGAGAATCGTGAAGGCTGGGGTATGCCACATCATTCCTTCCAAATGTTGTCCAATCCAAGGTATTACGCCAGATACTCCAATGGAATCGTGTTCGAAGTACCGAACGCTGTAGTCGTTAGAAGTCGTCCCAGGTCGTGTTCGTGGTGTAGAGTATAGTTTTTGAGCAACTTAGCTCATTGAAGGTGGTGGTTTGAGAACAAGACCCCTTGCAGCAAGGCTGGCTTGAGGCAAACTGCAATTTCCCCATTGTCGTTCCAGAGTTCTCCGGTTAGGTGTGAGTTCACGTTCTAATTTTAGACTCACAAACCGCAGCTGTGAGAAAGAGTTATGTCAGCACATCGGCAGTCCCGCCGGCCGAACCTTCAAAGTCTTATGGTGGTACAGGACTGGCGGGGCAATCAGTTTATTTTATTTGGTGCCTGAAATATGCAAGAGAAAGAGCCACTCAAAATATGAGACCATTTCTTTCGGGTTGGAGCTCTCAGCTGCGCACTGACATGATGCATGAGGAGCGCTCGACATGGCAGAAGACTCGTTAATATTGCTTCTAGCGATTCAACGACCCAAGGTCAACGGTTGGGAAGGCTTACTTGGATCTCAAGTTCCGCGTTTTAAAGATAAGAGCTTGAGCACGTCGAGAGGACTACTGAGAATAATTATGTCTTCTTATTATTGTCTGATCTATTGTGAAGCTGCAAGCCGACGCTTCGACATACACCTTCCACATGGCTTTCGCATCCGAGACTCGAGAGATCATCGTCGGGCATGTCAAGCCTCCATTAATGTATATTAAAAAAACGGAGGCAAAAAACGGAGGCTCACCATTTATTGTGCTTAAACACAGTCAGTTTCCTCACGCTACACCAAGCGTTACGTGAAGGTGCTGTAGTGGTCTACAGTCCTGGCAATCCATTCCGTTACTCAGATCTGGCTCGGAGCCTCGGAAAATCATGCCCGTGCCTAGGAAGGACGTCGACGGTCGAAATGAAGTCAAAGAGGCGGTATATCTTCGCACACTAGCGGTGAGGTACCATAAGCGTGTGCGAAGAATGAATCAACTTTAGAGCTGTGGCGATATCGCCCAAAGCAGAGAGATATGAGGTATTGGAGACGGAGAAGGAACTCGTAAACACCGAAAGCAACAGCTGAAGATGATCCACCTCCCATATATGAAATGAGGTGGGGCCCTCGGCAAGGACTCGGAGACACAGAGCGAGCGGCGTTAGATCCCCATAAGGTCTGTTACCGCAATCAGCGAGCCTCCCCTTATACTGCAGGTTCGCAGTAGAAGGCAACAACAATCGACAGTTTGGATGGCCATCGGAAGACGACTGCTGGCCTAGCCAGAAAGAGAGAGCCTGCGATGATATCGGTCGATCCGCAGAGTTACATCGCAACGGTAGACCAAGGTAAAACACGAGGAGAGTGAGCCATTGTCAATGTTGCTGGCTAGTTGCAGCGCACACAATGAAGGGGAACACGCACCGGGACTATGCCACCGTGCTCACAAAAGCATGGATCTTACCTCCATGAACTTGAAGAAGAGTCAATTGGACAATCAACCCCTTCATCAGAAGCGTTCTCCAGGAGACGGGAATCAAAAGGCAAAGAGTACAAGCGCAGACAATAGAGAGAGGCAACATCAAGCGAACGAGCCAAGGTGTCTCGAGGTTGTGATGGCGGGCGAGAGTACGTACGGGTAGAGTCACAGTGAGTCTCTAGTCCAGCCGTAGTCAGGGATTGCATATTGCTCTAAGCGCTGTAGCCTTTCCATTCCAGATGCGCACCGGTTAACGTTACTTTGAAGCAGACGAGAATGGAGAGGCGCGATAGGAGTGGATTCCACAGGTTTCCGAGAGCGCAGCAGAATTCCTTGTGGCGGCATCGAGAGAGCGATACAGCAGGTCATCATTTCTGGGACGCTGTGAGCCAGATAGCGCATGGAGTCTACTTACCTGACGTATGATATCAGTTATGATTCTAGATAGAGCAGTGTAAATCACACCCCCGGATTCAAGTGCTCGGTTGTAACCTGAATTATAGACAGCCAAGCAAAGGGACAAGGAGCCTGTTTGTATAGAACTTCTCTGACGACAGACAAGAAGAAAGGAAGACACGTATCCAGCGACAATCGACCAGCAAGTCGGTGGAAGTCTTTGGAAGAGCACTTTCTCAACCTCGTTTTTGTCCGAAAAGAGAAGGTCGTTTGTTGCAGGGCAGCGTTCGAAAACAGCGGCATTCGAGGGAACAAGCGAATTGCTCAAAAGGAGAGGGTTTGCAGGCTTACATAAAAATGATGTCGAACCCAAATTGATCACGAGCAGGGCCTGAAAAGGCAGGTGCGGACCAGCAACTTGGACCCACAACAGCTCCTGCTTGACTCTTCGACAGTCAAGTCGAAAAATAGTCGGTGATTTTGTGCACTTCGTGCAGGGTCTCCGGTCAAAAACCATGGTCGGACAGCGGCAGAAACAGGAGAAAGTGAGTGGAGCTTT
Organism: Candolleomyces efflorescens; assembly: GCA_027579765.1. Classification (NCBI taxonomy): domain Eukaryota; kingdom Fungi; phylum Basidiomycota; class Agaricomycetes; order Agaricales; family Psathyrellaceae; genus Candolleomyces; species Candolleomyces efflorescens. The sequence goes on along the minus strand of JAMZDL010000005.1, from coordinate 205,984 downwards.
ATCGAACGGCGACTACAAACTAGAAACCATACAGAGGCATAAAGTAGAAAATTTGCAGGCACGAAATACAAGGCAAAGGTAACGATGGGGACATGGGGGTGACGCAAACCAACAGAAAACGGAAAAGGCGTTGTCTATATACAAGACCGTCCTAATGAAAGGGACTGACGCCTGAGTAAACGCAGGGATGGGGAAGATTTGCACATGGTGTCTCCCAAATTGGAAGCGCGACAAAGAGACGACCTAAAGCGGGAATCACTAGAATCTCGATCTTGGTCCTGAATATGTCTGCACCCCGGACAAGACAGTTATATAACCCAGTCAAGATGCTCAAACCTCTACCAGCTGAGCTTTCCATCGCTTCCAAGCCTTCGTCGTCGCCAAAAGACAATGTTCCAAGTTGCATCCCACCCCCCATCCTTCAACATGCACGTTCACGGCCACCACATGCCCATGAGCTCACCGAGCGTCCAGCTCCCTCGCAACCTTGCTCGACCACCTTTCGCTGAGGTGTCGAGAGACGCAATCATCGCAACTGCTCCTGAACTTGCAAGTGTTCCAGTGGAGTATATTCGTAGAGGTCTCCGGCCAAAGGCTAACCAGTACGTACATTTCCCATCACCCTCCATTTCTCATTGTGCTAATCGACAACCGACAAATAGAATGCTTGCAGGCATCTCGAGCCTTCCGAAGTCGCAGATGCCGACCTCCATACCCCGTTCACAATTACCCTCGTCTATTTCCGTGCCAGTGTCGGGAGCTCAACCACAGCCGACATTTCCAACACATGCTCTCGCCGTATCGGCTTCAAAATCCCCATCCTCCAACGAGCATCTGATGATATTTCCGGTACATTCTCTGGTTCTGGCTTCGCACTGTGCATCGTTACCTCGACTGCCGCAAGCCTCAGCACCGGGAGGATCGAGCATTACTTTGCCAGTGCTCCCCCTAACGCTGCCTTCGCCAGCAGCCTTCTCCATTCTGCACCAGTTCATGTATCACCATCGGCTTGACTCCGTTCTCCAAGCGCTCTTCCCCCTTCCATCTGCATTCCTCCACAATCTTTCTCACCAAACGGTGCAATCAACATTGGCATCAGGAACCATGCTCCACCAGCTCTCGACCTACGTCTGCTCCTCGGCATCCTCCAATCTTGCAACCCTCACCACGCACGCAGCGCATGTGAAGGAGCTCTGGCAAGATATGGTCGCACTCGGTTTGCACGATCCTGAGCTTTGGGACACCGTGGACCTTGCTTGGGAGATCGTTCTTGGCGCGCTCAACCTAGCTGCTGCACAGCGATAAACGGAAGCCTCGCCCTGACTCTCGGAGCTTCACCGCATGCTCTTTGCACCTATAGAAATGGACGGTTCTTACCAATCTCCAGTGGGACCCATTGACGTCAAAAAACCCCTTCCATCCCTCATCTCTGGCTCTTGCATCTTCACCCCAACTTAATTTCGGACTTTTCGCTCCCCCTAATCCCGCGCAAATGGTTCGCGGCTCTCGGGCTCCATTCAAGCACCATCACCACACTGTATCAATACTAGCCTCTATTGTTTTCCTCGCGTTTCAAGGTAGATTTTGGGTGCGCAACGCGCAATCTGTAGCAATCATCTCATTGTATCGAATAACCTGACACTTCGTTCTATACCAGACTATCTTATTCGTATCTTCGACCTTCTCTCCTCTGCCTTTTTATGTATACCCTCATATTACATAGTCGCCTCAGGAACTATGTTTGCTTTCAGCTACTTCTATCATTATATCCCTCTAGACGCCGTCTTCTGTATTTCTAGTAGCCACAAACCAGAAAAAAACCAAACTCTAATTCCAAATTTACTTCCTCCCTTGAGACTTGACCTGAGTATATGGCATGGGCTCATTGACCGAAGTGAACTGCAATTCTGGTTCCAGCGCTTGCTCTCCTACGAGCTCAGGTGGCAGACCAGTTCCGGCCCGGAGAGCACATCCGTCACCGGTCCGGCGGCCTACAAATGGGCCTACAAATGGTTCGCTTTTGGCGTTTGTGTTGCTCGAGAGGCTGACTCCTACCACGATTATGGTTTGTCATAATGTTGAGGCGGACACGAATAATGTTGGGTTTTGAACGCAACTTTCATCCTTTGGGTGCAGAGCGAGGGTTCGCCGGAGAGCCCATTCTGTTTCAGGATGCTGGATTGAGAAGGTACATACGTAGCTGGCTCTGCTCTTACTCATACCGTCACCGCCGTTCTAACCCATGATTCCGTGGTCACAGGCTTCACGAGGTGTTCTCAAGCGCCCATGCTCGATGTGCAAACCAAGATCCTGGTTCAATCCTTCATCGACTTCTGCATGATCGAGCGTTTCGAAACCCAGTCCTCACTCGAAAGGCTTGGTCAATTCTGGGAATCTTTTGTGGGATACCGTTATCAGCACGCAAATGCTGCCTGTGCTCATATTCAAATCCAGCCGCTCTCCACCTAGTTGCACGCCTGCTTTCTTGACGCGTAAAGAATCCGCGTTTCAACCCTTGTCAGCCAAATTCGTCTCTTCTATCACCGCAATTTGTTTGTTCCTGTGGTCTTGCGGGCGACCGTATTCTCGAGCGCGTTTGGGTGGCAATCAATCTCAAGCAATGCCTCTATTGGCTTTTCCCGTGCTGTCTGTGGGTTCGTTTCGCCGTCTCCGAACTCGTTTCAAGGGAATCCACCTTCCGTTTGGATCACCACAGGAGCAATATCGCCTGAAGAAAGCTGTGGAAGGGCTCGAAATTTTGCTTCCAAAGGAATACTCTGGCTACTGGAGATTCTCTGGAATCGCCACCCATGCTCTTCGGATACCAGCAAAGATCTCAGAGCTCAGAGGGAAGACTCCTGGCGAGGATCCGGCCGAATTTCGTGCTTCTCCAGCGCTTTGTGTACGATTACCCAGTTCAGAGAATCGTCGAAGTACCCGTGCTCCGCTGAGCTCCAAGTTATCTTCTATCACCTCAGGGGCATCACTGCGCGTATGTAACTGCGGCTCGCGGGAGGCAAGGACAAGGTTATGGATACTGGGGTGTTCTATGCTTTGTTCGTCTTCGTCAGGTCGCGAAGTCCATGCGAGCTTGCACACGAGCGGCGTTATATGGCCAAAACCGTCCCTCAGCAACGAATATGACTTGAAATGGTACGCTCTAGTTGGTTTTGACCACGGCTGGCGCTATCACTCTCCCATCTTCTACGGTCCTGGTTATATCCAATACTGTATTTGTCACGGGCCTTTTGCTTTGTGCTGAGTCGCGAGGCGTGACGAAACGACCTCTACGTACCAAGGTAGGTTTTATTGCAACTTGAAGGTACCGCAGTCGAATCAAGTTGCTTCCGAATAGGTCATTCATGCATCTTCTCACCTTCCTCAGCACTCGTTGGCGCGTCATGTAGGCTCAGGGTCCGAATTCTTTCGGCCTAAAGCTCGAACACAGACCCCTGTACACGTTTCGACGGACGAGACGCCACGCACATGGTTTGCCCCAGCGGCTCTCTCTCCCGGACTTGCAAACCAACGAATCGGAGAGCCCTGAAGCCTGAAATGAGTAAGAGGTATTACTCATGAATTTCAAATTTCTGGATATTCAAACCAACTACCTGTCCAGGATCGTGGCCGTGCTTTTTGAACCGGATGTTGCAAGATCGTGAAAGGACCTTCGAAAGAGGGATCGGTCACGAAATTGGGCTGAGCCTTGAACCACTGAAATGAGCTCTACTTGTGTGATTCTTAGCATGTTTGTCTGGAGTACCGTTTCCAGGAAGCTGTGTTTTGCAGCCACGGTCTATTCTGGTGGGTGAACTCCCTGAATTTGACTGACGAACGCTCATCTGTCACCCCTGAATAGAGATTGCGATGTTCTTGGAGATCTCATCCTAGCACTATCGTTCCTCGGAAACTTCCAATAACTTGCCCACGAATCAGTTGTTCGGTTCTTCTGCTACCTGCAGGGCTAAGAGATTAGCTATCACATCAGCCCGCAAACCGTAATCTTGGTTCAACAGCCAGGCCATGGAAGTTGGGCGTTGTTCCGGAGCATTTGACATGTCGTCGCCACTCGGGAGCCTTGTCTCAGGGAACCCATGGCCAACTCTCGCAGCCCACTCGGGACATAACACATTGCTGCAATAAGACGAACGTCTAGTACGCCATGATCACGAAAGGGCACAATAACCTGGAGATTATACTCGGCGGAAATGCGCCGGTCGACAAGATGCTCGTAACCCCCATATGCCACTGACTTGATTTTCGTTGAGGGGATGGTTCCTGTGGTTCTCGATTGCGCGCCCCACTTTTAACCTTCATAAATTGGTTGATGCTTTCACAATATGATTTTAAATGCAGGGTCGTTTGATCGAATGGCCGGCCTTGACCTTAACATTCTGTTGCTTGAAGTGCGTATTTGGTCTGCCCACAGCCCGAGGTCGGATGGGAGAACTTGTACTGCTATATTCATCGCTGTCCATCAGGTGGTCTACTCACGGCTAGTCACCACTTTGTCAGAGATGTAGGTTACGGTTCGTGTAATGAAACTCAAAAAAAAAGGGTTCTCCCAGAGCAACCTGGACAGTATCGGCGATGCCATCGCGAAGGAAAATGGAGCCTAAGCGCTATATGTTCTATTCGATTGAGGATGAGAAATCCACTGAAAAGGGCGACGAAAGGATAGGATACAGGTAAAGATACACGCAGCTCACTAACACAAACTTCATGGGTATATACATACAGGATCTTGACTAGTAGTTAATGGTACAGTGCTTGCTCATCACGCGTTAATTAAGTTGGCGGCGTTGGGAGAACGTGGTCGGATGTCACAGCGGAATGGAAGAGGATGACTACAGAGGGAAGATTACCAAGTCAGCGAATGTGCTTCTGGTATCTTACAAATGGTTTCTTCTTACCTGATAGTCCCCGACGTCTGAGCTATGGGAGGCTCAATAACCACTCCGTTCTCCACGCATTTTGAAACGTTGAATACCGATAGAACGGCGGCCGCCGAAATGAATACTGAGGCGTCAGCTAGAACTCGACCTAGCGTCGGTAAAATGGACGGTAGAAGGCAAAGTTTATGAGCATAAGCCAAAGGGAAGAACGGCTGCGGGGCTAATACTAACCTGGACATATCCTTTGGATCGGCAGGTAAGGGTCACATTGATTAGCTTTCCTACGTCAGAAGATATGTTTGACTAACCTTCGACCAAAGCCAAAGCACGCGTTACGCGGGTCCGGCTCTGGATGAGGACCCAGGAATCGTTCAGGCTTGAACTCCATAGGTTCATGGTATACCCTTGGATCGTGGAGCAAAAACCTAGAATAGACGTCAGTCAACATGAAAGGCGGAAAACGGGAAACATCGGACGGACCATATATTTGGGAGAATGAGAGATCCCTTGGGAATGAAAAATCCGGCGTATACATCGTCTTCCATGACCCTATGGGGGACCCCTAATCACGAAAGGCTCCAGCGTCAGACCACAGAGCACCGAGAAGGGAAGATCCACTAACCCGTAGGAGTGACAGTGTGCCATCTCAATAACTCTAATGCAACAGCGTTGACGTAGGGTAATCTTTCCCGATCTGCAAAGGTCGGAAGGCGAGAGCTTCCTATGACAGAGTCTATTTCCGCTTGTGCTTTCTTCTGGACCTCAGGGAATAGAGACATGGCCAGGAAAAACGCGTGGATCGACGATACAGTCTGCGTAAAATGTAAGCGACGTGAGAGGGAGTGCCGTTTGCCGCAGAACGTACTGTGTCCGATCCACCGGAGTATAGCGATGCGGCAGACCACTTGATGTCGAATTCAGCTTCTTCGGTTAGCTTCGTCTCGGGCTCCAACAGGTTTGAGGTGAACGACGGCTCCGCAGACCCTGAGGCCTGGGCTCGGATCAATACAAGTATGGATGAGATCTGGGGAAGTGGCGACCCACCATCTGCTCTTTGACGAAGCGGTGAGGCCCATCGACCATTTCTTGGAGAGTGGATGCCCAGGCTTTAGCAGTGCGTTGGAACCCGGCTCCAGGGAACCATTCGGGGACATGTTTCACTGTGGAATTCGTCAGTTGTTTGTGGGCGGGGAGAATGTGGAATTGACCAACACTGGGGAACAAGGTTGACGAGGAAACCACCAGGCGCTGTGGAGAGCGAAAATTGTTCCGTAGCCTCGTCAGCTAGTTTGACGAAAGGGTCACCCTTTTCTTGGATTTTGTAGCCATGAGATATGCGCAAAATTATTGCACCGGCAGTTCTGGGCGTCAAGTCAGCCGAGTTGTCCGAAATCACGAATTCAGTGGGCACACAACTTACCTTCGAACATGACTTGCGAATTCTTCGGGCTTTGCCAGCAACAGCTTGAGGAAATTTTGAGTCTCTTCTTCTTCCACGGGATGGAAATTGGACATGGTGGCGTGTGTGCCTATAATTCGGTGGAACAGCTTGCGGTAGGTGCGAAATCGGTCGCCGTATGGAACGAGCACAAGGGTGTTTTTCCACCCAACCAGCTCGCCGCCCATGGGCATGACAGGCCTGTCAGAGTATATCGAGCTTCTCTTCTCAAGCAAATCAGTGGCGGCCTCTGTCGAATTGAGGATGATGAATTCCTGCCCGAAAATGGACACCGATACGATGTCCCCTGTGCACACGTTTTAGGATGGGTGATGAAGAATGCGAGAAGAGACACACCCCATTTCTTCCCCCAGTCAGCGAAGGTGAGCCACTCCTGCTCCGTTGGCATATCGAGGAGATTGCCCAGCAAAGGTAGTCGCTTAGGACCAGGTGGAAGAGGATGCAGTCGGCGGTGTGACAGAAGTCTCTTGGCCATATAAATGGCTGACAGTATGGCGAGGCCATCGATGAGATATAACCAAGACGGCATAGCGCGCGATGAGGGGGGATTAAGATGGTGCTTGTGGAGATGAAGGTTTGTCGAACGCCCCATTTATACCGTTCCCATTTGTTCGGTATACCATTTATTACTGACATCCCGGTGTGTGTGTCAGTGACCCGGTGGCCTTATGTCCTCGGAAAGCGTGGAGCGCAGCGCTAGCTTTTACGAACCAGACCGATTCTGTCTTTTGCTTCCCCCCATCAAATGGGGTTGGATTTCGGAGTCGGAACCGTCTCAGGGCGAGGCAGGTCGCTATTCGCTAGTAGTGGCCGAGTCCAAGAAGTCCTGCGCTCAATTGACAGATAGGAACAGGAAATGAGACTGCAAGCGAGGGGTGCTAGGTAGTGTGACTGTGAGTGCAATAGGGTCGCCATGCGAAATGCGGCGAACAAGTCTGATAGGGTCGGTGCACAATGGAGAATCGCGATGAATTGACAGATGGGATACGGCATAGGCATGGCGAGATAGGAAGTTCACCGTACGGTTATCAAGCTTATGTCCAGAGAAAGCAGGAGGACGAGACGGTTCACAGGAAAAGTGGGGGTCATGTTACCCATGTAGATGCAGATGTAGGGTCCGAACTGTTGGAGCTTGTTTGTCTTCAGCCAATGCGGCACTGGGACCGGCGCTTAGGGAACGTCGGCGCTTGCGACACCAATTAGTGGGGTCATCTTATCCAAGATCGACCTCTTTTCACCAGCCCCGGCTCACATGCTCAGCACGAATATAGCGGTGCCATTCTATGGAGTTGACCGATACACTCTGGTGGCATTTGGCTCCAATTTGCTTTCATCTACCGGGACCTGGTTTTCAGCGATGACACCGCGAGGGTTGGGAGTGTGTGAGGGAATCTCAACGTAAACCTCAGTCGAAATGGCCCCAGAGCTCGCCGTCCAGACGATGGGGCTTTTTCCAAAACGTTCCAGTATGTTCCATCTTTTACGTAAGATACAGCTAGATTAGATGCCGCCCTACAAGATAACCTGATCTGAGCGCCTAACTGTTCTTTCCACCCTTCTTTTCGCCTTCACCACATCCAACGACCCCCAAATCCTCGAATATGACCTCCCCAGAGAGACCCATAGTCTACTTTGACATCAGTATTGGCGATAGGCCTGCTGGACGCATCGTCTTCTCGCTCTACAGCGATCTCGTCCCCAAAACCTCAGAGAATTTCCGTAAGCCCTCGCTGCTTCCTGACAACGACGGTATGGATTGTGAATGATAACGATGCTTACAGGTGCCCTGTGTACTGGAGAGAAGGGTGTAGGAAACACTGGAAAACCCTTGCATTTCAAGGGGTCCAAATTCCACCGGGTAATCAAGGGGTGAGTTGAATACCTTTTCTCTGAGGAAACGCGTCTTGACTCTACCAACAGATTCATGTGCCAGGGCGGAGATTTCACCGCTGGAAATGGTACATCTTCCTCACCCATTGTGACGAACTGTAAACTTGCTCTGACACTCGGGTACAGGTACCGGCGGTGAATCGATATACGGTGAAAAGTTTGAAGATGAAGCTTTCCCTGTCAAGCACACGAAACCATTCCTGTTGTCAATGGTAAAGCATAATCTGCGCTACCCCCCGCAATTTGAACTAACAGGTGCTGGCCATCCCTCGTCACATAGGCCAATGCAGGTCCCAACACCAATGGCTCTCAATTCTTTATCACAGTGTCCCCCACACCTCACCTGGACGGAAAACATGTCGTCTTCGGAGAAGTCATCAAGGGGAAGTCAATTGGTATGCCTGCCTGCCCGCCTGAATTTCCATGTTCTCGGAGCTAATACCAAACTCTCAGTGCGTGCCATCGAGAACAACCCCACGGCTTCGGGCGACGTCCCACTTGAGCCAGTCGAAATCACCGACTGCGGCACACTCTCAGAGGACGACCCATCTCTCTCCGAATCCGCTGTCCAGGAAGCCGAGGATGGCGACCCATACGAGGATTACCCTGAGGATGAGGATCGCAACATCAACGAAGCCTTAATCTGCCTCGAAATTGCCAAGGCTGTGCGAGAGGTTGGCAATCGCCTTTTCAAAGAGGGCAAGATCGATGCCGCCTATCAAAAATATCTGAGTACGTCGAAAACCCTTTCGACCTTCTTGCCAGCGATTCTCTGAACTTGCTCGTTAGAATCCATTCGATACCTCGACCACCATTGGCCCTTGCCAGAAGACGCCTTTGAAACTGTCCGACTGGGCTACGAAGAGCTCTTCGTCCCTCTGTTGCTCAACTCTGCTCTGGCTGCCATTCGTGTGACACCTAAATCGTCCGCAAACGCAACCAACGCTATCGCCAACACCACCCGGGCGCTCAACCAGTTCACGCTGAAGGACGCAGACAAAGCCAAGGCCTTGTACCGACGTGCGCTTGCCCGGGTTCAACTCAAGGACGAAGAGCAGGCCGAACAAGACCTCGTCGAAGCTAGCAAGGTAGCTCCAGATGACAAGGCCATCGCTGCAGAGCTTGGAAAGATCAAGCAGGCACAAAAGGAACACAAGGATCGCGAAAAGAAGGCGTACAAGAGAATGTTCCAATAGATAGAAATAGGTATTAGTGTACAGAGCAAATGGGACTCTCGAATTCAAATGCAATCTCGATGGAATCATACTACTATCATCCCGTTCATAGATCTTGTTTTTTGGGATGTTCAGCTGATGAAGTACAGCAGGAACTTTTCCTTCTTGGCAGGCGATATTGGGGGTGCGAGTGAAGTAGGGTCGTCTCGTAAGAGGACAGGTGCGAAGACGCCAGCTGGTGCATCAGATCGTGAGCGCGGCGCTCCACGTCGGAAGAGGGTTTGAATGTACTAACCTAATCTCTGCGCGTGATCTTCATCTGACGTTGATTTGCCCATAAAGTGAAGGAAGGCAGTCACTGAGATCCAAACATTCACCGCGGCTGGATGTACAGCATCCAGGAGCTATGTTCCGACAGGTGGTTGGCACCCCAGAATCGCGAGCAGCAAACGACTCACCTCGAAAGCTTCGTCTCGATTCGACATCTCCACACATTTGGGATGTAGAATTCCAGGTATCACTGGTTCGGGTAAAGAGTCTAGCAGCAGCAGCAGGGCTGCACCGAACGCAAGGGAAACTTGACCGTCCGTTGTATCTGTGGCGGACCACGGGAATTCATCGCCTGTATCGAGACACTACACTCACAATATCAGGGCAATGGTGCCAGAAACAGGTACAAAGCAACCTACGTCGCGGATTTGGACGACCATCTTCTCATCAGCGGGCTGCAAGAAAACATTCTCCTAGCGCACATATATCAGTAAACTAGGTTAAGGAGTGCTCGCGGGAGCCACTGACCATGTTGCTAGAATTACTCATTAGCCAGTTGACCAGACGAATAATCTCAGTGGGCGCATTCTTCTGATGGCGCTCGTCCAACAGGTCCGTAGACGCCTTGACCGTCCGGATAGGCCCAGGCAACTGGGTCAAAAAGGATAGCGCATTTCCAAAGCACGTATATTCTGGTAGGAATATTCAGAATCGTAAAAACACCCGAGGACCGAGAAATGAACTCACCATATTCCGCCGAGATGGATATAAAATGATCTTTGCCGAGCAATGTGTGCAGAATCAACGTCCCACCCAGGTCGTTCGGCTGCCGATTCAGCTTGCCAGCAATATCGTTATCCACATAGGCCGTAAACGTTATCTCTGCGCTCTGCTCGGGAAGTAGCACACCCTGACCCGCCGTCGTGATCAGCCGACCGTGCAACACGATACCCCAGTGACCGCCCCACTCACCGTCTGAGGCTCTATCGACAGCCACTCGGGATCTGCGAAGAGTCATGACCGGCCGTCAGTTATAAATTACGCGACAACAGAGAGCGACGTTCGGGCTAGATTGTTACTACTTACGGATCGGCGCGTCGTTTTGGACGGGGACGAACCGAAACGCACACGGACCCTAAGTACGCGGAGAGTCGGGGTCAGTATATTTATGCCGCCAAGCATCTGCTACGAGGGATAGCACCTTGCTAGTATTCGTAACTTTGACCACTTGCACTTGCGGTTCTTGGTATCTAGATGGCCGCAACTATGAGTAAAGCCTTCAATAATCACGGTCATGCTCACATACTTCAAGGTCCCAAAGTCCAAGTATGCGTTATCTATCTTGAGACCCTTTCGCTCGTGCGATCCTTCCAGATGGTCAACTTCTCTGTAGAACCTCTTGAGAGTCTCGACATATTCTTCTTGGTTCAAAGTATCGACCTGTCATCCCAATAAAATTCGAAGGATCCTCAGTTACCTCACTCGTGAAATCCACGGATAAACCAGCAGCCACCAAAACGATTGTCCGTATGTAGTGGAAGGTATGTTGAAGCACTTGAAGGTCGGAAAGAGAAGAAAGAAGTTTGGTGACTCACATCAACTCTAAAATCCGCGGCGACAGGACGGTGATCGCTCATCGTAATCTGTGGATATGCGACATAAGATAGTGGCTCCACTCGACATGTCGGACTCGGGATGTACAGTATCCGGTCCGTCCAGGCTGGTTTACGCCTAGGAGATGTCGAAGACAGAAGGTTAGATAAATGGCGTTAACGTTATCAGTGACGAAGGATCTTCCGGCAAGGAAAAAAGCAAACTTTGAAGCATGCAAACGCACTTCACACGATCAAAGTGGAAGAAATAAGAAGTATGGAATATATGTTTCCTTACTTGAGATCATATCCGAGGACATCCATACCCAACCCTGGGCTAAAGCGGTAGGTCCTATATGTTCTCGAGAAATCAGCGCGTGTGGAGAAAGAGGTCGAATTTTGCGTTGGACCCACGGCAAATGCGATATCGTATGCTCCATAAATCCAACAAACGCTTTACCCTGCTTCTGAGCTTTCGTCAGCTGGGGAGTGGGAAAATGAGCCAATGAAGTCCGATGAAAGCACAAGTGGAGAGCACCGGCACCTGGTCATACCGAAGAAGCCCTGAGAATTTGTTAGAGGAATCCCAATCATCTTCTCGGAGAATACGCCGAAGTTCGAGATCAGGAATATCAATACGATAGTTCAGGTCTACGAGAACCAGTCAGTGCTGACTGTGACAACACCGAGGAGGGACCACCCATACCTCCCTGTGGCACACAACTGTTACCGCTGTTCTAGAAAGCTCAAAGACGAAGATGCTCACCATCCAAAATAGCACATCACTTTCGTACGCGTTCAAGGTTGGCAGGGAGTAGTACCCTAGTTCTTGATCTTCTTCCGAGGGCCATGTCACCTCAAAGACAAGCCTCTTTGAGAGGTCCTGAAAATCCGAATTGCGTTTGTCCACCATTTCGTCAAAAGCAGCCAGGTGAGCGTTGACGAAGGTAAACACAGTTGGGGCGGTGCTCCCAGGTGCTTTGAATGACAAGCGAGCAGCGGTTGCGCCTTTATTTCCCTACCTCTATATCAGACCCTGTGGCAAGCCAAAAAGTGTATGATAGAGGCGTACCATGACGCCGAGGATCCCAGCTCCTGCTGAGGTGGTCTTTACGTCCGAGAAACATTCCTTGAGGGTCTTCTTGACGATCACCACAATAAGCATCCCAACAAGTTGCTTCGAGGTAAGCTGTTCTCCCGTTGGGAAAGTTAAACTCAACAACGTTCTTCGGACTCTGAGGATGATCGACAGTCTACGTACCTTCTCGTACTTCTCCGCCTTCTCCCCAAGAGAGGCAAAAACAGCACGACACCAGGCATCTTCGCGAGCCGTGCCTAGGGAATATATCAAGGCCTCTGTCGAAAGGTCGAGTTCCTGTATTCCGAGGACATATACGTCAGGGTCTGTATCATCCGGGTCTACCGGATCGATCGTTTCCTCCGCCGCCGTCTGTACGGATGGCTGTGAAGAGCTTATACTTGTTTTTCGTTTCACTGGACAATCACGTACATCAGGTGTGTGAAGAAGAGATAAGAAGAATTGACTGACACCATTCGAAGGGGTTTTTGACGACCTCACCAAGTGATAACGGTGACAGATTCTTGACAGGTGGCAGAGTAGGAAGAGAGCTGGCAATTGTTTCTGTTTCTGCTATAGATTGGGTTTCAATTGTCGTTCCCTGAATCCAAGAGGAAAGGTCCTGAGACGGAAGTTTGCCGTTTACGTTGAACGTCCCTAGTCGCAGCCTGTGCTTAGAAATAAGAATCAACGTGAATTGTGAATGACGGGAAGTTAAAGTACCTCAAGCTTCGTTTGGCTGTAGTGCAAGCCTTTCGAGCCTGTGAGCGGACCCATTCGTCTCTTATTGTCTGTATGTCGCGATGGTCGTCTCCTGGCTGTCCAGCACTGGAAACGGATAAACGCTCCTGTAATCGTTTATTTACCGCTCGGAGGTCGGGAGGGATTAGTGCCACTGTGCCCTAATTCAGCTGCGAAAGAACCCTTGCAATCACTAGACTCACGAAGGGAGGGTGAGATTTGCTTTAGAATGTACGGTCTTAACCAGCTGAAATGTGTCGTGCTCTGTGATAAGTTGATGACGACATTCGATTCAACCTCTGACCATGGTCCGCAATCGGTCGTTGCGAATCGAATGGTACTGCAGTAGAGACGCACCGCTAGTCTCTCTCAGCCTCTTACACTCAGCGAGAAGTTCCCGAAGATCTTGGAGGTTTTTGGTGAAGAAGACAGCAGGCTGAGCGTCACCTTGCAGACCTTCGGCAGGCGTGATGGCAACGCTGAAACCTGGTCAAAGACTAACCATTAGAGCGTTGCCCACACAAGTAATTTAGAAGGCTCGATCAATCACCAGAGCGGGACGTTTCGGTCGAAGAAGCCACTGGCACGATCGTCCCTTTTCCAAGATCCAAGGTGTTTCTCCTCATTTGGCTCATGACGATCGCGAAATTGCCATAAATTGGGAGAACTCGCTGGATTTCTATCTCGCGTGGTTTTCCATTGGTTGATGGGATGGGCTTGCACACAAAGACACTGAGGGAATCGTTGAGTCGGGTGAGCGCTTTGCACAAGACTGGAGGTTGCATTTCCCCAATGGGACAACACAGATGGATCGAGGAATCTGCGACATACCATCCTTCCTCAACGAGATCCCAATCATCCTTATGAGCTATCACCGCTAATATACGCCTATCCTCTGCTACTTCTGGTGGGGCGCGAGGAGGTTCAGAGCCATTGGAATTAGGGATGACGGTTGCTTCCAAGATAGCTTTAACTTCATCCGAGGACCTGAGGAGCTCTCGGACGTCATCTAGAGCATGGCTCATAACGACGATGTGCAGATGATGGTGGAAGAAAGCAACAAGTTGACGCTGTTCGCTGCTCTGAGCAATGATCGCGCTTGTTGCGGGCGTTCCCACGCTCCTGATTTAGCAGCGCTCTCCTATGAACGCGTTGAGGAGCCTCAGAAAGACGCTGTGGCCCACAAATAGAGCTGGAAGCTCAACTTGGGATCCTGGGGAACGCAGGAGAAGCGTCCATTGAGATCTGCCTTGACCAGAGTTGTCGTCACTATCTCTGGAGTCATTGCGGTTGTACGAAACGCCGGAGTACATTACCCAGATCTTGTCGGTCGTCGTTGCTGTTAAAGCCTCGAGATTGACAGCTCTTCTACGCTGGGCTTGGTCTCGAATGGCTGGAACGCGACGGGTCTTGGAAGGGTCGAGCGCCTTCCAAAACAAGTTCCAGAGCGAATCTCGATCCAACCACGCGTATTGGTCCTGTGACACCATTCTTCCCACGTTTCCCCACAATGCGGTGCTGCTGCTCGTCTGCCCCTTTTTCGCTTTCATCCAGACTCCTCGAGGCAGAGAGGACTCTATGAAAAGCAGCACGCCTGCGATAACGCGTAGCCAGCCGTTATCGAGAAAACCGTGCAGGGAACGAGGAGCAGGGGTCGGAATAGCACCGATGAGATTATGTATCTGTATTTCTGTCGAAAGGCCTGGAAACAGGTCTATGTCACGCGCCGAAACCGCTTCTCGGTGGGTGGTGCTGTTGTCCCGTGCCATTACATATTTGCACCCCAAGTCTCATCACAGGGTTTCCACCTATATAAAGCCTTCCTCTGACCTCCCGACCCTTCAGACTCGATCACAACTCAATTCACCCCCGTATACAAACCTTTCGCCTTTTCTATATCTTTCAACTATGACACGAACCGCACGTGCTGCACACCCTCGAGCAGTCTTGAAAGACCGTTCAGAGTCTCGCAGTGGCTTGGACTCGTCCTTGCGCAAAGGTGGTGCAGGCGGGCACAACTGGGGCAGTCTCACCGACGAGCGTCAGCTGGAGACGGCCGGCTTCGAGGACGAGAACGTGGAGCTCGAGGAGGCCCGTCGCGAGAAAGATGTCGTGGAAGATCTGTCCCCCAAAGGTATGTATGCTGTTCTACAAACGTCTCACAAGCGACTGAACATCGGTTTCATCGGTGATACTAGACACCCGCTCTAGCCCTCCAGCGAGCCTTTCAGAGGACGAGCTCAAGCAGGCCCGCAGCTACAGGAAGAACCTTCTCAACAAGAAGGGTGAGTGGTGTTCAGCTATCACCGCACTAGTGCACACAACTAATCTCGGGCTCGCCTTGATCAGACGTCGACCTTTCTGCCATCGCGCGCACTTCCGCTGCCGCGTCCACTTCTCCACCCAACCCCAGTGGCTTCGCCAAGAAGCTAGCTAATGAGAAGCAGGCTCCTCCCAGCACCACCGTACGTGTCCCTCTCGACTTCTTTCATGCTCCGCGATGTTCCATCCGGATTCCGAGTACGAGAGCTGACGCCATGTCTTCCCTTCCCAGACAAACCTTAATTAACAACTCAACCCAAGCATAGTTCTGTACAAGATAATCCTAACAACCCCCATATTGTAATTGTAGTCATCACACGGACCTTTGAGAGTTACAACAATCATTAGATTTTTGTCGCAACCTTGTCACCATCAGAAGGGCATCAAGGCGTACGTATGTCCTATACAGTCTTTCCATTCCCCAACGAACCCTGCTGCGAAATCGCGCGATGTGACTAAGAGAGTCCTAGTCGAATCCCCAAGCCTTTGTCCGCCCTTTGCTCGGATCACGCCAAGTACTGGTAGACCAGGGCACCCGGGTGCAGGTCAAATGTAGGTCCGCATCGAACCTCAAATCACAAAGGGTTCTGCTTTGCGAGGTCAAGTAGACATCATCCATTCCGCGAGTCGGAGCCAGTCTACCCTCGCATGAAGTGTTGGCAACGTGCGCAAGAGACCAACCATCTTCGGCAATTCATTGGTACGGTCATATTTCACCAAGTCTGAAACGCGACACGAAAAGTTGTGATGTGACGCCTACAAACGCGATCGCGGAGGCGTATGAGGATTCACCAAAATCTAGCAGTCTTGAGGGCTGAGAGTCAAAAACTTCGAGCTAGATGGGTGGGATGGACAGAGCAGGCTTCCGTTTTCAACAGATCAACAGGAAGAAAAACGAGCTGAACCACAAAAGGGTAATTGCAGTTGCTGGAATATCACATCTAGGTAGCGCTGCCGTGGCCCCAGTGGACCACTTTGGCGAATCACGGTGCTTCGTGGCACGAGGCTAGTTTGAGCAGCTTGATTACAGCCACTTTTGAAAAGCCAATGTCGTCTTTGAAGTGGCCAAACCCATGATACAGACGGAGGAAGGACCAGGAACAGAGTGTGAAGGACTCAGTGAGAGTGAGTTGGACTGTGGAAGTAATAGACGCCGGCTTTGCCGCCAAAAAAAAAGTCAAGGCCACACGAGTTTGGCGATGTTTGCGCCATGGCCATGCTTGCTCTTCACCACAAGTGTAGCACACGACACTGTTCAGTCTGACTACGGGAAACTATGGATACATTAGACCTTTCTCTTCCTGGGTACCTCGGCGCTTGTGAAGCTTTCGCAATTGGTAAGTGGCCCCAGCCTAACTCAAACGATGATCAATTGAGTTCTTATCTAGGTAGATCGTTCCCCGGCACTATATAAGAACGCAAGGGCGCTTCACGCGTTGGGCTACTTCTTACAGATTCTGCGGGCTCCTCTATCTCGTTCTCCCACTCATGGATCTTCCGAGTGGCATCTTCATCATCACCAACGTTTCTCACAAGCTCAATCTCGTTTTGAGGGACGTCACTGAAAAGCGTGGACCTCTAGTGGCAAGGGTCGATCCATTTCATGAGTATGCCAAGGTCAGATTTTACCTTCAGCGAGTGGTGCTCGACTGAGATAATCATACGGTGCGTACTAGTGGAAGATAACGCGTTGCTCAAATGGAAAGTTCCACATCCAAAGCCATGCTTCTCCGAGGCATGCTATCACTACCCAAAAAGCGGGTCAACCTGCCGCACATGATCGTGTCGAGACGATGACTACTCGTGTTCAACTTCAACAGTGGTCGATATGCGAGACAGAGTTTACTAGCGGGATTTACAAGTAAGTTGCGTGGCAAGTCCCGCCACTGATTGTTCCGTGCTAATCAACGAGACCGTTGGAGTATCTTTGTTCAAGGAGGCGAGTACTGCTGGGGTCTACCTTACAACGCCAGAGAAGAGTCATACGTTCGTCCATGTCTTCTCAGAGGGTATGCAATTTAGCCGTTGGTGATTCTCGATCTTTCGTAGGTTACCCTTGCGAAATTCCCGAACCAAGAGGACAACCATTGGATACTTCATAAAAATCCACTCAGTGACGAAATCGTACCAGGAACCCAAGACGACTTCTCTTACATGCTTATAGAGTCTGACAGTCCTCAAGCAGTTTCTCGTCCTGACGCTAAGCTTCCTGAACCCCACGATGAAGCAGCATCTGACAGGCCTCCTCGCCGCCGGATTCACAAAGGTTCCACTCACACTGAACCAGGCTTGGACTTGAAGGGCAAAGCCGATGACAAGAAGTATAACCAATCAGAGTACGTATCTCACTATCAACGATCCCTCTCATATACGATCCGCTGATCGATATTTGCCTTGTAGGCAAGCCCAGCCATTGATTGGTTTGGGCGGGAAGATGCCTACTGAAATAAGAACACCGTATGCTTCCATTGGAGTTGAACCCTCTGAAGCAAGTGTTCATAAATATCTTAGCTATTCCCCACCGCTCTGGGCACTCGTCATTGGAATTAACGGCTACTCCACCGTGTCAAAACTGACGGGTGCCGTCCCCGATGCCGATGCGATCAACAACTATCTTCAAAACGACCTCAAAGTACCCCGGCACCAGATTGTCAATCTACGCGACAAGGGGGCGACTCGTAGCAAGATCATCGCTGCATTCCAAGGCTTACGTGACAACCCCAGAATCAGACCTCAGGATCCAATCCTCATTTACTTTGCAGGGAAGGGAGGCGAAATTCCATCTCGCAACCAAGAGAATATTCGCGCCCTTGTCCCAGTTGATTATGCCGCCAATCGGATGGTTGCCCCCATCCCGGAGCGTACGGTAGCTGCATTGATCAACGGGATCTCGAGGAAACACGGGAATAACATCGTCAGTACCTTCAGCTAACATCTACCCGGGACCTCTGGCGGCTTACTCGGGTGGCGACAAAGACCGTCATCTTCGATTGCTGCTACTCTACTAGCTCAGAATCCGACGACGATGGAGAGGACGACTCATCCGTGCGCGGGTGCAAGCTCAGCCCCAATGACGTCCCCTGCGACCTAGACGCACACATCGTTGAGAGGGACCCGGATTCCCAAAAGTTTCAAGGCGCTGCCGCCAAGGTTATCAACTTGAACTCGTACATTCTCCTAACCGCATGTAGTTCCTCTGGGCTTGCTTGGGAGGACAGGAACGCACAAGGATCTCATGGAAGATTCACCACCGCTCTATTGGAACTGTTTAGGACCGTTCCTCCCGACCAGATCAGCTATGCCGATGTTGTGCACAAGATACCGCGTATTGATGGGTGAGTCTTATCGCTCTGGCACCGTTCTTATCATCATTCCGACTTGTTTTCAGACAAACCCCCCAGTGTGAGGGGTTCAACAAGAATCGCATCATTTTTGATGCCAGAGTTCGCCCACCCACTCATAGCGCCTATGAAGTCAACTTCTTCAATAAGAAGTATATGCTGGAAGCCGGGCGCGCTCATGGTGTCACAGATGGTGCTGAATTCACGCTTTACCGCAACAGGGCGGCCGCTCTGGTTGAGGCACCCTTGGGGGTGATGATTGCGAGAGAGGATAAAATCAAGCCCTTCACTACGACTCTAGAACCTGTTAACCGCACCCCCGGGATCTTTGAGAACCCTGCCGTGGCCATTCAGACTAAGGCAGGCGCCTCGGAAGACCTTGTCCTTTACGTTCCCCAGGAAAGTCGATTTATGCCCGTCTTTGAAGCGATTGCGCGAGAGGTATCCGGAACAGGCGCAGGCTATTCCAGGATCAAGCTAACCAACAAAGCTGAGAAGAGCGGCGCAAAACTCGAAGTTGTCGCTGTTGGAAAGAACCAGTTCGCTTTCAACGTCTTGGAGAAGCGAGCAAGAGAGCGTGGATTCACTCGTATGCCACATGTTGTCGACGGGCACGTCGATGACCTGCATCGCATCCTGTGTGCCGCCTCTCACTATCACTTCCACCTCAACTACAACCACCCAGACATCCGGAATAGTGACATTAATGATTCAGTGAAGATTGAATTCTTTCCCTTGGACGAGGATTACGATGAGAACGCTGAGGTCGTCTTCTATCCTGGGGGAGAGAACTTGGAACGCACTGGGAGAATTGAAGTTGAAGTCGGAGAGGGCGAAGAGACGAAGTATGGACTGAGGATATCCAACAACACAACCTGGGACCTTCACTTCTTTTGCTTCTTCTTTGACCACGCAGATTTCAGCATCAGTGAGTTGAAATTCAGGTTCTGCAGCGAAAACGAATGTGAATACTAGTGCTGACTATGCTCTACACGCAGCCGCTTTTACACGGATTGGGTCTGAGACAAATCGCCAGTTCTGTTTCCTGGAGAAGGGGTCAACGGTAGAGATTGGGTACGGCGACTCGGGCATGCCGCCTCTCGAGTTTGACGTTCCTGACGGCCTCGACCTCACGATTGGATTCTTCAAGTTTTATTTCACGTCTGAGGTCGTTGATCTCTCCCATATACCCCAAACATCACCTTTCTTTTCTACAAGGGGCCCGGTCGCAAAGGCATTGCTGAGAAGGAATGATCCAGCTTGGGGAACCATCCTAATCCCTGTGACTCAAAAACGAAAGGAAGGATGAGCCTAACGCTGTCTCTGCGATCAGGGGAGGTTCGGGACTGTGTAAGTGTAATATCAAGCTCGTTAGATCGATCTCATCTTTGACAACCTACACTTTCTTCAAACGTAAGATAAAATTTTTTGACACAAGCTGAGTCTCGCTCTTTGGCACGGCTTGCAATTCCGGCAACCCATTCCCGTATCAAGCAAAACAAATCCGCCAGCGTAACTCGGGTGTGATGGATGGATAGATACATTAATACATACAGGGTCCCATTCGTTCTTTCATTCGAAAAAGAGTGGATGTAAAAAAGATAGACACCGGTCGATGAGGAAAGTCAATCCTGGAAAGTCCGCTGTGAGTACGATCGATTGAAAACAGCCATCCCGGTCAAGGGAACGAGCATAACTATGTCACTCGTTTCCCTACCCCTCCAGTCAGTGAGTCAGTCGCCAATCGATCAATCAGTCAGTCAGTCATCCAGGTCAAAAGCTCCGTCTATCCCCTCGCCGCAATCTTCTCCTTCAACCTCTTATTGACCGCATCCATATAAACATCCGTCACCACCCAATGCTCCCTCTTCATATCCTTCCCGTGAATCCCCAGCGCCAAATCCTTCGTCATGATCTGGTCCTTGTCGATAACTTCCACACAGCTGTCCTCGAGGTCCCGGCAGAACTGGGCTAGGGGCTCGTTGTTGTCGAGCTTGGCGCGGTGCAGGAGGCCGCGAGTCCATGCAAAGATGGAGGCGACGGGGTTGGTGCTTGTTTCGTTGCCCTTTTGGTATTCGCGGTAGTGCCTGGTGACGGTACCTAGTATCGAGAGCCATTGGTTTAATCAGCATCAAGTTGACAAGGTGCGCGAGAAGGAGGGAGGAAGGGCAAGAGGAAACTAACCATGGGCAGCCTCAGATTCGATAACATTCCCATCAGGAGTCAACAACTCGCTGGTCATCATACCCAAGCTTCCAAAGCCCTGCGCGAGGATATCGCTCTGGACATCTCCGTCATAGTTCTTGCAAGCCCAGACGAAACCACCAGATGACTTGACAGCCTGGGCGACCATGTCATCGATCAATCGGTGCTCGTAGTAGATGCCGGCATCCTCGAATTGCTTCTTGTAGGTTCTGGTGAATCGTTATGATAGTGAACCGATATTGAGAGGACTAGGAGGGACGTACGTGTCGTAGAGCTCCTGGAAGATATCCTTGAAGCGACCATCGTATCGCTTGAGAATAGTGTTCTTGGTGGACATGAACTAATTCACCAGCAGCATTACGAGGGTGTTCGAAAGCCTATTTATAAAATATCCACTTACGAGAGGCATCTTCTTGGCCAACGCCATCTTGAAGGAGGAATGGGCGAAGCCAGTGATCGACTATTCCACGAGCGCCATCGTTAGCTTTACGGAGCAAGCTTTCAATATCTATGACCCACCTCGTCAGTGTTGTACATCGACATTGCAACACCTGGTGCCTTGAAGTCATAGACGTTCAGAGTAGTTGGTTCGGAGCCATCGGCGGGAGTGTAGACCAGCTGCAGCTTGCCAGCTCCTGGAACGACATAGTCGGTCGAACGGTACTACAAGGACCCAGATGTCAGCCAGGAGACGCGATTTAAAGACTGTATAATACATACCTGGTCACCGAACGCGTGTCGTCCAATAACAATGGGCTTAACCCATCCTGGAATAGGCTTGGGGAGGTTTTTGAGGAGGATAGGTTCACGGAACACCGTCCCTCCGAGGATATTTCGGATCTGCCAGGAAGAGTAAAATCAGCTTCAAGAAGTCGTCGAGAGATTAACAGAAGATGATAGAGGGGAGGAACAGGGGACCCGGGGTACCGGGAGTATTTACGAATGGGATGTATTTAAAAGAGAGACGAGTTGGACACTTACGGTTCCGTTTGGACTCTTCCACATCTCCTTCAACTTGAACTCTTCGACACGGGCCTCATCAGGCGTGATTGTCGCGCACTTGATACCGACTTGGTGCTTCAAGATGGCGTTGGCAGCGTCTATGGTGACCTGATCGTTCGTCTGCGTGTGACCGGTTAGTCGGCAGCCAGGCAAGCCGGTGGAGGCAACGCACCTGGTCTCGGTATTCGAGTCCAAGGTCGTAGTACTTGATGTCGAGTTCAAGATAGGGCAGGATCAGCTATAGGGGGAGTCAGGAGCCGGATCAGGTGCTCGGAGTAAATAGGCCAAGCTGACCTCTTCACGAATCTTCTTCCAGATAATCCTGGTCATTTCATCGCCATCGAGCTCGACGACGGGGTTCGCGACAGCAATCTTCTTGGCCATGGCTGCTTCTATGAGGGGGTTGGGGAGAGGGACGGTTAGCGAGGAATGCTGGGCGGTACGGAGGGCGGGAGAAAGATAAATGAGGAATAAGGAGTGAAGGAAGGCCGCGCGAAGGTGAGCGGAAGACCTCGGCGCGATGGCGGTAGTTATCTGGGGTAATCAGCGAGGCGGACCACGCTGCCCAGTGAGATAAATCAAGCCCGAGCTTCGTGCCGCACGATATGACGCTCCTTGGGCCGGCCGGGTGGGGATGGAGCAGAACGGGAACACTCACGGTAGAGACGGTGGCTGGTTGCGAACGACCTCTGGGCTGAGCGCAGGGGGGTGGAGAAGAGGACGCTGTTCAGAGGGCGGGGGGTGCGCAGCCCACGAGCAGCGGGGATGGCCCTGGGCGCTACCAGGCGCAAATGACGAGGACTTGCCCACTGCATTTCGACGATACGGGGTCAACTTCAGCCGGGGTGGTGGTGGCGATTTATCAATTTGAAATCCGTGTGACAGGGGGCTGCTTTCTGCCTCTCTGCTCAACGAATCGAACAGTGGTGGGTGTGAGCTCGTCGCCGTCAGTAGAAGAGAGGGAAATATATTCATTTCTCTCGCTAAAAGTCCCACCCGATGACCAAATTTCTTTCGGACTTGACACCGAACCACCACCATCATCAGCACTCTTACAGTTCTTCCCAGTGAACTGCCGAGCTTCATGCGTGCAACGTCCTGTCTTATCACAAGGCGGGAAGCCTGGAACCGCTATATCTTCACACTCATCACCCTTGGTCGTCTCGTAAACCTTCTATTCCCCACTTACGTATGACGTCGAACATCACCTGAACGCTTCATTGACACTCGGCACGAAACAAGGGAATCCGGATCTCCATCTCAGCACCATGATACCCAGCCTTCCACTCATCTCGAAACACGACGCCGCAACTCTCTAGTCCCAGAGCATCTATCGCTCGTGCTGCAGCCTTCTTCCTCTACTAAACCCAAGCTATGGTCAACACAAATGCCAGTGACAAAGCAAGAGAATGTTCACCATTTTCACTTGACCCCGACTCCGAGCATACCTCTCGCCTATGACCTTTTTCGAACTGGGCAGTCCAGCCTGGAATCTCGCCTTCAAGTTGCCTTCCAATTCCATGTCGTAGTCGTGGTGAAGAGATGGATCGTCCGAAGTAGGCGGTGAAGGGAGGTGACTCCGAGAACGCGGCCTCGTTGGTGTTCGATACCGAGTGACAGACCGTTCTTCGTCTTCTGTTATCATCCTCTCTTCTTCGCCTTGGCCCTGCTCCTGATCCTGATTTCGAGCGCACGACTCCTCTTCAGCGGCACCCTGTCCCTCTACAGCCTCCGCCTCCCTCGGTACTGCAATCAGAGGTGGAGGGAGGAACGTGATGACCCTCCTCTCCGAACTCGCACTCATCCCCGTCTTTCGAACCGGTGCCAGTGGGTTGACGAGTCCCGGGATGCTGAAGAAGCCGCCCGATATTCTGGCGGGGGTAGGGCTTCAACATCAGGTTGTGAGTCTACAATCGCACAGCGAATATCAATGAGGCGCGTACCTCCCTCTCTTCTTTTTCGCAGAACACAATGTACTCCATTCTTCGTCTTCTGTATTAGCCTCTCCGAATGCGTATGCGTCTCTGTTTTTCCTAATACTTGCTTTGGGCTTCTTACGTTTGAATGGCTGCAAAGGTGGGGAAGGAAGTTCGACTGTGCGAGGTTTGGGCTTCCTTGAGCTTTTAGACGGACTAGGTGATAACCGTTCATCGATGACTTCCTCTTTCGCTCCCTCTTCTCTTCCACAGTACCCTTTCACAGCAGAGGGTAGAGGGTTGAAAGCGGGACTTTGCAGTTCTTGAAAAGGAAGTGAAACGATATAATAGTAAGGTCACCTTCATGTCCATCTCACGGCACGCAATAGGGCCCAAATCATGTTCACGCACCAGGTTTCAAAGTCACGCCAAAACCAGGAGTAGCAAATCTCCTTCTCGCAGTATGCCTATCTGCGAAAGCCTGCTGAAACAAAGCTCGAGGTGCCTTCCCAGTGTCCTGAACAAGGCTGATCTTCACATCCTCATCGAGTTGGCCAAAGTCTGAGCGAGCACTAGGCATTTCGGACAGCTCTGGAGGCTGAGAACCAAGTCGCCATGATGCAGGTCGTCCAGTAGCAGCAATATGATTCTGAGCAGGACGGCCAGGCGTCGATGCACGCTGCTGCTGCCAGGGTGAACCAGACGCAGAGTCAGAAATGTTGTGATCGTCATTCCAGGGTGAACCTCTAATCCCAGGTCGGACAGGAGAGCTGAACAACCTCCTCGCCGTCATATCTGCAGGTGTCCTGAACCGCGGTCTAATAGGATTTACAAAAGTCGATTTTGAGGCGAGGACATCGCTTTCGTAGTGACCTGCTAGAGGCGGCGGAGTACACTCCCGCTTTAAAGCTGTTGCTGCTATTGGCATAATGTCAGTCAGCGTGAAGCACAAAACCTCGAAGGGTCAGCGATGTGACAGAGACTTAAAGGCTCAACATTCTCGGGAAACAGGAACGTCATCTTACAAGCAGGAGGCGGCGGCTTAGCAGTGATATCATTTTGAGCCCTCGAGCTCGTTGTATGCGCGATTTTTGGCTCCTCAGAAGCTATCTTTTCTCGGCCTCCTGTATCTAGGTTGGCAGGAGGCTGAGGAGAGTCCGGTTTTGCTGGTGAACGGGCTATCGCAGGCGGCACAGCTTGCTGAACAGGAGGCTGAGGTTGAATGGCGATCACAATCCGGTCATCAGCAGTTTGTCGTGCGATTTGCTGCGGTATTCGGGAACTTGTAGTCTTTTCTCCTGCGAGGGGTCGACGAACAGATGCTAGAGGCTTAAACCTATTCAAAGGAGGCTGAGGAGGAGGTTTATTGACACGCGCTGGAGCCTTCGAAATTGCCTTAGCCACTGCATCTACCTGGAGCTTCCCAGGCTGCGGCTTCCTTGCATCATGCGCGAGTCTAGCAGCAACACGGGGAGTTGCAGGCTTGATTATTATCTTTTTTCTCCCATTGACAGTACCAGTCGTATCCGTCTGCGGCTGCTGACCCTTCCGAGCTCGACACGCCGCATTGATCTTCGCGATGCTGAAAGGGTTCGGTTTATACACGATGCCCTCTTCGTTTCGTGAAGACAATTCCAGCGATTCCGGCGTATCCGCATCGTCGGAAGCCCGCTTCGTTGGTTTTACTGCTGCAGATGACGATCTCGAGTTGCCTGGTGCATCACCAGAGCCATTGGCTTTGGAACTAGGCGAGTCAGAATCGGATTCATCAGAAGAGTCGGCATATGTTGTTGCGTTGCTTCGAAGGTTGAAAGACCAATCGATAGAGCTCATTTCCTTGGATGTTGAGGAGGGTGGAGAACAACAACTGGAGCTGGAGGTCCAAGCCGAGGGCAAAGCACAATGACCTGTGGATCAAACAGACCCAAATAACACGTTCTGCTCAAATCACCAAACTCGACAGTGGACCCAAACAATGAGTGGAATGCGAGCCAGAACGACCAAGTGAAATGTCTAAGATACACAAATGTGAATAACGGGGCCATCGCAGTGACGAAGTTATGATTGCTCCGTGACGATGACTTTTTTCTTCTCCGCCACTGGTTTTGACTCTCCAGCACGGGTATGTTTTCTTCTCCGCTCTTCTTTGACACGGCGTGCATCCAACATCGTAGTTTTGAGCTGCGAGGCCTTGTATACGGCCTTTGGTAGATGCCGAGTCCTGCATGATCAACGTCGGGTCAGAAATTCTAGTTCGGTCGAAAGCTTGTTCCACTGACCGCATGACACGACCCACTTCCTTGTCGACACTCCACCTCTTGGTCAAGCTCTCGCGGTACTCCATGGCCGCTCTCTCCCGTCCTGTGATGACACCCAGCTTATCGGACGCCTTCGCCTTCCATATCCTCACATTACCGTCATCTGAGCCAGACAGTATGTAGCGAGCATCGGACGAGTAGATGGTTGACGTTACTCTATAGACAAAATCGTCAGCCCGCAGATCCGTACGTGATTATGGACCTGGTTAGAAACCAGGAACTGTCAAGGAACCAACTAACTCACCTCTGCATCCGTTTAGTATGATACACGACCTCCCTACCCCCAGGGCCCTTCTCCCTACCACCCGCTTCCCGACTCGACCAAATCCTCACCGTCCTATCCCATCCACCACTTACAAACTCAACCCCGGTAGGAGCCCAGTCACAGCTCATCACCGCGGCAACATGCCCTTTGTATATCTGCACTGGTGACCCCAGATGTCGAACGTCAAATGTGTACAGATTGTGGTCTTCTGATGCTAGAAGAGCCATAGTAGGCAGAGTGGGCGACCATGACAGGGCATTGGAGCGGAACTAGTCAATTAGAAGAGGGAGAGAGGTCAGCAGGCAGAACTCAATTTAAGATTCGGGTGCGGTTGATAGATAGATATCTGAGGTTGCACATACCTGCATGACAACACGCCTTTCGGCTTTGCCTGTTCGGATGTCATATAGTGTGAATGTTCGGTCTGAGCCGACACTGGCGAGAACGGAGGGTTCGGCGAGGTTGAACCGGACGGAAGAAACGGTTTCGTTGGATGTTGGGAAGGTAAGGTTGGATATAGGTGCTGATCTAGTGGAGCGTCAGATCTAAATGAGCTCTCGTTTGAAGAACAGGTAGCTCACTTGGTTTCATCCCATATTTGGACGGTGCTGGAAGCAGTGGCGAAGAGAGAATCTGACCGATGGTGGTCAATCGAGCTAGAGTGATCGGTCAGAAATTGACCTGAGGCAACGCAAAAGCTGCCTACTTGAAGGAAGTTTTCCAAGGGAATACACGAAG
The DNA here is from genome assembly GCA_027579765.1 of Candolleomyces efflorescens. NCBI lineage: Eukaryota > Fungi > Basidiomycota > Agaricomycetes > Agaricales > Psathyrellaceae > Candolleomyces > Candolleomyces efflorescens. Next base: position 178,777 of record JAMZDL010000005.1, on the reverse strand, counting down.
AGGCTAAACGACTTCAGGGCATGGAGACATATGAAGAGGAGAGAACACACTTCTTGGCTGGTTGTTATTGAGTCCAATTCCTCTTCGCCATCTCCCGTGCCAACCTTCCAAAGCCTCACATGCTTGTCGACACCGCAACTTAGCAGCCGGCTGCCTTTAGTGTCCGCAAAACACAAGCCAGATATCTTGCCTTTGTGGGCTTGCGGCAGTTTTAATATCTCTGAACGTGTATGCAGGTTGTGCAGAATAAGTCCTAAATTTTAGCGTGTTAGACAACTGAGAACCAAAACATGAGGGTTGAATGGGAATGGGAGATATGGCCAAGAGGGCGAGTTGGCTAGTAACTCGACGTTCTTCCGCACCTCGGGTTACACTGTTACAAATTTTAAGCATTGAATTAGGCTCACCTCCATCCCAGCTGCCGCTAGCCACGGTAGTTAAAGACTCTAAAGGCTTCGCTAGAACTTCGACGGCATCTATATGTCCCTCCAGACTGTCAACGAAAGGTTTCGAGAAGATTTTGTCGAGCTTGGCGGCGTTGAGTGCTCGTGTCCGTTCCCTCGCTTTTGCGAAAGGGTGCATGCTCGGGTTGAGATTGCGTTGGATGGGGGTAGGATCCCCAGGCCGCAAAGGGACATGTACCGCGGGGTCATGTTGCAGTGCAGAGATTTTCTTGACGCCAAGATCTGAGTAACATTCTTGGTGTCTGAGCCAGGATTGAGACTCACCACCATAGCTGGACGATATAGAGCTTTGCGCTGATTTTTCAAGGGAAGAAGGATTGAGGTTGGATTCAAATGAAGAAAACCATGGCTAAGAATAGAACTTCATCTCAAGGCAAACCGATCTAGCTCACATTGGCTTTGTTTGGCTCAGAAGCCTTTGATGTTGCCTGCTTGCCGTCCTCGGCCGTGGAACTTCCCCCGTCCGCCATCATGTCTACGTTTCCCTCTGTACCATTCCCGTTGTTTGATTGATATCTCGACGAGCTTTACGGGATACTACATACAGATGGCACCCACTGAAGGCTTCAATCTCCAAGGATTCAGCCAGTTTTAAAGAAGGAGCGAGGTCCAGATGGAGTGAACAACGGACAACCCCCGGTGCCTTGCCATCCCACAAGAACTTACAGAAGCTGGTTAACCTTTGGTCGACCGTGCGGTCTGGTGCAACGGTGAACCCATGGGCGTGCTCTGGGCTTCCCAGCTCACATTCTGATACCGAGCGACGGCCAGCGTGCGACGCGCCCGGGATCTGGGTACCCGCGCCATTGACATGGCCGAGAAAATCTTTCATTCACCAGTAATTGGGAATATATTGTATGCAGAGTTGGTGCCTTTCATCTCATCTTGAGTGAGTGTATATTCTTGGTCGTCTGACGTACCCTTACTTTGGGCCTCAACTGCATACCTATAGCAACCGACTTTGTCAGTCGATGTGAATCCTCTGAGATTGTTACGGGTTTGCTATGGGAACCTCGACCAACTGTGATTGGGTCGCTCTGAGTCGCGAGCATTAGTGCGCTCAGCGTTGGTGGACCTCCGTTTCTCTCTTTCTCTTCATCTTCTTTTCAACTCCACTTTTCTTTGGCCGTCTGAGGGTGCGACGGTGTCCGCCTGAGGCCCCTTTTCTTGCAGCCAGCTCTGCATATTTCATTCCTTCAAAATTCGTTCACTCTTTTAGCCTCGTCTCGGTCTTCTTTTGCTAGGCTCTTCTGCTCTTATTTCGCTTTTTAAACTTACTCTTGGAAATGCTTTGGATATCCTCTTCGACCTTCGAATTCGTCAAACAACTTTGAAATACCCTTTGGCAGCAAAACACACAAGAACACGGAGGCCAATAAATGTCCTCTTCATTCTGTTTATCCTCAGCAACCATTCTTCGCTGCGTTCCGTTGAGCCAAGCTCAAGGCATCATCATCCTCATCCCCACATTCCTTGAAGTGATATCCACTAGTTCCTTGATTGTCACCCTCTGGAACTCGGGACATCGGTGCGTGTCCTGTTCATCCATTATTGTATTGAAAATCCTGATCGCGTCCATTTAATATCCGTCACAGACGTCATCTTCTGCTGACAGCTGAAGGATGGATTTATTTCATCTTGAGCATCCTCGAGCTCCTCACACGTGTTCTCAGCGTTGCACAGACAAACGTCGATGTCTTCTCTGGCCTTGATGTTACCATCGGTGCGTTTGCAGTTGTTCATACCGACGCGCTTGACTAAGAGAACAATAGGTGTCGCATCATTCGTTCCCCTTTTCCTCTACACTTTCTTTCTCTACATCTATTCTGATTCCGAACTCCTCCCGAACGCCCTCTCCCTACCCAGAAAGCTCGGCAAGGTGGCCTGCCTGTTGCTCCTTATCCTCATTCCGGCCATCGTGGGCTCAAACGAAGTTGCCTCGTTCGTGGGGATCCAGAGACGTAAGTGGCCAATTGCCCTAGCAGTACCAATTGGCTCAATCTGCCTGTCGTCTAGGTACCAACCCACAAGACCCAGCCCAAATTCTCATCGGTTTCACCACGCAGAGGAATTTCTCCGTCAATGCGTTCTTCTCTTCCTTATCCCTTGCCCTCGTCACTCTCTTTCAAGCGACCATATTTTTGATCTGTGCCTTCCGTCTAATAACGGCCATCTTCAACGAGCGTCGTTTCAAGAACCTCGGCCAGGATGCGAAACACATGATTAACGGTATCGGCTGGTTGAGTGCTGGTATGAAACTTGGAGCTATTGAGTCCGTCATTGGCTTCGCGGGCGGTGGCTTTGATATCGTCCTCACACGGCGGTTCATCCGATTCCTTGCACGAGCCTGTCTCGTCCTTGGCATCGTCAAAGGGTGAGTCGTGATTGTGTTCATCTTTTAACTCTTCTCAATTGTTTGCTATCACCCTAGAGTCGACGAGGTCCAGGACTTCCGTGCCGTCAGCGCCGAGCTCTACGAGGCCAAAGTTGAAGCTGAACGCCCACAACCGCGTTACTTTCGGGAGAATACCCGTGGTGGTCTCAAGAACCTCATCTCGAACCCTCGTCTGAGTACATTTCGACGAGTTGACGTCCCTCAAGCCCAACTGAATGGTTTCGGTCATCTCTTGGCAAGCCCCACCTTCAACTACAACAGGAAAGCTCAGCGGTCGAATACAAGCACGCCTGAAACCCACCTGCGGTCCTTGGTGGAGGTGAAAGGAATCACCACCTTCGAGAATATGGATCGGTCACCAGGAGGGCGAACGGATCGGGTTACCATTCATTATCGAGACTCGAATGCCGCACCTACTCTGCAACTCCGCTTTTCGACGGGCGGCTTCCCTAGCCCACGGATAATTGGAGATACGTCGAGACCTGTATCCGAGTGGATGTCGTCTGGCCAGTCTGGGAAGTCCGTCTCGAACGAGTCCGTCCTCCCAAGCGGCCGTTCTTTGGCCAAGGATGTCGAAAGCGCATCATCCCGAAGTCGACCCCAACAGCGCCCTTCAGATGCGTCAATCGCCCAACCCAGCGGGAAACTTCGACCTTTTTTTCTATCGGACAGAGAGAAAGAAGTAAGGACTTCCATGACGCAGTCCCTGGCTGATTCGGCAGTCGAGATCGTCACCGCGCCGCAACGCACGTTGTCCCAGAGCTCCGCTCGTGCTCGAATCTACCAGGCTTCTGTCAAGAGCAAGCTGATTGATGGACCCCCTCGTTCGAGTACTGCTGCAAAGAGCGATCCTAGACAAACCATGGCCTCCATTTACTCCACCGATACCCAGGATGCTTCCACCGTCTCCAAGTTCCGCATCGTTTCCGATTACAGCACTTTCGAAGCTCGGCCGGATAGCATCCAAGCTGTGCGCGAGCTGGCGGAACAGTTCCCTGGCCCGCCTCTGACCTACAATGGTCGGCCCGTCATCGGTGGCCTAGAGGTCACGGTCTGGGAGGAAGATCACTCAGCGCCCAGCATGTTCGGCAAGAGCGCACGGTCTAGTGTTGTTTATAATGCATTCAACGGACTTCCATCAGGCCCCAAACTCGCTGGTAACAAGCAGGGTAAAGGCCGGGCCAAGGTTGAGGACGAGGAGAAAGGGCTGGGAACATCGGCTATGGATGATACAAACGCCCCTCGAATCATGGTTTCGAACCCGGAGAATGCGGACGTTACACTGAAACAGAAGCCCTCCTTCGTCAGCGTGGCGAGGTCGATTGACCCCTTCGAGGATGATCCTGTGTCCCCCAGCCCGCCAACGTCGCCTGTCAAAGAAATCTTAAGCCGGCCCACGCTCCTCCGACCACAGCCCCGTCTCGACATGACCTCATTGCGACCCAATCATGCGATTAGCGTTCCAACCAGCCCTTCGTCACCAGTCTCAGGATATACCGTCACCCTGAACCCGCCAGCTGATCCTTTCAATGAGATCGCGGTCAGAACTGGTGGGTCGTCGGATATCCAGAAAAGCGGGGATCCGAAATGGAAACGCAATTCATCGGTGATACCTTTCCCTCCCGAACGGGCCTTCACACCTGGTGAAGGTCTCCCGACCACGCCTGTACGGTATTCTTCCATTGGTGAAGCCTTGTCTCCCCCACGGGCCGCATTCACCCAGAACCAGAATTCGAGCACCGGGAGTTTAAGTAGTCGGTCGTCGAGACCACCGTCTAGGATTGTTTGGATCCCTCAAGAACAAGTTGACGAGCTCGACAGTGATAGGCCTCGGAAAGGAAGCGTTGATAGTGCAGTATTCTCTGCGGATGAAAAACGCCGCCGCCAACAGAGTATCGATGCTGCAGCGCAACAGCTCAGCAATTCCATTCCCTGGCTCAAACACCCCGAAGTCGAGGAAGAGGAACGGAAGCTCCAGAAAGCCATTTCCCTTTCTGCTTCTTCGTCTCCGGGAGCTGCAGCGTTCACAGCTGACGGCCGTCAGAGAGCACTTTCGCGGGTCAAGACGGTCGGTCAGGTCAATGTTGCGAAGACGCCGACGTTGTCGAAGCATACGACAGGGCCCATGCGGAGGAGTGTGCGTGTAGAGCCTATCATGATCCCCCCTCGTTCACCGACCTTCGCAAAGATGAAGTTGGAGAGTGAGAATGCCTAGGATGTCACTTCGTATTGCTATGGACTCTTTTTTTTTCCGTTGTGAGAACATATGTGTACATATGCTGAAGCGATGAATGGCTTCGGCCCTTGTGTATCAGTTCCTTGTGTATTTTTTTTAGTTAGTTGTTACTTTTATTGATTTATTTCCTAAGGTTTATAATGGCCCGCTTGCTTTTCATTGCCGTCAGGTTATCATGCTTCTCTTACCAGCCTGGACGACTTCTATACCACACAGTACTGTACCTAGGATAATCTCTTGAGTCGGTCATGGAGGGTTTGAAAGGATAATTCATAAGGATGAGTACACAATCGGGGTAGATTACAGTGGCACATGGGGGTCAAGCTGTTGTGGTTCAACTTGAGCAAGTTCGTTCGGCTGAGGAACATCTGCTGGTAACGGTTCGAGCTCGGCTTCTGGCTCGCGATAGATCGTGATTTCCTGTTGCTTGAAGTAACGACGATTCTCTTCGTCAATTAGAACAAGGTTGAGATAGTATCTTGTGCTAAACTTCTTGTTCACATCACGGAAGGTCGGTGTTAAGTCAAAGCCTCCGAGGAAGAGTCGAATAGGTATTGTTTCTCCTGTATTTTCCCGTCATTGGAAACCGAGAACACAAGAAGTCATGGGCACTGACCTCGTATCGGTGCTCCGTCCATGATCTCGAACTTGGTAATAGTCTCGCTCTCGTTGTACTGGTTTGGAGGCGAACCCGTGGTTTCTCTGCGAATGATGGACAGTTCCATATGCTTGATCTTTATACGGACGAGCAGGAAGTAGATCTTTCCAACAATTACGTCCTTCAAATGATACCTAGATGATACGAAGCTAGGTGAGGAGTCGAGATAGATTGAGGTTAGTTCCACTCACTTGGACTTATTGTACTCGAACTCGATGTGCAGACAGTCCTCAATTCCGACCTCCATCTTGATGGAGTTATTGCTGTCTGGCGGCATACGGAACGAGTGCACCCAAAGATCCTTCTCCTTCACAACATCTGCCATCCTTCTCGAGATGGTAACTCTCACAAAGTATCTGGACATAACGTCAGAAACGCGTTAGAAAGACAAGGAGAGGTATTGCACATATCCGACCATTTATTCACCTCAATTTGACATTAATGCCCTGGTAGCTTTCGAACTGCTTCTCGATATTCTTGAAATTGAAATCGAATGACTGAGCTTGACGCATCTCTCCTGGGGCTGCTAGCTCTTGTGAGAGTGAGAGGAATTCATGGTGGTGGCCCCTGTCGTAGAACAGCTCTGCCGGCGTTCGATTAACTCCTGCAACAGACTAGCATAGGCCTTCACGTACCGATATTGCCTACGAACTCGACCTTAACACCCTCATGTGCAACTTTCTTCCCGTCCCGAACCCGTATTGAGACCTGGATACTGCTTCAGCAACGGTTCCAAGGTCATATCAAGGCAACCAAGTTTACCTGCCCACCGACGGAGTCGCCGTCATAGTAAACCGGGCATGATATTGTCTTCTCCTTCTCCCCTTTGATCTCAACTTGCTTCCTGAGCTCTTCGCCTTCGAGCTTGATATCTACATCGATAGGTGACGCGAAGAAGTAAGCAGCCATGGCGTTTCGAGGAGGAGCGCAGCATCGCTCTCGTTCACGACGAGCGCCCTTAGAGAGCGCGGGAACATCACTCCTTTTCTAGCTCGCCGGAGGTCAACCGACATCCTCTCATGATCATTTAAAGGGCGTTCAATGGATAGGAATACAAGCGTTTATTTACGATCTACCATGGTCGATAAGATACTCCTCAAGACAGTTGGTATGTCACCCGTGTTGGCGACTCGGAAACCCTTGCCCGGCAGCTTCTTCGGAATCCTAGGGATAAATTATTGAGCATAGCTTCGAGATACTAGGCTACAAAGTGCTCACCAAGTGGCCTCGGCACCTTCTCCAATACAGATTAGTGCAGTGTTGACTTTGGGGTCCCTCTTCATCGCGTTGGATAGCTCTTCTTCCGTGATGCCATATCGACCGAAGTTGGCATCCTGAGCGAATCCTATGAGCGGTAGCAAGGAGGAGGGAGATGGAAACGCACAGTAATGGCAATGACGAACCAGTCGTCAGCATCGTATGCCCCTACTTCAGTGACTCCCTTTGTAATTGCTTCCACTACCGGTACCCTGTCAACTTCCGCGAAAATGTCGAAGGGAAACAAGCCTACCCGTGAAGTCTCCCGCAAATGCATATTGTGGGACCATGTACATCTTCTCAGCGACTTTCCATCGTTCCTTTGCTTCAGTTGGAGGTTTGTCCAGCGGCACAAGGCTGATGTCAGGGCCGTCTCCGGACTGCGACAAAGATGAGAAGTGTTCAATGTAACTGATGAAACCAACATACATGCCCAGTCATCTGGAACGTAAACGGCGATTAGCCTGCGGTTCTAGCATGTCAACGAGGTAGAGCGCCACTCACATCCCACGCATATTTCTCCTTGCGAGAGAGACGATCAAACGTCTCCATAAGCATGACCGCTACGGTCCAAAAGGTCAGATTCAACCCGTCATCGAGGGGATTGGCGAATCAGCTACCCACCTGTTTCCATACTCCGCTGCAAACGACCATCATATTGGAATCGATACATAGACCCAGATAGATCGAAAATGAAACGGATTCGCTTCGGTCTGGCATTGCGAGAGGATGTAAGCTTCTGCCAATCGAAAGATGAGATAGAGTGTACGTACTTCAGCTGGGGTCTCCCCAATTCAGGCTTTTCCATACCACGTCGCTTGTAGACAGTAGCTTCTCCGGTCAATCCTTCAGTAAGTCGGCTATCGTCGAGTTCCCCATCAGTCTGGCGCTTCACCCATACGCGCTCTTCTTCCTTGGCAGCCAGATCTGAGAAGAGAAACCCTGAGGATCCGGAAGAATTGGTCATGGAATGTGTACGAACTTTCCAACAGGTCGAGTAAGGACACAGTATGCCCTTGTGTGGCAGCGAGGAGTTGGCTGTAGCCTTTCGCTTCTGAGATTGTCATATCGAGCTCGTCGAGCTTCCTCTGCAATTCCTGTCGAGCCATCTCCCGGGCCTTCTCTCGGACATGGTCTGGAACCCTGTCCTTGAGAGATTGCGGAACCTATGCAAAGTTGATCCCCCAGTTTCACGGAACAGAAGATTGAGAAAGTGCTTACCTGCTTAACATCACCTCCCTTGTACAATCTCTTGTATCCGCCGACCCCGCCGAGACCCGCTGTGTCCCTTCCTCCGGTCTAGTCAAAAGGATATCAGCTGCAGTGTGCCGAGAGAGCATCGACAAGCAAGACTTACACCGCCGGCCCACTTGTTACCTCCATGATGCTCCTTATCATCATGTTCACCCTCTTTCGGCTCCCCAAGGCTGTCATCTTTAGGTGTAAACTCAACGTCCTCGATTTTCTTCTTCGTCGCCGCACGGGCTCCTTCCAAGCCAATGTTAGGAACGTCCAGCCTAGTAATGATACCATCAGCCAACCTCCACTAGTTTCTGTGCTGTCGAATACACGACTCACCCGTGGTGGAGAAAAATTTTAGCCAAATGATCGATCGTTTCGGGTCGGTAGATATCGAAATCAAAGACGTTTCGAAGTGCGTCTCCGAGGGTGTCGTTAGGATAAGCCTTGAGGTGTCGAACTAGATTGATCAACTCTACAACACAATAGCGTTTAATGACGGGCATTCCAGCGTAGAGTGTAAGATGCAGTACTCACCTCGAAGAGAATACGGGTAACTCAGAGTACCATTCTCATAGCCTTTCCTCAAGTCATGGAAGGCCCCGACAAGCCTCAAGACAAGGTCGTCGCTCAATTCCGGTGCGAGTTGGCCAATAAGCTTCCGCTCAGACTCTTGGTCGGGATTGCTAACAGAATGCGCGCTAAAATTCTCCCCGAGAACTTGGAGGAAGTGGTTTCCAAGGAAAGCTATATCAACCAAGCTTTTAAGCTTCTGCAACCCAGGTGGAAGACAAGGTACTCACGATAGCCGGGACGATTTGCCAGGAGAATCAACCGGAAATTAGGGTGCACGACAATATCACCTTCTCTCTCCTTCACGGGACGAACTCTCCGTCCGTCCGAGAGCGAAAGTTCACCCTGGCCTGCCAAGCTACGGAAAATGGCAACGACGTGCTCGGGGGCCTTGTCAGCCTCGTCTATGATAATGAAGCGCCCATATTTGATAGCTCGAAGTAACGGTGAATCGGTGTAGTTGATGACACCGTTTTCCAAAGCCGTGGTAAACATGAGCTGATTAACGGTGGTGTCCCTGTGAAGTTGGATATATTCCCTCGGTCGGCCGAGCAACTGAGGGTACCGACTCTCAATGCCCCCATTTAGATAAAGAGGGCAACATCAAGGCTTACCATGCACAGGCGGTCCACAATCTTGTTTTTTCCAACACCCTGGCATATGAGTTAGAATTAAAGCTCTGCCCGAGGAAGGTACGCCTCGAACCTGATTCCCAAGCAGAACGACATGTTCCCCCAGAATTTCGAGGTCGATAGCTATATCTTTCATCAACCCAGTTTGAATGCTGTTATCGTAGAAATGCTCCATGTGAGGGACGTGAGACGCTGCTCCCTCTGGGTCCTCACGAACGTTGAAAAGGGGGATCGCGGTAGGCTTGTACTCGGATGATCCCAATGTAGGCGCGGGGAAGACTAATGCACCATCTTGGATGACCGCGTTGGGGAAGTACTATGATAGTCTATTATCAGTGCCTGTATCGCACAATAAAACGAAGGCACTCACAGGGTCAGTCCGCTTGAAGATATTGGAATCCTCCAAAAGAGTATTCAAGTTCAACTTCTCAACAGCTGGCAAAAACTCGGCCAACAGCGACCGCGAAATCAGGGTATACAGATCGTGGTCCTCTTGAGGCGCAACTGCAATCCTCTTGGCGATGCTGACGAGAGTTCGAGTCCCGAGACGTCGGTTTTTTATGATATTGTCTCCCGATAGACTTCGCCTGTACTTGTCAGCGAAAGACAATAGGATACTGGTGGTGCTATCCGGACATCCCGCAGCGCGCAGAACTGCAGCCTCTTCCTCAGGATCCATAGGGTGGCTCGGTAAAGTGAAGAACATATTTGCATGCTCATCCGATACCCATTCCTTGAGCGGTAGAGACTTGGAAGCTGTGACGATGGTTCGGAAGGACGGGTGGGAGACGGAGAGCTGGCCTTCTTGAAGCTCCTCAGAGGACGCTTCGCCGACGACGCGTTTGCCTTCCCAGAGCTCAGTCTCTCGGTCTTGAATGATTCTTGAGAGGGAGCCGGCGGTCGAGCCGATCACGTCAAGACCGGATAGGTGCACAAGGCGGCCAGACCAAATGCCTTCGATGAGAGGACTAGATAGCCGCAACGATGTCAGCTACAAAAGAAAAGGGCTTGGAGCTGAATGAATTGACGGTACCTTGGCTCCCAACTCGTTGCGCCCCCATCCTTGATCCTCCTCCTCATAACCAACTCCCTTCCACCCAGCTCCTTATAAATATGCAGCGTCTCCGCATCATATCCCAACAGTTGCCCAAACACCTTCACCAACGTCGTAGTCGAGGAAGAAGCCGTCGAAGGCAACGCAGGCGGAATCAAGGAAATATCCCACCCAAGCGCATGCGCTTGGAAGAAACAGGTCAACAGCCCCATAAACCTCGGTGTCGGATTAAACTCCATCTTCCCCCCGTCATTGAATGGGAACGGTCGAAGTTGGCGTGGTCCCGCAGGAACATTCAGCACAACTGGTGTGTGGCGTCCAGGAGGAGGCGTAAAGGTTATCCGAGCGGTAGTTTCGTCGACTCTCGCGATAGCTTGGGCTGTATACCCAAGCAACCCAAGCGCTTCCGTGGGTGAAGACATCGACGGGCTCCCAAGTTCACCCAACCCTGTCTCTCCTGTATGTCTGCTTAAGATTGCCCAGCCCTGGAGGGTCGAATGCACCAGCGCTGGGTGCACAGTGACGATGAGGCGACCGAGCTGGGCAGGTGAGAGTTCGTCTGGCGGAGGGAACGTCTGAATCAACGCTCGCAACTTCGCAATGGCTGTCTGTGGGAACGGGGGCAGCGAGTTTCTGGAGATAGCCTCTAGCGCGTTTCTTGACTCGCTCGCATATTGCGTTGTGAGGATCAGTTCACGCAACTTGTCGAATAGGGGATGCAATTGAGAAGAACTGGAATGTTCTGCGTTATTAGCAGGTTCGGAGGGACCATTAATGGCCAGAAGGGAGCCTATGGGATCAATGAAGCGGGCTTGGAAACGACTTCGGAAGGGAGGGTCTAGTGGGTATCCGGGGTATGGAGGAACAGGTGCTGCAATCGCGATAACTCGGAAATTCTTGTGAGCTGGTATGAATATCTTTCCTTGCTCTGAAGTAAATGTGCCAGAGGTTTCCAGTTGTTGGTAGCGAAGTGGATGGAAAATATGAGTTCCGTCGTCTAGATTCCTGAAGTGCCAAAAAAGTCAGCAAGGTTGGATGAGGGTGGGCCGGTCTAGTGTATTTACATTTCTCGATTCTCTAGGAGATTGTTTAGGACCTACAAGAGAGTTAGAACTGGACATTCTCCTCGGGAAAGGAGGATGTACTTACGGGCATGATACCACGCTCGGCCTTCTCTATTCCTTCCAAGATTAGCAAACGACCATGTTTCACGGCGTTCACAGCCGGTGAGTCGACATAGACTAGGTTTCCTCCTTCCCTAATCTCCCTTCCCTGGGCCATACTAGTCAACTTGCATGGAACAACATCTCTTGAATCTGACCAACACACCTGCTTCAATTCCGTCTCCCCAACATCTCTATGCAGCGCAATATACTCGTATTCCGAGTTAATCAAGCTTCAAGAATCTGTCAAACAGGAACATGAACCAGATAGACCGACTGTACGCACCTAGCAAAAGTCAACGCCAACCTCCGCGCATAAGGCCCCGGCTGCGAAACCAAAAAAATATCCTGTCCCAACAAATACTTTTGGAGCATAAAATGTAGATTATCGAGGTTGACAGGATCCTTGATATCTAGCAAGCGTAGACTCCTAGCCAACCTCGACGGATTGAGCGCAGTGGGGACTTCATAGGTGATATCTCCCAATCTGAGGGTCCCAACAACAGGAGGGGGAGGTGTGAGCTCCTTGACAAGCTGTGCAAGTCGCTTCGTCGCCATTCCAGCCGGACGGAACGTAGACCCGGAGTTCGGAGCGTCGTCGTCGAGGGGTTGTGGGTCCGTATGAATTCGTCGTCGTCGCTGCTCGTCTGGATGGAGAGCTCTAGCAATTACCGGAGATCTAGTAGATAGTCGAGGGCAAAGGAATCGGATGCATAGCTTGGTGTTGGACCCCGCAAACATATAAAGAGAGGCTTCGGCAATGTGATTAACGCCTTACCGGAAACGCGGGGTCGTGAGCAGCGGTTCGCGTCGGTTCATCACGTCACGCGCCAGGTTCAGTGGTTCAGCTGTGCCAAGCCATCCCCTGCTCCTAGTGAATCGGACTCGGGCATCGGTGTAGCTGAGTGAGCGAGCGAAGGCTATAAGCAAAGTCTAGTAGATTAAGATAAATACCCTTAGAGAAATGCGGAAACCCCAATTGTACACCACAATCGATTTACAACCCTACTCAAATGACAACGGTTGAGGTATAAGTAAATACAGCATTGAGCAGCACCAGGAAAGGCGAGTCAACTCGAAAAACGAAACCAGATAGCGAAAAAAAGACAGAGAAATGGTAAAGAGAGGATTTAGAAGTTTTCTGTACGGGAGAGCGTCAGTAAGAACCAACTGCGCGTGATGGTCGGAAGAGAAGACTTGCCTTTCCCGTAGAAGAACCTGGTTCCCTTGGGCTGAGAGTATTTGTTACTCATTCTATGAAGTTCCTTGGAGAGCACCCCAGGTCCGCAGAAGAACTATAGAAGATACGGTCGTCAGCCAACGCGCCCATCGAAACCAGCAACCCGAGAGCTCTCAGAAGTCCCCAAAACAAAAACAGGAATAAAACTCACCACTCCAATATCAGTATCAGGATGCTTATCAACCAGCGTACTAAAGACACGATTCCAGTTCGGTCTTCCAAAGTGCGTAGGCGCACGCAATGAAGTGATAGCATCCTTCTCCGCACCGACATCCTGGACAATGATGTTATTGACCTCGTCTTCCTTGAGCTTGGCAGTCAAATAAATATTGATCTCGATACGGTTCTGCGTATCCTCTTCTTCGATGGCATGCAACAACGAATGGAACCATTCCGCAGCTCCAAAGTCCTTGATGACCCAGGTGAAGTACACCTTGGAGAGCCGCGTAGGCTTGGTGGCATTGGTCAAGTTGTTCATGCGGTACCAGATGTGCTTGAGGATCCTAGGGTATCACAAGGTCAGCTACGGAACGCAAAAATGAAGGAGGGGAGGGATACGAACGAGGCGAAAGGGGTGACGCCGATACCAGCACCGACGAGCATAACAGTCTCGTACTTGAGGAAATCTTCACTAGCACTGCCAAACGGTCCATCTACCATGACGCGAGGCAGAGGCTTCTGTAGGTTGTTCGTAGCCTCAATGACCTTGCCACCTGCGGGAGCGTTCTTGTCCTTCTTCTCGAAATCGCAGCCCAACGACTTGGCCAACGCCTTGGTGAAGTCTCCACACACACGAATATGGACCGAGATGAAGTCTTCTTCGGGGGCACTGGTGAGGGTGAACGGGTGCCACTGGAAGTAGGAGATTTCGGGGCACGACAAAAAGATGTATTGACCGGCTCTGGTCGTCGTCTTCTCCTTCTTGATCTGCAATTCCATCACACTCGACGGGTGCTGGATGACCTTGTGAATATGGGTCCTGTGCCTAGAACGAATCTCCCTGAGAATACGTTCAAAGATCCAAATAATGCCTCCAACGAGCCAGTAGCGCCAGAAGACACCAATGGTATTGAACGAGCAGTACGGGGGACGGTCGGGCTGGATCATGCAGAACATGCCGTGAAGTTGCCAGTTGATGAAGAACACGATGAAAAGATGGTGGGAGTACCAGAACCTCTCAAAGTGCGCCCGCCTCCTCTTCTCCATCGCGAAATAGACCATGATGCCGAGGGCGACCCACATGATCCATCCCGTCGCACCTGGGCCGGTGAGGAAGTTGGCTGCGAAGAAGCCCTTGATACGGTCCCCGGTGGTCTCAAAGCTGGCAATAGCGAACTTGGTAAAGTTGACCATGTGTGCGAGGGTGTGCACGGCAGACCCGACGACGATGGACCATCCTGTTGCCTTGTGTAGAGTGATGTTCTTGTCGAAGGGGATGATGTCGTTCAAGGCCGTGCGACGGAGGATGGAGACAAAGTTCCTGCAGACGGGGAGGAGGATGAAGATGACGTCGACGTGCAGCACGAGGGCAGCGGTACGGGCGATGGCTATGCGGTGGTCAGCATCGGAGGCAGGGGTCGGAGAAACGAAGGGACTCACGGAAGGTGATGCCAAAGACCGCACGAGCGCCCTCGGCATTGTCCTTGAGCTGGTAGTGCATGAAGCCAAAGACGGCGACGAGCAGGTGGAGGAAGATCCAGGTGCCAAAGAAGAGCTGTTTCCCGCCCTCGTTGATCATCCACACATCCAGCCTCTGGCGCCATCCTCTCTCCTCTGGGGCGACCTTGTTCACAGAGGTGTTGGTGAGCGTCCTCTGCAGGCCCTGCAACCGCCTCCGCTCCGTCTTGTTACGCTGCAAGTGGCTCGGCTGGCTCGTCAACGTCTTGTTGTTCGCAAGGTCTGGGTGCTGTGCGATAGTCGCAATGGGTCCGACAAGCTTGCCATCCGAAAAGTCGAGCCCGGAAGACCGGTAGGTGTTTGCCATTTATGCTGAGTGCCTCAACGCCCTGCGTCGTCGATGATTGGAATAAAGAACGTAATGAAAACAAATATAAAAAAGAGAGAAAAGAAGAGAGAAAAACCGGCCAGCTGGTAAAGAGTGACGGGAGAAGGGAGGGCCTATGTAAATGGAGGGGAAGGAGGGATTTGATGGCTCTTTCCCATCTCTCTTGTTGTCGTCCTGCCACCATCACAGGCACCGAACGTTTCCATAGCATTTTTGTTTCCTCTCACTGCCGGGTCCAGGTTGGAATCTAGGCCTTTCCTCCTCATCCTCGACCAATCTTCAACCAGCTCTTATACGCCGACCTTGGCCCCCAAGTCGTTGAACGGAATCCTCAAAATTCCTATTGTTCAAAGCCCATTTCGACGCGGCTCTCGTGTCAAAACGCCAGACGTGTAACCCTTTCCATCGCGTTCCAGGCCTGGTCCATGGTCCAGATGTTCCCGGCGGCCAAGGACTGTTGTCGAAATGGCCACCCTTATTTGAGGGCAAGGCGACGATCGGCATGTTCTATGGTGACACGGTGACGGCTTTCTCTGACCTATACCCATGATAAGGCCAGTCCATATATTTATTACTCTTTCAACGTGACTGCAGAGACATGATGTGCATGCGGAGCCTGTGCATGCCGAACTGACAGTGACAAAGTTACTGATTCGACGATGGCGATGGTAGTCGCAAGCTGTCCTATGTTACTAAGATGCAACGAACGTTGGAGAAGAATCCATTCTGCATAGGAAAATGGATGATGCCAATGGTATGTGCTTATTGGTATGGATACAGTGGAGGCATGGAGGGAGGGAGAGAGGGATGGATGAAACAGGCAATGTGTAGATCAAGTAGATGTCGATATGTACCGTTGAAACCACAAGATAAAAAGCGAGGGTGGAGGCTCAAACCGGACGGATACACAGTACCCAGCCCTGTCCGTCCCAAGAAAGATATATTACTATGAAGCCGACGGCGCCTTCACAACTCTCGAAAGGGGACTCGGCTCTGAAGAACGAATTGGATGGATGGTAACCCTGTCGTTATGTATTGGAATAGCTGGAGGCTTCCTGCGTTTAGGTGGGGCCGGTGGAGGCGGTCGTCGGCGAGGTGGCGCCTGCACAATCCCATCTTTGGAGTCAGGTAACGATAAGCTCGAACTTGCAGGTCGTGTCGAAACGGGTCGTTGCGGTTCTCCGTCGGCAGATAACGAAGCAGTGGACGATGACCCGGAGGAGGAGGATCGGGATGGTAAAGAGTCGTGTATCGAGGTAGTGTTCGAGGTGGTGCCCCTTCGCTGGGGGACAGGAGGCGAGGTGGGCCTAGCTTTCGACGAAGGTAGCGACGAGAGGCTGGTGGTGCTTCCGTTAGGGAAACGGATTTGATCTAATGGAGAACGAGGTATTGGTGGGGGCTTCGAAAAGTCTGGTCGCGATCCTAGGTTTTCAACACTTTTGCTGAACTTCAGGCTCTTCAACTTGTGGATGTTGGGGTCAAGATGGGATGAAACCATAGGAGCTGGCACGAAATTGGGCGGTGGACTATGAACGGAGGAAAAATCGCTTGCAGGACTTCCTGGTGTGCCCGGAATTGGGACGGAACGCTGGGTAGCCTTCAACTGAACACACCAATCACCCGATAGGCAACGCTCGACCAGTCGCTTTGTGGTGGGGTTGACATCTCGGATGTCAGCGTTCGCAATAAGGGACTCTAGTTGCATCGTAATCTGGGCACGCTTGTATGGAACATCCCGCAGTTGGGTTTTCGTAAGAAGTGGGTGTAGTACGCGAAGGTACGTATGGCGTAACTGTGGAAGATAAGAATGAGAACCTGCGCACACATGGCCGGTATAAAAACAAAAGACCGACCGATTCGTGCTCATCCCCTAGATCTGCGAGCTCTCTAATGAAGACATCGACCAGCACGCATAGATCGTTGGTATAGAAGTATTCCGACATTCCCTTCGTCGTGAAGAGAACGTACAGAAGCTTGAGTATTAGCAACTGCATGCACATATCTTCCGATGTGTGTTCTAGTGTAACGAGTTAGCTAAATGAAGCGCGATTTTGTTTAAATTCAATCTCACTGGCTCGATTTAGCATAAATATCATGTTCTCCCCAAACGTCTTGCTCATCCCTAGCCTTCGCATCAAGACCCTCACAACACGGTTGCTGGGTTCGCCCGACTTGGCGGTGGAGTCAACGCCAAGCCCTGCTACCATGAATTGCTCGTTCAGGCCAACCTAAACGATGTCAGCTTTGCCGAAATGCTGCACGGCGTGACTTACAATCAGCTTTATAACAGAATAGTTAAAGGTCTCGTCCTGCATGTACCTCGTCTGCTCTACCAGATCAAACAAGTAATCTATAAAGTCATCATCGAATATCTCTAGAGCAGGGTAAGGATCAGCACCGATGTCCAAAATAAATACGCCACGGCGGAACTCACTCAGGTCTTGTGCGGTGAGCTTCTGCACCTTGCACACCTCATACAGCAGTTTCACGGACATGCTCCGAAGTTTGACTTCGATGGGAACAGGGACGTTGCCGTGGAGGACAACAGAATTACGGTTGTTCCCGCCAAAAGTGTCCTCCACATCAGGGTCGATTTCTACCAGGACGTGGTCCATGAGCAGGGGTGTGATGGGTTGCCAACGTTTATGATTTCGTAGAGACTCCACTCTTCTCTGACCGTGGAAGTAGAGGGTTTGGAAGAGAATGAAAAGCATATGAGGGTCCGTGGTCTACGGCAAAGGATCAGTGTCGGTAGCCTTTTGCAGCGATGCAAAGGGGCTAAATTCATACATTACGGGCATCGTCCACGATATTCTCGCACATCCGCTCTGAATGGAACTGGAATATTTCAGAGTCGAGCAGGAGGTGAAAGGCGTGTTCTAGCTGGAGTGGGCTCTGCAAATATTGCTCTAAAGAAAGGGGAATGAATCAGGACGACCCATCGTCGCGGTGAGATGGTAGTCAATACACACACCATGATACGTTGCACATATGGCTAGAAACCGCCTGAGGGTCGAGTCTAGCTGTGACAGAGTAGGCGCATCGTCGTTTGGAAGCTTCAGGATGTCTTCCAGCTCTTTACACGAATTCAGTACCAACACATCTCAGTGGAGTGCTAACAACCCACCTGACCAGAACTGCTGGGCTGTCTCAATGACGTACACGATCCCCAGGTGGTCTTCCATGACCAGCGATGGTATTGAGGTCGACTGAGCGTGAGTCATGGTGGTAGACCACAACCATAGAATGCTGAGGCTGGAGCCTGGTACAGCTAAAAAGGCTTGCAGCTTGCATTGCAGGCATGGTGATGGAGGCCCAACAGGGACACCAACAGGAACAAATAACCGGATCAGTTCTTGGCGGGACGGAACAGACTTGGCAATTCTCCGATACACCGCGTCTCCTAGGAACGCCCGCAAAACGCAGAAAATCGACGTAAATCCCTTGATAGATCGCAGTATATAGATGTTTGACATGACATATCTACTGGTATCCAAAAAATCATTCGAGCACCATCTAGATGCCTGCCAGCTTGAGATCGGCGACTTGCTGAACAAGCAGCTTCATGAGTTCTGCTTTCTGCTTGCCAATTTCGAGGACCTCTTCGTGAGACACGACCTGCTGAGGGGGTTGTACATATTCCGTTCCCGAGAGCTAGCCCATTGTCAGCTTCGTGTGTGAGAAAGATAGGAAGCCCACACACCTCCGCTTTTACCTGTTCACGTATGCTCGCAGGCTTCTCTGGAATCACCACAAAGTTAGTGACCAAGCTCAACACAGCGACGTTGAGTCCTTCTTCTCTTCCCGCCAGAACTTCTGGAACAGTGCTCATACCGACGACATCTGCACCTGCCCCTCTCAGGAACCTTCCCTCTGCAGGTGTCTCGTATGTCGGTCCGCTCACCCAAGCGTAAGTTCCTTCCGCGAACGCAGAGTCAGGGATCTGGAGCTTATCCGCAGCCAAAAACACTAGACGACGCAGAGCGACAGAGTACGCGTCAGAGAGAGGCAAGAATCGGGGATGGTCCGGGGAAGTCTGCGGTCCGAGGAGAGGGTTCATTCCCGTAAGGTTGGGCAGTGCGAGGTGATCGTTGATAACAACGACTATCGAGAGAACGCAATCAGAGGAAGTTAAACGGCTGATATTGACAAATAGAAACGTACTCGTTCCTACGGGGATACTGGGATTTAACGACCCAGCGGCGTTCGTGACTACATGTGGAGAATCAAAATCAGTACAGTCTAGCAAATAGTATGAACTTGAAACGCACTAAGAAGGTCCTTCACTCCAAGTTTTGCCATAACTCTGACCGGATAAACCACGGTTGAGAGAGGGTGGCCTTCGTAGGGATGGAACTACATCTTGGACGTCATTACCAATGTTAGATTCTCGAAGGACGCTACTTGCCCTCCCAAGCATTGCCACTACAGGTAAACCATCTCCGGATCCAAGTAGGCCGAACGCAAGAGCGCTCTTGTGACCAGGAACTATGGAGTAAGGTTGATCACAAGTTAGCTCAATAATCCCAACAGCCGTCGATATATGTCCATACCAGTACTCCTTCCAAACCCCGGAATATCATCGTATTGGATGATCACTGGTTCACGAAGGGTATCGACGAGTCCACTAAGTCCCGATCCACAAATTATACCGATTTTAGGGTTCTGAAGTCTCTCTGGCAACTTCGATCTAATTGCCTCAAGAGTGGGAGCAAAGGATGTAGTTGGTACGTCAGGTGCCATCGTAGGTGCTCCGTTAGAGAGGGGATAAAACCGTTTCGCGAAAATGTCGTCGAGGTAGTAAGAAGAGAAGGTATAAGGTATACGATGCGTAGATCGGGTGATAGCAGTCCTCTCATTGTGATCCATATGAGTGCCTCCCCCTTGAGGCAGCAGCCATACTGTGCTCGATCAATCACCAGATTAGATAGGCTCGATAGTAAAGATAAGGCTAATTAGCCCCTGTTTGCCCCCTGTACGAATATTCCAGCTTGGACAACCAAGGTCTCCTGTGTCCTAAAATTCTAATTCCTGTGGGAGTCAAGAGTCAATTCTACTAAATATCGGCGATCGAACGGAAGAGTTGTGTCAGAAGCCTTCCTCGAAGCATAACACACAAGTCCCGCTCCCGAGATCCTGGAGAATTATTCCGGCGTTCTCAATACAGTCGGTGTCCTTCCCTCCTTGGCCAGCAAGCTAATACCATCCTCTCCAAAAATCTTACATCGTCCGGTCGGTTCCGAGCCCAAAATATATAGGTCGGCTACAAAGTCTATGCGGCTCGTCCATTCGGAATACAACATACGGCCATAGAAGCGTAACGGCCATTCGAAATTTCGAACGAGCTCTCAACGTCCACCAATGGCGTCCACCGCCATTGAAATACCTGCAGCCATGATCAGCCACCAGCGCGGAACTCCCGATCTTCGTGGGTTCTCTCGAGAGGACCTCATGCTCTCGATGTCAGAGAACCGAGATAGGGATTCTTTACTCACCAGAAGGGCCACCCGTTAAGTCATGGATAAGGTGTTCGAGGAGATACAAAACGGAAAAATCAGAGTATTAAATTGCGGTGCACAAAGGGAAATATGAATGAATACGGCGACGGTAATGTAGCAACCTGAACAAACTATGGTACCAGAGAACGGAACCGGAAATACTAGTGTATGTGTGTGAATGTTAAGGCTACAGTACAACAAACTCTAAAACGTTGCTTGCGGGGAGAAGGAATGGCGGCGGATTAATGGGTGTGCTGAAATGATCGTGAAGGAATGAAGATGGACTATGCGATACAAGGAATTGCGGGAACGTGTGTGTTGGGAAAAGCGAAAGAGCGACGTACAAAATGATTACTATACTAGATCATGCAATACAGGAAAACATGGAAGATGGGGGAATCAGACGCTGCAAGCTGTGCTACCGGCCTGGATCGTGGAAGGAATGCTGGCCTAGAGATCAACGTCAGCAAGTACAACTTTCACGAGCAGGCCCGGAGGGAACGTACCGTAGAGACTGTATTGCTCCGGAGCAGCATACAGCTGTGAGTTGATTGGCGGATGAGTAGGTTGACTATTGTCATGCACATTGGGATAGGCTTGACCAAGTTGGGGGAAGGTCGAGTAGTCGTTCCAGTATTGCGGGTAACGATTAGCGACAGTGTGAGAGGAGTGGTCGGGTTGGGAGTTCACACGATGGTGGGACACATGTGTCCGGTCATCCCCAAAGCCAGTGCTATAGACCTGAGGGAGAACCGAGGTCGAAAGTGGAGTGTTGTTGGCGAACGAATGCTGTGAGTGGTAATCTTCGGCATGCCACCGGTAGTTTGCAGAAGATGCCGTTGAGGGAACAGCAGCCAGAGTCGGCGAAGCGTGCGACGGGTGCGTCGAGGTGGCTTGGGTGTACGTATCTATCGTAGGATAGAGGTAGTTCGAAGAGAATTCACTAGGCCGGGGAGCAGGGGCGTAGGTCGTCTGAGCATCAAGATGGTTTTGGTTTGGAAGATATCTCCGGTTGATATGTTCAGAGTCATTCAGTGAATTCTCAGCCGAGCGCTTCTGGCGAACGGCAGAATTTGACTGAGCAAGAATTTCCGAACCCTGGAGATTAACCTTGGCGCCGCGAAGTAGTTGCAGTGCACGGTGGGCGCTGGGCCAGATAGTCGCCATCATTTCGAGTGCGTCCATGCATTTTTTGAGACCGATATGAGCCTGGGGGTCAGATGGGTAGGTTGTCACTACGAGGAGGGATGTCAGGGGAATCTATTGAAGCGACTCGAAGCCGACTTACGGGTGGTGACGTGCATGATACTTGCAGTGAAGAGATAGTAGCAAAGGAAAACGGAACAGCGGTCCAGAGGGTATTTCTCGGCATAGACAGAAACTGAGCGAAATTTTGGGTTAAGGGTTAGAAGCGGTTTGAGTCGAGATTCTTACCGATCGAGCTAATATGGTTTGCGGCCCCGGCGCATAGCTCATAGTTCTTCGTAGCATTTGCAACCGCATCCGGATCTTCACTATCTTCGCTCCTTGGTTTGCCATTGTAGATATTTCGAATGCTATTGACCAATTAGCGAAGAATATCGAGAGCGGCCAAAATAAATCTTACAATGGTCGATGGAGCAGCAAAACGGCACACCAGTATTGCATGTGAAGCGTAAGGACGTGAGGAAGCGGTGGCACTTTGTTCACTCCGTTTGGGTCGTAGCGCAGGTGATCAGGAAGCTCCAGATACCATTTGTCCAATAAACCTTCCAGAACGGCGGACTCTGCATGGCGGCTTGAGACTGGGCGAACGGCGTATATAGCTTGGACAATGGTGCTTAGAATACCAGCTGTAACGAGGTGTCAATGTCGGTTGCCGTAGCAAGGGTTTGCGAAACTTACAAAGCGTGGATGATGCATTGAAGGAAGAGATGCGATATGAAAGCATAGTAGCGGGCTGCTCTGCGGCATTGCGCCCGGGCCAGTCTTCGAGCTCTTCCGGCTATGTGAGATGTCTTTGAGTGATACTCTAATAAACAGAAAAAGGTCACGACTTACATCGTCTTCGCTTGGTAGAGGGGTGTCGAAGTCTCTTTCAAAGATCATCAAAGGCCTCCCTGAGACAACCGTCAGCGATACAGAAACGAGCAGGAAAGGAAGCGCACATACCAATATACGTAGAGATGTACTTGTCCATGATGACGCACCCGTACCAAATGCGTTTCCTTTCCTGGAGTTCCCACTCGCTGAAAAGTCGTCCACCAAGGCCAACGCGGGCCCAACCATCGGCACTTCGATGCATACCGAGATCCTGGGCCATTCGAATCGCCATTCCTATGTATGTCCATGCCTGAGCCATGGCACCAATACCCACTTCCCGGTACCCCATGAGAAGGAGGGCTTGGCAGGTCGATAGCCGGGAGCTAGAGTAGGACTGGTCCAAAATGACTTTTGCGAGGTCAAGGTATTCGTCCCCGGCAGACCACATTACGGAGGGATCGGTGGGCGGTGGAACGCTGGCCGTCTTGTCGTAGCGTGCGGCGATGGAAAACATGGTGAGCAGGAGAAGAGCGGGGATGCGGCGGGGGCGGCGGTTGATACCCGACGAATTGTCAGGTTCAGATGACTGGGGCCTACCGAATAGATCAGCAGGTGCCGTGGCAGATCGGGAGATTAACTTACGTTTTCCTGTAAACACGGAGGAAGGACTCCTTGTGAATGACGGGGAATGAAGAGTGAACATGTCGGAAATAGATATCGAGTAGACGGTTCTGGGTCGCCTGGTCAGGCAGCTGCGAAGCATACTCATCTTCTCCTTGGTGTATGCTGGGAGCGTCGGGAGCTGGGGGCCATACTCTCGCCTTGGGGAAACGCCTATGAAACGTTTTCAGGGTCAATTGCGAATGAACAAGTTCACATGAGGTGACCATACCAAATTCCTCCTTCGTTGCGCCCATCAACTCGTTCTTTATTGTTTAGGATGTGAAGACCGCTGGCTTTGCCATGGTACCGTACTTGTTCATCCTCGTTGATGCTGAGTTGGCCCACTGCACCAGTAAGTTCATCCTCGCTGTCAGAGCTGAGGCTGTCAACGCTTGAGCTGCGCACTTGGTTCATTGGATGAACAGGACTCAACGAAGAATACGTGTGATAAATCCCTCGCCCTCGTCTCCGGACAGCACTCGCAGGGGTTAGCAACGACGCAGCGGATGCGTTGGCCGAGGAAGGGTAGGTCAGCTCCTGTGGCGAAAAGTCGTGATCACCGACCCTCCGCCTCTGACGTCTGGCGGGGGAACAGTTCTCATCGCTTGAACGCGTTTCAGAGGAAGCAGGACGGGGAGGAGGAACAATTCGCAACGGCGACCTCAGGCCGTTCTCAACAGACCTACGGTCGTCGTTGTCGGTTCCAGCCACGTCCTTGGCACCGTCAGCGTTGTTTGCTGAGAACCCTGCCCCGACGTCCAGCATTGTGGTGACAGCGTCTTGCCACTCGTTGGAAGGGCTGGTTGACACGGTGAGTTCACGAAACTAGGAAACAATGTTACTCATGACGTACTGAGTGGAGGTGAGTTCTATTTTTCCTTCCTTTTGTGTAGAGGAATCAGAATTCGTCCCAGAAGGTCGTGATTTTGCAGGAATACCGCTGTCGCGCTTGCGACCCTTTACGCCATACGGCGAATTGTCGACGCGGTTGATGATTTCTCTTGCAAGAGGATCCTACACAGATGGGTTAAAGGTATTAGCCGCTGTATCATCGAGAAAAGAAATGGGGATGCTGATTGGGTTACTCGATCACGAATTCAATTGACAGATATAGGTCGGAGACCCGACTTCGAATGATAAAATTCGGAATATAATGAAGGGAACTCACTTTCGCCATGTCGTCGAGGAGAGATTTGGCACGTGGATCCTTTGTCGCGAGCATGATCCCAACTAAAGCCTCTGTCTGGTGTAACCGGGCTTCAATAGCGTCAATGTATCCCTTGGGTGGGCCGCGCTTTCGTGATGGTCCCAGAAAGGTACACGCTATTGAGGTGCAGGTCAGTGTTTTGCCAATGACAACAAAGCGTTCTATGAACGCCATGGGCAAGGTCCAGAAAGGTGAGACACTCACGAGTGCCGAGCATGATACAGCTCTTACAGGGCTCGTTGGGACTGCTTCTCTCGCATTTACACTTTGACTTCCGGCATTGGTCGCAGGCTGAGGAACGATAGACCGTGAGCACTCAGCGATAACGGACAGAGAGGTCCTTACCTTTACTGCTCCGTCGCCGAACTATCTTTTCGTGGGCACTACCACCGAATGCGCCATGAGATTGGTCGCCACCACCGTCCGCTAAATCAGAAACGTCGTAGTCGTCGCTGTAGGACATGGTGGGTCGAAATAGCTCGGAAGCTTGACTACTGTGACCGTTCAAATGTGACTGGTTATAGGTGAGGTTGTGGGTGGACGACAGGTGGTGTGCACTGGTGGAACGGGGCCAGGGCTGCTCGGAAGGGACGCTGTATGAACCTGGATCCGACCCAAAGCGATAGAGGGGTGTCGGTGGGAGACAAGATGGAGATTCGGAAGGATTGCGAGACTGTGGAACAGAGGCGTGAGACGGGACCGCATGAGGATTGAATTTGAACTGGAAGTGCTGCAAGGAAGTCGAGTCCGGAGACAAATCGGGTGAAGAAGAAGCCTCTGTCTTTACAGGGACAGGATGATGGGGATTGGGTCGAGGAAGCTCGAGGAAATAGGAAACATTCGGACTGGCGACCGACCCCATGACCGAGGGAGGGAGAAGGGGAGTAATTGGATATACGGGAACGAGGACGGGGAGCGTTTGGACTTACATATTTTCCCCCCAAGGCACAGCAAGGTTTTGTTGTCGATCGACAGTAACCGGCTGAAAGATTAAAAAAATTAAGAAATCTCGCCGCTCAAAATGGCAGATCTCCCGATTCCAAAGTCAAGGGTAATCGAGGTCTACCACCACACGACATCACAGACTTCGCCATCCCTGCATCCCAAAATAGATATGTCGTGATGCTAAATCCCGCCGACATATCGATTGATCGTTACATAATACGCTCTGGTGTTCCGCTCCTCGCCAAGCCACCGCTACTCGTACACCGTCCACCATGTCCCACCGTATGGCGGTCTGTTGCTGCCACCTGCAGCGGTTGGCAACCTGCAATCGAGACCAGCACAGCAGCGTTTTTGTTTTTTGTCCCGATTGTCGGCCGTCCACATGGGGGAAAGATGTCGGACTAGATATGGTTCTGTTCGCTCATCCGAGTCTACCGTCATCACCAGAACATATATTACTATCTAGATCTCGCACAGCACTCTCACAACTGCCAATCCCCATAACGTTGAGGCCTATTTCTTGCTGTCCATTGAATAGGTCAATCTGGTCCCACGACGGCAACGCTCGCTGTGTCTCAAGCTGCATAAGTACACTTCAAGTTGGAACCACAGAAACAATCGGCGGTGCTGTCGGATACCAGAGTGCAACCATATGCTTAGGTTTCTTTCCTTGTCTAGTTCCGGACATACGGCAAGGTTACACCATGACATGGCACGTTCTGGCATGTCCGACTTGTCATGCGGCATTGGTCGACGTCGAACAACATACTATCCTTCCTGATCTCAAATGTGCTTGAAAGGTTGAATAATGATTGTAGCCAGGAGCCAATGCACATACGAACTGCACTAATCTCAAAAACGTGGCGAAAGCCTCACATAGAGACCCTGACCGGCCTATATCTGGTTATTTCCATCTTGGCCTAGCGCAGCTCCAATGAGCACTCGCTAACACACAATCAATTCCCAGCATACTTCCTTTGCACTAGCACCGTTTTTCATCAAGGTCAAGGAACCTTGTGCTCGGCAGTGTGTTTTCGTTCGCACATTGAGGGGGCCAGCGCGTTTGGGGGTGTTCCAGTAACATAATGTGGACCTATCCAGAGCCTAATCTCGACATTACGACCCTGCAGTTCATCTTTTGGATTTCCAGAAAAGGTGTTCATGGTCCCTCGCTGAAATGAAAGAAGATGTCACTTGGACATTGCCCCCGTCTTCTGTAGCGAAATAACCTGGGCACGGAGGGGCTCGGGCACCAATGCGTCTAATGCATTCGCCAAGAATCCTATTTTTTCCCTTTACATAAACGCTCTACAGGCTTTGTTGAACATATTGTATGACGCGTCCTGGGACGCGTTCAACGCGTAAATTACTTGCATTCCGCGCGTCATACTTCAACGCCTAAAATTCTAACTTCATTGGCTGGCCTGTAGAAACCAACCCTCACAACGAACGAAAGGTCGAGCAGTTCATTTCAATAGCTACTCCGGACCTATTCATCTCCGTCCAAATCGATCAGTATCTTCTCCACGACTGTCAGTATCACACTTATACAATCCCGCCACATCAGTCACAAAAGTTAATACAAGCTGCAACTGAAGAGATCTTGTTGAAGGTCGCCAAACGACGCTCAAACGTACTAACTAAACTAGAATATATGAGTATACGGCCGCCTGGTCTTCCTCCCGTAACCTACACCGTAATAATAAAATTTGAGGAAGGACTAAGGAAGATGTATTCGTAACTTCAGGAGTCAGAAGCTCCTCGCACCACGCCTGATTCTCGTATGTCCAACTCGTGTCACTTGTTCGCGTTCTTGTACTTAAATTTCCACTAGGCACCTATACAGACCGCTTGATCAACATTGATATTGAACGGGCCCAATATACCGCAACTGCGAAACCCCGATTCCTCAACGGAACTCAATCAGAGGGGTGCGTACGCGTCCCCTTCGAATGGTCCTGCCAGTCCCAACCATCTTTCTGTAGAATTGTTCCAAAATCCCCTCTTCTTTTACCAAGAACTTAGACGCCGGCTGCAGATCATGGCGTTGGCGCCACCGTTCCGTTGCACCACCACCACAAACCCGATTCCAGAAAAAATAAGATAACCAGGAAAAATACGTCACAAAAATTACGAGTAACTCTTTACGCGTTTTGTGGCGGCCCCCGAATGCCGTGAAACTTCTCCAGAGTCCATCCAGCGCCCTCCTTTGGCCCTCCTCCAGTTCCAACGAATGCTAGACAGATAGCTATAGATAGATCCCGACCATATTTCAAACTATGTGTGCACTGTACCCGTGCTCACTCGATCAAGCGATCGGATTCATCGGGACCGGCGAATACAAATAAAAAAAATCGTCATAGCCCAAGCGGGCTCACTCAACCGACCGTGGAGAGCGACAGCGCGGGCTTGCCTATTTTAGCAACGTTGCCGCCCCAAAAATGTTGAGAGCACATGTGCCAGGGGCCAGGGCCGCTGGACGCAGCACAGAGCGGCCCACATCCGAGGGCCCGTTCGGGCGAAGGTGGTGTAACGGCCCAATGAGGCGCGAGCTTAGTGAGCGAAGAAGCAATTGAGTACAGCCTCAGTCGAGGCTCTCTCCAGATTTTGGGGGAAGACGATAAGTATCTACACCCTTCTTTCTACGCCCCACATTATCCTGAATCTTGAATTCGGTGGAGTGTTGTGCTGCCAACAAACACACCCGACAGGTGCTCCACATCCCCAACCACAGCCAGCCAGCGAGTCATGAGCGAGGCGGATAAGGCGAGATTTCTATCTCATTATATGTACAATCTAAACAGGATTATATCTCGAACATGATACACAAAAAAAGTATGTACTGGTCATCCCACTGAAATGCCATAAAGTGCGTGTGGAGAATAAGTAGTAGGATCCAAGGCGCTGCAGCATTTCCAAAGGATGTACTGTACTTGTAAAATCTTAAATAGTGGATGGAATAAAAGAACAGACGAGGGAGGAGGGAGGAGAGGAGAGAGCATGAGGAAGAGAAAGAGAAGAGAAATAACCATGTGTGTATGTGCACTCTGGAAACGATCAGAAGGTGGTATGCATCGATCACAGGACAAGACGAGGTGAAAAGAAGAAGTAAAAGACACATAATGTATCCAACACCCAACCGATGTACCATCCATCAGTCGACCATCTGTGGTACTCTGATCTTTGACGACGGGATAGGTGGAGATGGGAGCAGCCCACTTGTTAATTGAGCAAGAGGGGACCATTCAGGTGGCGGAGGTCCCAGCGAAGCAGGTAGGCCCGATCGACCAGAAGGGGATGGCGATCGTCGGCTTGAAGGAGGTGGATAAGGACCTGGTCGGCCAGGTCCATTTTGTGATGCTGCGGCCGAAGAAGGTGGAGGCGCTCCAGTAGGAGTCGACGTCCGACCTGGCCCAGCAAGTCTCGGCGAAGTGTATGATGACCCCGAATGAGGGGGTGGAGGGGCCTTGCCGGACACAGGCGATGGCGGTCGCATTTTGCTGTGGCCAACAGGAGAAGACCTGCCAGACTGCATAGAGGGGGGTGGCGGCGGTCCATATCTCGGCGGAGAGTGTTGGACAGGAGGCTTATTGTAGTTGGACGCTGAACCAGGACTGCTCGGGGGATGCCTCCTCGGCGGCGAGGCCGCGATGCTATTCTGGAGCGGTGAGGGTCCAGAAGGCGGCTGAGGGGGCCTGCCTATACTAGGATTGGCATAGCGATGCCCGGGTGAGCGAGCATTCTCTTGCGAGCTCCCATAGAGGGAGGGGCCAGAGGAAGACGACGGTGGACGATGCCCGTCATCTGTTGGATTCCAGGGGGCGCGAGGCGACGCGGTACCGTTCGGATGCGAGGGTGGGTTTCCAGAACCAATAGGATGTGAAGATCCTAACGAAAGGGGGACAGGAACCGGACGGTCCCTATCATCAAGAGGATGAGGGGGATGAGCTCCAGATTGGCTCAAAGGAGTTGATTTCCTAACATCACGCTCACGTTCGCGCTCCTTTTGTTCTTTCTCACGCTCCCGAATGCCGATCGAACTCGAACGCTGCATTCCTTCATCCTTCCACATAGGCGAATGACCAGGAGGATTTGAGTTGACGTCTGAAGGATGGCGCCCTTCGTAGTCCCGCGAGACACGCGAATTGTGACCAGAAAGGGTAGGAGGCATGGAAGATGAGGAATGGCCGGAGCCATTCACGGAGGGGAGATGCGAGGAGGACGACTGGGAATGATGGTGATGAACGACGTGATGGTGGTGAGGCGGTCGATGGTGGTGGTGGTGAGCTGTCCCTGGAGGGACACTATGTGAATGAGGCAGCTGTCGAGGTTGCTGTCCCATATGCATGATATGCTGACGGTCATGCTCATGTTCAATCTCCATCCGGTGCTGCCGCTCCCTCTCCTTCAACTTCTCGAACTCACGCTTCTCTACTTCCTCCCTCTTGCGCTCGTGTTCACGGTCGCGTTTGAGCCACTCTTCATCGCCTTCAGGGTGTCGGCCCGGAATCCTTCTCTCTGGCCGATCACCGTCTGTTTTCCAGTTAGGCATGTAGGCGCCCATACCCATTCCGGGACCAAGCCAAGTACCAGGCGGGTTACTTGCATTACCATCACGACCGTGTTTGTTGGCAGGACCGTCTCCATTCGCGAGACCACCAGGAGATGGAGAGCGTCGCCCTTGTTTGTGAGCCTGTTCTTGAGTATGGCTGGAAGACGGAGGATACATGCTCCCATTTCGCTGCGGGAAATAAGAGTGATTTGGATGTATCTGGTGCTGAGGCCCGGAGGCGATCCCAAGATCATGTTCACGTTCGTGTTCGACGAGACCAGGTGGTGCTTGGGAAGGGTGCGCATGCTGGTTGGGGCCAAGGTTGGCGTTTGGCGGTCCGCTAGGCCCTGATTGATGGTGGTGAACGCGTCCGCTGGGAGGCGGCCCCCCGATGTAGGGATAGTTTCCCCCAGAGTGCGGTGCACTACCCTGATGACGCATGTAGCCAGGTCCGGAAGACTGTTGAGGGGGAGGGCGGGATCCCATACTCTCGAACATCTCGTACGGTGCGCCCATATTGAAGCTACTGGGCATTGCAGCTGGGTTCGAGCTGACGGGGCCTCGGTGCTCACGACTGTCGTAATTCGTGTGTCGTCGGTGTTGCAGCAAAAACTCGAGGTCCGCGGCAACATCAACCGGTGAGAGAGTTTGCAGCTCTGGGTAGATGCAATCCGGGGTCTGGTGAGCAAAGTCTGCTCCGTGTTTCGAGCTGTTCGAGAATGGAAGGCTTTTCACGATTTTACGGAGCGAAGGGGCTGGAGGAATGGAAGTTGGAGGGGGTGGGACGCGTCGTGCTAAAAGAGCGGTTAGCCGGTTTTGAAGGTCAAAGGCCAGGAACATACTGGGTGGGGGCCGCTCAACAGCTCGACGTTCTCGCTCCAACCGTCGTCTCTTTCTATTTGTCTCCGAGATCATATCAGTTTGCAGTTCATCTCGTGTTACCTGCGACCAAAAAACGTCAATTGCAATGCCAAGCGATGGAAAAGCTGGGGTCCTCACCGTCCACCAACTCCAAATAGCGCCCTCTTCAGCACGTTGCCTCTTTCCAACACTGGCTATTTCATGCATGCGCTTCCGACTGGCAAGCTCGACACGCTTGTCTCGTCTGCTTGTGAGTTCTCCCAATAAATGAATCATCTCCGGATGATTGCCTGAAAAGATACAGGTTAGCGAGCTTCCCAAAGCTATGAAGGGTGAAAGCAAACCTTGCTTGACCAAATCTTCCTCCCAAGCCAATGCATCCATCCTCTGGATGTATACCTGTTCACGAAGCTGTGCCCACTTGAACTCAATCACAGCGAGGGCGTCGAGAGCTTCAGCGCGATGAGCCGGTTGCAAGTCCGAGTCTATCTCGTTATCCTGCTCCAAATCATCATCGTTCTCCACATCACGGTTTTCATTCTCGTTGTCGTTCTCTTCGCCTTCAACGTCAACGTCCCCGTCCTGGTCGATATCCCCAACCGACCGATCGCCGTCGTTCTCGTTGTCTTCGGGGAGTTCGCCTTCCACTTCCGCGTCCTGTGCCATTTCGACGTCTCCGTCCTGGTCTTTGAGACCTCCTTTCGCAGGAGAAGCAGACCGTTTGGCGGGGTTGTCGACATGAGAGACAACGATCCCTGCGCTTTCGAGCAGTGACGCTCTCCGCTGTCTGGATACGTCTGCGAGTGAAGTTCTCTGTTCCGGTTCCTCGTCTTCTGAGGGAGCAGGCGTCCCTTCCCGAGAGGAAGTGGCTGAAGAAGCGCCGTCAGCTACTATGTCGGCGGCGGAGTCTGGAGGTCCCTTGGTGGAGGCGACGGTGTCTGCTGGAACTCGGGTTCTCGGAGAGAGAGGCTTGGGAAGCAAGTTGGATCGAACCGGCGAGGCGATGGATGACACCGGTTTTACTTGCGCCGCCGCTCCACTCGGTTCATCGTCCTCCTCCTCGTAGTCATCCTCCTCGGTTTCATTGACCGTATTGCTCCTGGACCCGTCGACTGGAATGGCCTTGTTGCTATCCGAAGTCTCGTTGGTATCACTTGGGCGTTGCTTTGACGATTTCAATGGGGCCTTAGTCCCCTCGTCTTCCCCATCCTCATCAGAGGTGGCATCGTCCTCGGAGGCGGATGCTATCGTGCGTGAATGGCCGTTCGTTCGAGGTTTCCTGGTTGTCGAATGGCCTTGCCGGTAGGAGGGATCGGCACCCTCCTCATCTTCATCTTCCTCCTCTGCGGTGTCCTGCCCGCGATACCGCTGGGCCCTCATACGGCCCCGTACTGACTGGTTGCGTTTAGAATTGGGGGCCCTTGTATTCTCTGTAAAAGTAGCGATTAGTCGTAGTGTGGAAAGGCATGATGCAGTATATCTTACTCGTAGTCGCGTCGTCTTCCTCGTCGTCATCGCCCTCTTCTTCTTCCATGGGTCGAGGTACTGGAGGCACCTCCTCTTCCTCTTCTTCCTCCTCCTCTTCTTCCTCCTCCTCCTCTCGTCTGCTGGCCTCCTCTTCTTCCATGGCTTCGAGTGCCCTTTGCTCTTTGCTCGCCCAACCCCACATGGGGGCTGGAACGATACTGCTGCGTTTGCGTCTCCGCGTCTTTGTAGGGCGGCGCGACGGTGGCGGCGGTCTCTTATCTGTGTCCGGAGTATCGTCGTCGTCGTCGTCGTCGTTGTCATCGTCACGGGTGGACGACCGCTTTCTTGACTCGTGCGTGTTGCTGGTCCCATTTTCCTGCTCGTCTTCAGTGAGCTCGGAGAGCTCAGACCCCGAATCTAGACCGGTAGCTGCACTGTTGGGTGGCCTCCGACCGTCGGTGGGGGCGACGGGGAGGGCCTTGCTGGTGGAGGCGGAGGATCTGCCCTGGGGAGGCAGTGACGACTGTGACTGTCCCACCAAAGGCAGCTGGGGTGGTGGGGTGGGAGAGGGTGAGGGGGAGCTGAGAGCGTCTGAGGACATTGTTGAGCCTGCCATGGCTGCGGGGTTGAGGACGTCGGGGGCGCTCTGGAGAGCGTCACGGACGGTGAGCAGAGGTATGTAAATGTGGTGGACAACAAACCGGCGACGTTCAAAGATGTGACCTGGTGCGTGCGCGAGAAACAGCAGGATCAGGCCTTGTCCTTTTCCGGCGACTGCCATTTTTAGATCGCCAAGATTTTCCACCAAATCTAATCTTATCTTCGTTTGGCCATTTGCTCTGTGTATCATCTGGGCGCTAGACCCGGACCCTGCAAAGCGTGGCGTCGACGGAAAGCAGAATCTATTCCATGACTACAGCAATGGTATATAATTACAACGTAGGTGAGTATCATACAGTCACATTTTAAGTATCACACCGGCACCTTTCAATTAACAAGCCACCCGAGTATCTATTCCGGCTCGACAATACTATACAATAAATAGTGGGTCCTTGCAACAACCCATACAAACGTGAACCCAGATAAATTTTGCCGATCCCCGTTAGAGGGTCGGCACACTGAGACCTAGAAATCACCCAGGTCGATATCGATGGTCTCAAGCAGCTTCTGCTCAAAGGCCATCTGGCTGTTCGAAGGAAGAGGTCGACTGGTCACACCAGGCGCAGTCGAGCTGCCATTCGAAGAAGAATTTGCCCCTGCTGATCCACTGGGAGCAGGAGTGCCGCCGGTGGGTGTTCCTCCCTTTGCGGGAGTCGCTGGAGTGCCCGGCCTAATCAGCGCTCGAGGTTAGCAAACACAGACAACAGATGAAACGGGGAAGCGACAAACCTTGTGATGGGCGTAGCAGCATTAAAAAGCCTAGGCACAGTCTTCAGCCGCGCACTAGGATCATGCTTGATGGCAACGGCCGCTCCAGCAGCGGCACCACCCTGCGCGGCAGCCTGTGCAGCCAGCTCTCTTTCCTTCCTCTTCCTTTCGCTCTCAGCCAACTCTGCCCTGCGTACAGACTCAACGTTGGCTTTCCTATTCCTCTCGTTGACCTTGCGCAGGATGTCATCCCGCGAATCGGGAGCGCTCTCCGGGCCAAAAGCGTCAAGCTGTGCTTGTAGAGCCGCAAGTTGCTTGTCCATTTCCGCCACTTCCTTTTGGTCCTGGCGTTTCAAGGCCAATGAACGAGCTTGGTTAAGTCGCGCCTTTTTCATCTTCAACTGTGATGGGTCGTCTGACGCCTGCAGTTCTTTTTTCCGCTCGAGGATGGCAGATATATCCTTTTCAGTTAGAATCTGTGATTCTAGCTGCCGCATCTGAGCGCGCTTATTTTGGAGCTCCTTCCTCGTCGGGAGTTTGACGTGCTCTGCTTTGCAAACGCTCTTCAGACGATCAACCTCTCTCTAGATGACATCAAGGTTTAGGGAAATGATGAACAACAAAGATCTGCAAATACGTACGTCGGTAAAATGAGCGTTTGATATACGGTCCATGTTGAATGTTTTTGTTGATTTGCCGTGCTTAAGCACAACTGCTTGGTTTACAATTCGGTCGTTCACCTTGTAAGGTTTGACGGTTTCGGCCGCGAGTTCTGAGATGAAACCGGAAATGAGCCGGTGAAGTAAAAGTGTGGAAGAAGGACGAACCAGTGATTTGACAAATCCGATACACGGGTTCAGAGCCTTCATTTCCGATCAAGTAGCGCACCCAAGAACCTGCTGCGTAGTCCTGGAACCAAGGGTTTAAGCACCACTTGGCCACCAAGTCGCGAGTCAGGCGGCAACCGTTATAATCCTCCAATGAGGCAGGGGTGAGGTCGTCCTCGTCCTCTTCTTTGGGCTTACTTCCAGATGAAGTCAAGGCATTAAATCTGTTGGCCCTTTCCTCTGCTTGCTCCTCTTTGGTGAACATCCCGTCTTCTTGCTCCTCAGAAGAAAATTCCATGTCTTCCCCCGGCGACCTTGACCGGTCTCGGTGGGCTGTAGGGGATAACTTTGCCTAACAGTTTCGTCAATTAGAAGCCGGATTGTAGCACAGAATATTGCGATGTACGCACCCGTTTTCTCGACTCGTCTTGGGCCTTCCTTTTGGCTTTGAGTTCATCAAGCTTCCTTGATTTCTCTTTGGTTGCACCGCGAACAGTATGCTGGCCTATATCATGAATGGCATCGTACCCGACGGCGTTCAGACTCGGAGTTACGTACGCTTCGCAGCACGAGCGACACTGTCCTCGTCAAGAGCCACAACCATTCCTCCAGAGCCTTTCTGCTGTTTCACCATCTGTGCAAGCAGGCGCTTCTCTTGAGCGCGACGTTTCTCCTCACTTCTCTCTGCCAGAATCTCCTCTCGCTTGATTTCAGGTAAAGCAAGCAGACTTTCAAGGTAGGCGGCGTCGTCAATTGGATGAACGGTTTGTGGAATGAATAGCGTTGAGGTACGCACGCTTCTTTGTCGGACTGGTTGAGATATTGTCCTTCGTAAGGGTATGGGTCGGCCGTCTCTTCGTCCACGTCGGCTTCCTCTTCGCTCTCTATATCCCGATCGCTGTCACTCTCCATTGCTCGCTTTCTGCTGCTCGAGGACTTTGACGGCTTGGATTTGCGACGCTCTTTTCTTTCAGTCGCCCCTGCCAGCTCCAGGAGCTGATCATCAATGTCATCTTCAAATTCTGACATGTCGACCTGGTACTAAGGAAAGGCAGGCAATCGAGGTCTGGTTGGATTGCGTGACTAATAAGACCAGTCTGAAGAGCCATTGGCATGCGGTGAGAATGTGTTATATTCGACCCTTTGACATGGACATACGCACTGTAGCGGATTGTAGAGGTTAGAGCCAGGCTGTTGAAGCTGAAGGAGAGCACAACGTCCGGACTTGCTGCCAAAAACAGCTGTCAAGGCCTCCACGGTCACATGATACGCACGGGCCGTCTTTGATCCGGCTGCTAAGCTCGGCGATAGGTGCGGACTTAAGAGTTGAGCTGCTCCTTCCTCCACGATATACAGCAGCAAGATGAACGTTCTCGTCTACTCTGGCTCAGAGGTCGACCAGAAATCTTTCGAAGGAACGCTTGATCTGCTGCGCTCGGTGGCCTTGCCAAACTACACCGTCCAACCACTCCCCAAGGCCTCATTTACCAAGGAACCATGGGAGATCGCCTGTGCACTGTTCGTGCTTCCAGGTCTGACGACCAACACATCTATCGGCGATGTCAATATTTTTACTCCGAAAGAGGCGCAGAGGATCAGAGAGTATGTCGAGCAAGGCGGTGCATTCCTTGGACTCTCATCTGGTGCCCGAGTTGAAGAGCAACTAAGCGGGTTGGACGCGTCGCTCTCGAAATTGAGCATCGATTTCGGTGGCCAATCATACATCAACGAAGCAGATAGAAGGGAACCCCTCAGATTCCTTGATAAACCTACCAAGACTTCTATCTACCCCGTCACAGTTGGCGGTTTCAAGACCGAGGCTATTTCCCTCTCAGGAGAGGATCCAGGACAGGCCAACATACAAGCGGAAGTGACAGATGTACCCTTGGGTGTTGAAACACCACTCAACGTTCTGGTTACTGCGTCTTCCGGACCCATCGCAAGCCATGCGTCTGTGGGCAAGGGCAACATCGCCCTCACAAGGCTACGCGGCGCGTCCGAAGATTCGTCCCTGCATCCTATCATTAGATCCATTCTCACATCTTTGAACCTCCAAATACCTGCCCCTTCCTCCAGTCCAGTTGACCTGTCCCCCTTACCCCAGTTCCTTGTCTCCGTTCCCTCGCGATCAGACGCACGATCAAAACCTCTCGTGACATTGGCACTTCGACCCTTCTTTGACAACGCCTCATCGGACTCGTTTGTTTCTGGGTTCGTCAAAGACACTGCGGATACATTCCGTTTTATCTCCCTCAGCTCGTCTACAGAGGTCCTTGAGGACAAAGTCCAATCCGACGCCAAGTCGGATGACAAGTACGTCATTGTGTGCCCCGATGGTGTCCTCCCTCCCCAGACACATCTCCCCCGTTTCGACCTTCAATTATTCTACGATACCCTAGCCGAACTCCGAGGACCCGATATTTCGGAGGATCGCACTTCATGGGGCTTCGGAGAACTGCTACTGTACAGCGAAAGGGTCACGAGCACTCAGAGTCTGTTCGATAAGTCAGTGCCTGTTCTTCGACGCCGAACACTTTTACTAATGTTGGGGCTCGTGTGCAGGAATCCGACGCTACTCAGCAAACTTCCAACACCAGTTCTTTCCATCGCTGCTCAACAACTTGCAGGAAGGGGCCGTGGCAAGAATGTCTGGCTTTCGCCGGAAGGATGCTTGATGATGAGTCTCCTGGTTCGTATCAGCCTGGATCCTGGAGGGAGGGGTGGTAGTGCATCTGGTAACAGTGCGAAGACTGCTGCCGCTAAGACGACGAAGACGGTGGAGGGTACGAAGACTACGAAGACAGCCGATGCAGTCCAGGCGACGAAAACTACGGAGAGCGGGTCAGGTCCAAAGACAACGAAAACGTCGAATACGGATTCGACGAAGACGACCAAGACCTCTAGCAGTGATTCGACGAAGACTTCGAGTACTGATACAACTGAAACCACCAAGACTTCGAGCGCTGACTCGACCAAATCTACCAAGACCTCGAGCTCCGGCGAGCCAAGTGCCCCTGGTCTCAAAACATCGGCAGCGGATGGGGCCACGAAGAGTACAAAGACAACAGCTGGGCCAGAAAGTCGCAAAACGACGAACACGATCCTGGGCCTCTTGAAATCGACTGACACCTTCAGTGCCCACGAAACCATCCCCACAAGCATCGTTTCGTCGACGAATGGAACTTTGACAGCAAACAGGCTGGTCTTTATTCAGTACCTTTTCGCGCTGGCAGTGTGTCAGGCATCCCGAATGCCTGACGTCCTTGGTCCGGAGTTGGGTAAGAGAGTTAGGATCAAGTGGCCAAATGACCTGTATTTGGACTTGAGCGAGAAGGGTGATACTTCGAATCCGAAGGAGAATTTGAAGAAGATTGGGGGTATCTTGGTGAATACCAATTTCGCTCCTGGAGGGAAGGTGGACATTGTCATCGGTGAGTGCTCTTGTCGTACAACGTTTCTTCGTCTATTTCTAATTTGTCCTCCGTTCGGTTCTATAGGATGTGGTCTTAATGTCCTCAATAAACCACCTATCACATCCCTCGCCCAACTCATTTCCAGCCTACACTCCGAATCGGGGACAAAACACCCTCTCTCCCTCGAGCGCACCGCAGCAGCGATAATGACTACTTTCCAACGGCTCTGGGACGAGTTCACTTCCACTAACGGGTCCTTCGAACCCTTCCTCCAATCCTACTACGACGTCTGGCTGCACACCGAGCAGCGCGTCACCGTCACCACCACCACCCCACCCACCGAGGTTCGGATTATCGGGATTACTCCAGATTATGGGCTCTTGAGGACGGTGAGGGATGAGAGCCACCTGGATTCGAAGGGAACGAGTTATGGGAGGTACGTGTACCCTGCGAGGGAGGGCGGGGTGCAGTATATCGATTTGCAGCCTGATGGGAATAGCTTTGACCTTATGGCTAATTTGATTAAGGCTAAGACTACCTAGCGCCAGTGGGGCTTGACGGAAAGGGAGAGAGTTGAAGATCGGGGACGATGTGGGGCATTGGAAGATTGGAACTCGCAACTTTGTCGTAACTTTAGTGTAGATCAGAGTGTATTATGAGAACTTTGAGTATCTGTTACCGCTCTAGGGCAAGCGACGAAGAAGGTTCGCACCATGACCATGACCAACCGCTGCCATCAACGGTCTTCGCAATTCTCTTCCCTTCGTCTATGATGCCGATACCTCTACCCCTTGCACAGTATTGAAAATCGATATATAAGCAATGTTTGCTGGCAGAGAACCAATGAAACATACCTGGGTTTGCGGACTTTCGTTGGCGCAACGGACCACGGCCGCACAGATCCTCTCAATCGGATATGTACCCCAAATATCGAGAATCTGAGTGGGTGGTTCATCGCTCATTTGTGCTTCCTTTCTGACCTCACCTCCGCTATCTCCCTTCCGCATCAACATCACAGTAGAGGAACAGGAACAGACGCCCGACGATGCCTTCGTTGACCCTCCACGCCCTAACCGCCTTCGTGGCTGGATGGGTCTTGTACAGAGTGTACCTTCGCTATGCTCAGAATGCTGCTCTGGTTGTGGTTCCTGGGCCAAAGTCAAAGTCATGGCTCATAGGTGAGTACTAGCGCTGCCTGAATGTGGAGGTAGAGCGAGCACTACTAGGCGCTAAATGTTTGCTTTCGTCCAGGCGATCTGAAAGCTATGTTCGCGACGAACGGGTGGGAGTACCATAAACAGTTGATGAGGGATTGTGAGTAGACATGGTCCGTATATGCCATGATTCACGAGACTCAAGTTTTTGGTGTGCCTAGATGGAGCTGTGTTCAAGTTCTCTGGGCTGTTAAAGGTAGTCCATATGTTGTCCGATCTCAAAACTTGGACACTGACGGGCTTATTCTCAGGCACCCCACCTCTACGTCTATGACCCCAAGGCACTCTCTCAAATCCTCAGCAAAGAGCAAGGAGTCTATGAGAAGACCGAAGATTTCCTCGTGTAAATAGTAACCCTCGGTCTGCTCAACTTTCTAGCTGACGGTAGATTTCATCCAGTATGAATGGGCTCATTTTCGGTAACAGCTTGCCTGCTTCTCATGGCGACGAGCACCGAAAGCAGAAGAAGATGATTGGTCCTGTCTTTTCCCCAGCGCATATGCGCGAGATCTGTACGTTTTCTCTCCAGTGGTCTGTCGTGTGGCTCCGAGCTTGACCGTCTGCCCAGTGCCCACATGCTTTAGCGTCGCTTACAAAGTGAGTTGCGAGTTGGATTCCACTTTTTTTGGAATACTTGGCTGATGGACGGATAGCTTCGCGATTCCATCAAGCAACAGGTTCTACGAGGAGATTCAGAGGCGCGCCACTCCTCCCGGCCATTCGTTGGTATATGAATAACGCATTTCTTGCTTGCAGGTCGATTTGGCTGCCTGGAACTCCCGCGTCGCCCTCGAACTTATCGGCCAAGGAGCCTTTGGATACTCGTTGGACACTCTGGTAGAGGGAGCTCATGAACATCCTTTCACAACGTCCATTAAAAACCTCGCGTAGGTTGATCACTTCCAAAGCCAATTCTCAAATCCTTAGAACTGAACATGTCTGCAGCCGTTCAGCAACAGACCCTCTCCTGGTCTTACCCCGCATGTATCTCCTACCCCCTCTAAGCAAGATTGGGTCACCCCGCTTCCGACGACTCCTTGTGGACATCGTACCCTGGCCAAAACTGCACGCAATCAGGGATATGGTCGATGTCATGGATAGCACGGCGAAGGAGATCCTTGGACAGGCGCAGAAAAGCTTAGAGGCGGGAGACGAAGTGCTTAAGGCGAGGATTGGGAGCGGGAAGGATATCCTGAGCATCCTGCGTATGTTGTGTTACTTTCATGGTTTGCTGAAGGGGCTCACGGCTCTCGGGCAGTGCGAACAAACATGCTTGCTTCTGAAGAAGAAAAACTGCCTCAGGGTGATTTACTTGGACAGATCGGGTACGCATGTGCAACGTATGTCAGTCGTTTCTTGTGCACTAACACGAGTATTCGTACCTTTAGGAGCATTACGTTTGCGGGGATGGACACCACATCCAACGGTC
The DNA here is from genome assembly GCA_027579765.1 of Candolleomyces efflorescens. Taxonomy (NCBI): domain Eukaryota; kingdom Fungi; phylum Basidiomycota; class Agaricomycetes; order Agaricales; family Psathyrellaceae; genus Candolleomyces; species Candolleomyces efflorescens. The sequence continues at coordinate 138,395 of JAMZDL010000005.1, read as the reverse complement.
TTTCGCGAGCACTCCACCTCCTCAGCGAACACCCCGAAATTCAAGCGAAGCTACGAGCTGAGCTGCAAGAAGCCAGAAAGCAGAGAAATGGTGACGACCCTGAGTTCGAAACCTTGATGACCCTCCCGTACTTGGATGCGGTTTGCAAGGAAACACTGAGATTGTAAGCTTGTGGGCTCCTGCCGTCCTTCAACGCCACTGACAGTTTTCTACAAGATACGCCCCAGTTCCATTCCTCCTGAGGAGGTAAATCATACCCTCCGTTCTTACGCTTGGGGAATGGTACTGACCACACTTTGCTAGAGTCTGCGCTGATATGATCATGCCCCTTCATACGCCCATTCGAAGCGCCTTCGATCCGAAACAGGAACTGAGTGAGATATTCGTACCGACAGGCACGACGATCATCATGTCTTTGATTGGCTGCAATCGCAACAAGGACGTTTGGGGCGAGGATGCAGAGGAATGGAAGCCCGAACGCTGGTTAGAGCCTACGAAGGAGAGTGTCGTTGAAGCGAAGGTCCCAGGAGTGTACTCTCACCTGTAAGTTGCAGTTTTGCTTCATGACATGGCAACTTAAATCACTGACCTTACTTTTCACGCTAGGATGACCTTCCTTGGAGGTGGACGAGCATGCGTCGGCGTCAAGTTCGCACAATTGCAGATGAGTGCGTTACTTGGTTCTGCGACACAACCTTTACCTACGTTCTCACACATCCTGATTACAGAGGTGGTACTCTCGACTCTCGTTGAGAACTTTACCTTCGCACCTGGAAGCAAAGAAATCATTTGGCAACTCAACGGAGTTATTCAGCCGACGACGAAGGATGCTGCAATCACCAGCACGGGCCATCGACAGCTGCAGTTACCGTTGAAGCTTACTTATATTGAAGGGGACGATTGAAAGCCCCTGTGTCTGTATTCACTAATCCTAGAGCTATTGTCCATCCAGGTTCTCGTGTCGTCCTCATCGGTTAGCTTCGCCGCTCAGTCCCTGTCCAGCACGACTGATTTGAGTCTACGATATGAGCTTATTTTTCAGTAAACCTGGTTTTCTCCGAACGGACGGAGCGTCTTCCTCACCAACCTGAATGGGAACGTGTAACTTGAAGCTCAACCACGATAGTCAGTCGGCACTCCCAAGTGTCATATTCAAACTAGTTCTGTCGTCCGTGAGAGCAGTGGTAACATTGAATGAGCACTTGACCCTCCAGTCAACCTCAGGTCACTTCAGTCGCTGCGCCTCTTCATACAGGATATACTGGCTCTCGAAAAGATGGGCATCTCATCGGCAGCGCTTCCGAAGTTGGTCAAGCGCGTAAGATCCGGACGCGTCTTATATCTCGTCGGCGTTTTCGGATCTAGGAGCGACTGCTAGGACAGAGGTGGAGGAAAGGGGAGGAACTGGGAGGAAGGATTCTCCATAAATCGCTTATCTCGACAAACGATGAGAAGACTCCATTTGCTCACCTCGTCGCGGTAGGACGCCTGATGTTGATGGCTTGGACTTGGATTCAAAATCACTTCGAAGTAACTCAGTGCCATAAACAAAGCGGACCAATAAAATCAATTCCGTTATCTACAAACCAGCCCCTGGATAGCCCTTGCACCTTGCACGCTCGGCGCTATGTACAAAACATCGTCACCTCAACGCGAACCACCGACCACCTCCCATTTCCTCGAGCGTTCCGAAGTTGTTGAGGGGCGGAATGCCGCCGGCCCGGCTTTAAACCCGATAACCCCAGTTCTGACCCCATTCTCTCATGCGCGATCATCATCATGGAATGAGTCGTCTGGGCTCTACGGTGCATCGGTGCATGTGCAGCTGATCTACTTATAAGCATGCCTCTTTACCAGGTACCAATCTAACTCCATAATCTTTCCACCCCTACCAAATGTCTACCCAGCTCAAGGACGTTCTCCTCGTCGGATTCGGCGCTGTCGGCGCTATATGTAAGTTGCCACATCTTTTATCATGAAAGGTGGCGCTAATGTGTTTGTAGATTCTCTTATTTTGAAGAGAAGTAATCTTGCAAGAGTCACTATTGTTGCTCGAAGCAATTACGATCTCGTCAACCGTGAGTTGGTACACCTTGACGAACATGCATAAGCTTAACGAGTTCTTCAGGGGAAGGTATTCATTTCGTTAGTGGAAAGTATGGAGACATCAGGGGCTGGAAACCAGATCGGAGTAGGCGCTTCACCTTCTTGCATCTGAAGTGCTTCAATCTGATGATAAAACCCAATCCAAGTCTGCAAGAGCATCTCTGAAGCAGCCGACAGGCCTTACTCCTACGTCTTGGTAGCGACCAAGGCTGTTCCGGAGTTAACCCGAACCCCCAAGTTGCTCGAACCTTTGTTATCTGCCCCATACGCAGATCAATACGAGCAACCAACTTATGTCTTGCTTCAGAACGGGTTGAACGTAGAAGTGGATTTGTACAGGGCTGTTAAGGCGCTGGGCAAAGGCACTCCGAAGATCGTTAGCGCCGCTGTATGGATTGGAACCAATCTTTCGTCCCCCAATGTTGTGAAGCACGGCGATTTCGTGAGACACTCTACTTCCTTGCATATATTAATCACTCTGACGGCCTGCTCTACCAGGACCGCATTACCCTCGGAATCTATCGAGAGGATCGTACTGCTGTGCTGAACACGCCTGAGGAGCAAAATACTTTGGAAAGTATTGGGGGCCTTCTGACTGCTGGTGGTAGCGAGGTTACCATCGTCCCCGAAATACAGCGCCAAAAATTCGCTAAGAACTTTTGGAATGTCGCATTCTCTTCCTACGCGACTCTGACTGGGTGAGGAACATTCATTCTAAGAGGTGATCATGGGCAGCGCTGACATTGTGCTTTGTGTCCCTGACAGACATACAGTCCCTGCGTTATTCCGTCCGCCACCCAAGGATCCATCCGTTCCTTACCGGCCTTTCGTGTCGCCTATTACTGCAGAAGCTATCGAAACACACACAATTCCTTCAATCAAAGCTGTAATGACTGAACTGCTCACACTAGGTAGGAGATCGCATTAGTTTTGGTGCACTGACGGTGTTAACAGAGTTTTTTAAAGGTCGCGCACTCGGATATCCTGACAATGAACACGGGCTCCCTTCCGCGCTCCCAGATCTCGTCATCGAGAGCACGCGAAAAATACACGTTCAACCTCACAGTTCTCATAAGCCAAGTATGATGCTCGACGCCGAACGTGGACAGCCATTGGAAGTGGAGGTGATCCTGGGTGAAGTGGTCAGAATGGCTCGAGATTACAATGTGGATGTCCCGGTAAGCCTGAGGATTTGGAGGAGGATCGCTGGTCTTTTCTAACCACTTTACAGAGGATTGAAACTTTGTATGCCTTGCTTCTGGTCGTCCAGAATCAGATTCTGGCGCAGCGGGAGACACGATAAGATAGTATTACCTTTTGATATGTCGAATCACGCGTCGTGGTGTGGCACCCTGGGTACGCCTCATTACGAACTTCTATGGATCTTCTCATACCTATCTCGGACGCTCTATGGCGTGTCCGTCACATTTGAATACTGTGAATGCGAGAGAATTTGGAAAGCCTTCTTCCTGAAATGTTGGCCCCGGAGCGCTTGTCCCCTGACACACGCAGCAAAGTCGTTGTTGATGAACTGTTTCGTTGGGGTTGCGGGGGCGGTGTGGACAACGCGTGTTTGATTTTGAACACTGACTCACAGTGTGGCGCTATTTGGTCCTGGCGCAAGTACATAAAGCTGGCCCGCAGTCTCCATTCCGCCATCCAATTCTTGTTCCACTCCCATCTGCCAATTTGTTTCCGCAGGAACTGCCTCGAGGCGTGCCTTTTGGAGACGTTGTCATCTCGAGAGTCAAGAATTTCTATCCTTAGCTAAAGCTTTATCCCTTTCTTGGAATATCAGCACTGTTCGAGGCGACAGCCCGCCACCTCTTCCTTTGACTCCCATTATCTTTCAAGTAATTCGTTTTGCACACCGTCGCTGCCCTGAGCTATCTGCAACTGACGACCACAGTCTACAACTCATAGATGTCCTCTCGTGGTGGCGATCGTGGCCGTGGTGGCCGTGGCGGCGGTCGAGGCGGAGGTGGTCCCGATCGCGGACGCGCTGGTTCTCCCCATCGCGGTTTTGATGGAGGCCGAGGTCGAGGTCGAGGCGGAGGCCCCCCTGGCCGAGGTGGTTTCGGCGGTCGTGGAGGTCATGAACAGGGAGGGTATGTCGTCGTTGTTTACCGCTTTTGATCATCACTCAGAGCTTTCCACAGCATCTTCCGACCTGGGCCTGTCAGCGTAGACGCCCGTCTCCAGGATAACTCACAGGACGCCGTCGTCGCGTCTCTCAAGTCTTTGTCGATTGCTTCGAATGACCTCCCAGTCCGTCCTGGGTTTGGCACTGCCGGCAGGCCGATCAAGCTGCGCGCCAACTTTTTCCCAGTCAAAGTTCCCAAAGGTCCTATTTATGAGTACGATGTCGCGATCACACCCAAGGCCAAGGAGCTGGCCAGAAGAATCAAACGTCGTATCTTCCAGCTCGCTGAAGCGACCCCGGAGTGGACCAGCAAAGGTTTGAAAGGAGTTGTCGCCCACGACCATTCAGCCAAGCTCGTCGCTGCGAAACCCTTGCCGCAGCCCCTCACCATCGAGGTTCAATACTATGACGAGAACGAAGAGCCCCCCGCGAAGGGAGGCAAACGCTACACCATGGAGATTACATACATTCAGCCTCTCGACACCGGTAATCTAGTAAAGTAAGTGTCACACTACGATCGTCGCATGTGTACCTTGACATTGTATTCTAGTTATTTGGCTGGCCAGCCGCAGTATCGCGACTACGATATCCAGCCCATCGTAGCAGCTCTCAACCTGATTCTCGGTGCCCACCCCGATCGCTCCGATGGCCCTGGAGTTATGGTAGGAAGGAACAGATGGTTCTTCAAGGCGCAAGGTGAACAGCCGACTGAGCTTGGAGCCGGGCTCGAAGCATGGAAGGGATTCTACTCTTCTGTTCGACCTGCTCACAATCAACTGATGGTCAATGTTAATGGTATGTGATTCGATGTTCACCTCTCGTATTCCTCCTTACATTCACGAATCTCAGTCTGCACAACTGCGTTCTACATTCCCGGAAATCTTGCGGACGCATTGATCAAGTTCAGGAACGCTAGCTTCGGTGCTCGGCCTGCCGGCTTCGTCAAAGGTGTCCGTGTGGAGACCACCCACCTCCACTACAGGAAGACCGTCAAGACCCTGTCTAGCAAGACTGCTAAGACCCATCGGTTCAAGGTGCAAGAGTACAATGATCAAGAGCTGACCGTCGAGGAATACTTCAAGCGCAGTACGTACCCCTTGAGCCCTGATTCTTCGAATCATTTTACCTATACTCCCTTTAGAGTATCGCATAACGCTGAGGTACCCTGACATGCCATTGGTCGACGTTGGCAGCACGAAGCAAAACCTTCTTCCTGCTGAGCTCTGTAATATTCTCCCTAATCAAGCGTTCAAAGGGAAGCTATTGGATGATCAGACAGCTCAGATGATCAAAGTTGCAGCTAAACCGCCCAACGTCAACGCGGGCATGATCCTCGGGCAGGGCATTCGCGAACTCGGGTTCACAGGCGACTCTGTCGCCGTCAAGGCCTTTGGTGCGGCTATCGGCAACGAGATGGCAGTCGTCCCTGGCCGAATCCTTGGACGGCCAGATGTCCACTACGCTAACAGCACCGCGTCGGTCGACGAGCGTGCGAGCTGGAACATGCGTAGTGTCAAGTTTACCAAGGGTGCCAGGTTGGAGAACTGGGCCGTCATGATCCTCTTCGATAATGGTCGCGACGATTTCCAGGGTCCGCAGGATCCCGGTGTTGCACAGATCTGGCAAGGGTTCGCCAGTATGTGTAGGTCAAGCGGCTTGGTGGTTGGGCAAGCACCACCAAGGATTATCCCTGTGCGGCTTCCTCCGAAAAATCAGAACGATCCGACGAGGAGCGCGGCGACCAACGCTATCGGGGACGCGTTGAAGGCTGGGAACAAACCCTCCATTTGCCTGGTTGTCCTTTCGAGCGGGGACAAGCACGTGTACTCTGGCATCAAGAAGTTGTGCGATACCGTCCTGGATTTGCGTACGTGGAATCTCTTCATCACCCGTCAAGTCATATCTAACAAGCTTGCGCCATGTCCAGCGACTGTCTGCGTCCAAGCCGCGAAGATTCGCAAAGAAAAAGGTAAGGTGTAGTGTTCGCTCACATAGAATCTTCACCTTATCCTTTGTGTAGGCCAACTTCAGTATTTCGCAAACGTCGCTCTCAAGTTCAACATGAAGCTCGGTGGAGTCAAGTAAGTGCAGTTGATCAGCGCAGTAGGGTCTATATTGTAGCTGACAACTTCCTTGTCCCGTTAGCCACCAACTGGACAAGGATAGCATGGCGTGGCTAAAGCAAAAGCCCACCATGATCGTCGGAATTGACGTCACCCACCCTGGCCCGGGGAGTATCAAAGGAACACCGTCTATCGCTGCTGTCGTTGCCAGCTGTGATCATTTCTATGCTCAGTTCCCTTGCAGTATGGAGATCCAAGAAAGTAAGAAGGAGGTCAGTCATAGCCCTTTTCATAGATCCCAGCTCGGCGGCTAAACGAACCTATGCAGATGGTCACCAATCTCGATCGCATGATGTTCCAAAGATTGAATCTATTCAATGAAAGGAACAAAATACTCCCCGAGCGAATTTTGATCTATCGTGACGGCGTCTCCGAGGTTCGTGCTAGCTCTTCTCCCGCGAGAGTTTGACATGACATTAATGTCTTTGTAGGGCCAATTTAAGACCGTCATCGATGAAGAGCTGCCCAAGGTCAGGGAAGCTTTGAAGAGGTTCAATAAACCTACCAAGCAGTACAATCCCCAGGTCACGATTGTCGTCTGTGTACGTACCATGGCCCGGATCCCCTCCCTCCGTTGAGATACTTATCGTGGATGTTATGTTCAGGGAAAGCGCCACCATACAAGATTCTATCCTACCGAAACTGGTGACGGTGACGGAAACGGGAACCCCAAGCCTGGTACTGTCGTCGACCGTGGCGTCACGGCGATTTACCACTTCGACTTTTTCCTCCAAGGTTCGTATGTCGTCTTTCATCCCTTGCGCCTCCTAACCTGCGACCCTTTTTTTAGCGCACGGAGGACTTCAAGGGACGACCCGTCCCACGCACTACTACGTCGTCCACGACGAGATGAATTTCCAAGCCGACCCCTTGCAAAAGCTCACCAATGCAATCAGCTACATGTTCGCTCGTGCAACCAAAGCTGTGAGCCTTGCCTCGCCTGCATACTACGCCGATCTCGCTTGCGAACGTGGTCGATGCTATTTGCACAAGCTGCTGCAAGGCTTCCGCGCTGAGGGCACCAAGGGTGGAACTGATAACCCCGAGGATGTCTTCCGTGAGGCTGAGGCGCTGTGGAATAGTGGTGTTAATGGTCCGTCGTTGAAGGATACAATGTTCTACCTCTAGATGCTTCGGGTCTTCAAATCTCGTTTCTCTTCTTCTTTACTTCTTTTCTTGTCCCTCGCAAATTCAGCTCGGTCTGTTGTATGTATATCTAGTCTGATTATGCTTTGTATAAGTTTCGTATGTATGTACTACTAGTCCTCGAAGTTGGGTCAATGTCAGCAACTTCTGAATCGTTTAAAAATGCAGAGTCCACTCTTGCTAGACCGTTGACTCAAAGTACTTCGTCGTGCCGTGTGGAGTGGCGGTAAAGAACTGAAGTAGCCTTCAAGCTGCTCGCTGAACTAGGATGTATATGGCTGGGATCAGGGTGATTTGCAAACCACGAAAAGTGGTGAAGACGATGTGATAAAATACTCGTAAAAACTGTACATGAAAGAAAAACGTGACAAAAAATAAAGAAGCCGTGAGATGCGTAATTTACATTGCTTGCTGTTAGTACGATGCGTGACTATCTTGAGCATTAGATGGTATAGTAGAAACCAGGGGTGTCCTCCAGAGGCCCGCGCTTGCCCTCCCGATACAATCGGTTTCGGCGAGTAAAGACAAACGAGTTGATGGCGAGGAGGCTCATCATCGTAAGCTGGCACGCGACGGTGGCCCAAATACCAGGGATGTATCTTGGGTAGTCCTTCTGGCGGTAGACAGTCGTGGAGAAGATTCCACCGATACCACCGCAGGCGACGATGACAGCGGTTGAGACCGCACGTTTCGAGTGCGAGGTAATGTTGTTAGAGTGCTAGAGTGACAAGACAATATGTTATATTTTTTTTCTTTGGGTTTAGGTGAAGGAGACAGTCACTCACGTATGCCAGGATTCCAGGAATACATCCAGATCCTCCCATGTTGGTCAAGAAAATACCGAAATATCGGACACCGGGTTGCTTGGCGTATCCGAGCAGCATAATGCCAGTGAGGGTAATGCAGTTCTGGACGGCAAGCCATGGGGCACGCTTTTTTGTCTTGTCGGAGAGCCAAGCGAAGAAGAAGCAGGAGATTGCCTATCGCAGGATGGAAGTCAGTCCGGCATTCCAATCCCAGTGTATGGAGAGATCCTTACCGCTGCGACATAGGGGAAAGCGGTGAGCACGAGAGCCATAGCTTCCGTATAACCCAGAGTATAGATGATGATGGTCGAGAAAAAGCCAATGGTGTATGTAGCCATCGTAGAAGACAAGAACATGATGGCGAACGACCAAGTGAGAGGGTCGAAGAAAGACTTGATGAACTTTTCTTTGGTGATCTTGTCGGGCATGGCATCTGCACGATCGGCCTCGATACGGTCAAGGATCATCTGTAATATCGCGAGTACTATCAGCTCATCGAGGTCATTTTTGTCATTGAAGGAAGGAAATACCTTGCGCTGCTCATCGTTGAGGAAGCGGGCCTTGTCGGGGAAGTCGGCGACAAAAAACCAGGTGAAAAGACCGAGGACGATAGTGAGGATGCCCTCGATGATGAAGATCCATTGCCAGCCGTTGAGGTTACCCTTACCCTTCAAGAAGGTGATGGCATACGCTAACGAGCAATTTAGAATGAGTGACCAGCTGGGCATGGTTGATGAGCAATACACACCTAGGATCGAGCTGAAGCCTGCAATGACAATGGAGGATAGGTAAAACACGGCCAACCGCTTCTGGACTTCATGTCGCTTGTACCATGTCGTGATAATGAAAACGAGAGCAGGGAAGAAACCAGCCTGAAGGTAGTACGCATTAGACTCTGTAGGCTGTCAGATACGCGGAGGATGACAGTGTCGCACCTCGAAGACCCCAAGGAGGACGCGGCATAAACTGAGGAGACCCCAGTTGGGAACAAAGCCCATTCCAAGCTGAGCAGCACCCCATCCAACAACGCAAATGGTCAAGAAAAGCTGAGCACCGAGCTTGCGGAGGATGAGATTAGTGGGAACTTGGCTAGAGGAGCGGAAACATGAGTACAGGAGGAAATCACGAAGAAGGTCACGGTTCCACTGACAGGATGATATACGGAACGAAATAGATCATAGAAGCGATACTATAACGTTCTCCGACTCCTAATTCCTAAAACAGGATTAGCTTCAATTGGAGTAACACCGAGGGATCGTCAGGGACATACCAAGTCAGTACCCATTCCAGCGGTTCTCGCAATGCCAAGGTTGGCGCGGTCCACAAGAGCGACCGCATAAAGGAGCCCAAGCAGGGGTAGCATACGCCAATCCACCATTCGACTATTGAAATGGGCGCGGCGATTAGCTTAGGACTGGAAAACAGAGTCAGGTGGTCAGACTTACATCGTTTTCTGGACAAATTTGGGATCATAATGGGCATCGATAGGCACGGGGGCGGCCTCATACTTCTCAATATCTTCGACCTTGAGATCGGAGTCATTCTTCGAATTGTTGTCTGAGGACGACATGGTTAGGCCGCAAGAGAGAGAAGAAATGAGGGTCTGGAGACGACGCTCTTCCACTTCCACTCCTCACCTTTTTTATACCGTTTCGGCTACTGTCCATAGGGCAGACACTCCGGCTAGCATCAGGGCGGTAAACAGTTCTACCGCCAGGACCTCCAGTATTACGGGGTACGGTCAGGAGAACATACCGTGGACTTCGTTGGAGTTCGCTTAATGCCCTATAGGGGTTGTGGGGTTACCCGATAAGGACCTTCGATCGGTTCTGTCTCCATCAGGACAAGACCCAGGATCAGTTTCCGAACGAAATGCGCACCGTTAGATCAGGGTTGCCCAGAGGGCGATACACTGAGATTCCTGGGTACTCAAGAGACTTGAAAGACTTCTCTCCATCCTCCAGGCAGTTCTATGCGTTACTAGTCAAGCACCAGGGGTTGCGAGAGGCTGCAAGACATGCAGCTATGGAGATTGAAGATAGCAATGGTATGAGATAGCGTGGAGGCATTTGCAAAATGCTTGTCGGCGCTCTGTTTCGTCCGATGCCCCACAATGTACGGGTGCAATTGTAGTGATTTGATTCGGCAATTGCAACGGTGACCTTTCGAAAATATTTCAAGGTCCTCACTGGTCAGGCTGGCTGGCTGTCTCGCTCGAGCCCTGAATCCGATGGCATGAGGAGAAGGCCGATGAAAAAACAAGGCGAGTCGTGACTGAACTTGGCCCGGGTGTCTGAGAGATCATCGTCAAACGAGTTGACGAGTAGCTGGTCTGCTAGTGACAGGCGCATGCTCCGGAATGTTTGCCAATCGCTTACCATCAATCCACCCCGCATTGATGCTGCAACATATTGATCGAATAGTAGCCTATGTCTAATTCTAGCAAGGTGCTGCAGATATCCGTCGCTCGATCTGAGTGCGCTGGGATACTTGGAGCTTTTTGGAACTGAAAAAAGAAACAAAAATGTGACTAAGTATGCTTCAGGTCATTGGCGCATTGGTACCCTTTTTCTTCCCCTTTCCTCCAATTCTCAACGAAAGCTGCAAAGGGTTGGCCATGAGTGGCGAAGCGGCAATCCGCTACCCCGCAATCCATCAGTGCTCCCGCTCCCGCTTGCTATCCAAGGTCATTTGACACCGGAAGCCGGAGGTAGGTCAGGAGGGTTGCAGAATATTAAGACTGGAGAACTTATACGCCGTCAGACAAATGTCCATTTGCGTGTAAAATACACAGCTATACATTCCTCACTCTCACAAATTGTCTCTACGATTGAGACCCTTAGAAGTGAGCCCCGCTACACACAACACAACCTGTAGAAGAGTTGACTCGTGGCTCTGGCAATCAAAAGTTAAGCGCGACAGTGGCCAAATACAGATAATCTGGGGTAGGGCAAACTTCAAAGCGGCACCGGACACAAGGTCCCAATCAGGGACGGTCCGTTTCTCCTCCTGGAATGCAACTGCAACCGTTCAGTTCTCGTGTTCAAGGTGGTCATGCTTTTGTCGTGGCTGCTATCTTCTCCAAATGTGCTCTACTTTTTCCAAACCTCCACATCTAGAAGGGCCCTTCGAGTTTAACCGGCTATAACGTTTGCCGTTTAAATTGGTCCGACGACTTGCATTTGCCGGTCTGCGAGATAGAGTTACATAGGGGGACTCAGCCTGGTACTGGCCATTTCTGAACGTTTCAATCCTGAGGACAGCAGACTTTGGCCCGCTGCCCGCAGCCTGACGGCACTGCGCCATGCGCCATCCACATCCGCACTGACATGCACAAGGCAAATCCAGATTTCTTGTTTCCGCTCCCTTGTGCGGTTGCCCCCAAACCTCAGGAAAGACAAAGAATGTGTTCTTAAATATTATGAGAATAAATTGTACATCAAAGCAACGTGTCACGGTTCTATAGCCAACTACCAAAAGCAAACAAAGAAGAGAGGTGGTGTATGATACAACAAAACATCTGCTTAATCCATCTTACGAATGACCCTCTTATCACGCTCACCCACAACCTTGATCAATCCCTCATTCTCCAGAGCCTTGATAACCTCACTGAACTCGGTGTTATCGACCTTGACGCTGCTCTGCTCGTTCAACTGGCGGACAACATCCGACCACTTGACGTTCCTATTCTTCCCTCCAGCACCAAGCATATCCAAGACTGCCTTCCTCATATCCTCCCTCAACTTCCGTTGCCCCGATCCCGTTCCAGTGTTCAAAAGACCCATGTCGATCTTGCCAGTACGAGGATCCATAGCGCTCGTTCGGATTGCCTCTTTCATCAACCGCGAAGCTTCTTGCACGTCTTCGAGTTCGACGAAAGGTGAGAGACGCATCCGGGCGTGAGCCTCTGAGAGACGGATCATGCTCTCGAGTTGACGTGTCGTCGCGGTGATACGCTTTTCGTTGTTGCGCGAATCTTCACCGAGCTTCCGCATTTCAACATAACATGATACCAGCTCTTCACCAGCTCGTTCGGTAATTGTGGGGTTCACGTTCGTGCGGGCGTATTCAATATAGGCAGACAGCTCAGGGAGTTGCTACACAAGTGGGAAGTATCAGCAGTGAAAATGACAATCAAAGTCTCGGATGCTTACGAGGGTGTCTTCGGATGCGCCGGCAGGCCTGTCTTCCAGATAGAGGCTAACCAAGTGCTGAGCCAGCCTGCGGTCCAAATTTTCATCAACTTGGTCAAGCACAAGGTACAGCAAGTCGAAACGAGAGATTAGAGTTGGAGGAAGGTCAATATTCCTTGTCACCGGAAGATCGACGTCGTATTTGGAGCCGACAGGGTTAGCAGCGGCGAGAATCGACGTTCTGGCGTTCAAAGTGGTAATAATGCCTGCCTTGGCGATGGAGACAGTCTGCTGTTCCATAACTTCGTGGAGCACACTTCGCGTTGCGTCGGACATCTTATCGAACTCGTCGATACAGCACACTCCACCGTCGCTGAGAACGAGGGCACCACTAATGAGGCTCGAATGATTAGTTTCGGACGGGCTGCGCATTATGATAAACTTGCCTCTCCAAGACCAGTTGCTTGGTATCGGGATCGCGGGTGACATATGCAGTCAAACCGACAGCCGAGGATCCCTTTCCGGAAGTGTATACACCTCGAGGAGCCAGCTTGTGCACATACTGGAGAGTATTTAGGACATGAGGATGAAATAAACGCGTTCAAACTCACTTGCAGAATTTGTGATTTACTCGTACCGGGGTCACCAACCAAGAGAACGTTGATGTCACCTCTGTATCGAGGGCCACCGCCTCCACCGCCTCGCGCAACGCTTTTGTTGGTCCCACCGAATAGCTGAAGCAAGATTCCCTTCTTGACGTCGTCCATCTCCCAAATTGAAGGAGCGAGCGAACGTGAAAGCAAGGCATAGACATCAGGTCGCGTACTGAGCTCCCGAATTCGCTGCTCCGCCTCAGCCTTCTTGCTTTGCTGGCCATCGCGATCTTCGTCCTCGTCGCCTCCATCGCCTACACCAGCGGTCCCCAGAGCGCGGTCACCCTGTGCTGGTCTCGTGCTCTTATCAAATCCGAGTATGCCCCCTCCACCCAGCTTGATGTGGACAGCGTCGATGAAAGTTTTGAACAAACTCTTCATCGTTCGCATGCGGGGGTTGACACGCGCTGGGACACTGCGGAAGACACCAGTGATTACTAGGCGATCACCAGGCTTTGCAACATCTACAAGCTCGTCGTATACACTGAGAGACACGGTATGTGGTGTTTGGCCATCGGGTACAGCGTCTGGAGTCTCTTGAAGACGAATAACTTGTCGGTCGGCAAACTCGCATCGGTTATGGATGAGCGTCATCGTCCCGACGGACCCACAGACTTCTCGGCTACAACGGGCTGGCTCTTCGATCTTCCCTCTATCGATCTCAACTTGCACAGTATGCTGGCAAGTGAGGCAGCGGAAGAAAGCCACCTTCATATCGGGAATGACGGGAGTAGCTCGAATAACGAGGCCTTTGATGCAGACCAGTTTGTCGGTATCTATGTCAAGGGTCAATGGGAGGTTTGAATGATAGATTGCTATCAAGCATACCGGAGGGGTTGAGATTTCGCATGTTGACGGAGGGGAGACCAAAGGGTCGAACCTTGTATACCTTGGAGATGATATCCGCGATTTCTTCCTCGCCCTCGGCGCCTTCCATTCCCTCAGCACCTGCGTGGTGATCAAGTTCAGCGAATTCTACCATGAGGTCCTTCAGCACTTGATCCATGACTGGGATGACTTCTTGCGGGTACTTGATCAACTGGCTGTGTAGTTTCTTGGAAGGAGGATAGACCAATATATTTACGACGTCGATGTTGAGATTGGTTTCTCCTGTTCTTCGCATCCGGCGAAGATATCCTTCGTATAAAGCAACTTCCGCCTCTTCCGGTGACTGGAAGGGCTTTGTCTTAATCCCATTCGCTCTGTCGTAGTTGCTTCGGTACTTCGGTTTGAATCCCTGAATGAAGTCGCGGAACATCTTCATGGTATCTGTAAGACTGACAGTGGTACCCCAGATCGCTCGAATTTCATCGGGCTCGTCAGATGGAGCGGCAGCCGCAGAAAGATTTGGTGCAGATGACATGGGCACGTCCAGATTGGTGCCATCGGAATTGAGGTTATTACGGTCACTGCGCGTGGAGGGTGTCCGTCGTGGTCTTCTAGCAGATGCGCTAGGAGTGATATTGATAGAGGGGTGGATGTCTCCGCGGCGATGACGAGGGGTTTGTGGGGCGGCCGGCCCAGGGCTCCTGAGCCAAGGGGTTCAAAATTGCACACACACAAACCTAGAAGCAGAGAGGACATACGATGGGAAGTCTAAGGGATCAGAGTCTGCCACTGAGCCTGGAGCAGGTCTTCTAGGCGTCTTAGCCGGAGAAGAGCTCGGGAAAGCCATTGGAGACGAGCTACCACCAGCTGAACGACTAATCAGATCTATGAATGTAGGGCGCCCTCCCTACCTACTCACCTAAGAAAAGTGGGTCCCCGCCTCCTCTACGAGGCGTAGCAAGTCCAACAGCCCTTCTTGCAACAGCGCCATGGAATGCTTCGCTTCCTGGTGCATCTGAGCGTCGATGTCGTGCTGGGGTGCCGGCCGTGGTGGATGGGGTCGCGGGCAAAAACAAGGGCCCCGTAGAGGAATTCGGGGCAGCCTGGTCTGTCCCATCCTCCATTTCGGCGTCGAGGTCAGAGGTGGGGAAGTCGATGGGCGGTGGCGAGGACATGGCGACGATTGTCGATGGAGAAACAGGAGGAGAAATTATGCACGACGCGTCGCGACGCGTTCCACTTTAGGGCAGGCAACTCAGGAGATGTTCCAAGCTCCGATCCAAAGATCGGGAAAGACCGACCTCGGGCCGTCCCTGGCCAAGCACAATTTCATCATCGTTCCGTTCGAGGCAGTACGCAGCAGGGCTATATCTAATGCAGACACAGCAGTTAAATTTCTTCCCGACCAGCCGTCTTCCAGTGGAGCGATGGAAACCTTAGTGCATCTCATTTATATTCATGGATTTCAAGGTAATATCGTCTCTTTTCCTCGATTCACATCGCCAATTGAGCAGTATTCACTACAGGAAATGATACCAGCTTTCAGGTGAGCTAAACCTTGGCAACTTTCCTGGTAATTGCTGACGAGTTTCGTCAGGCATTCCCTCTGCACCTACAGGAGAAGCTTTCCTCGAGTGTATCTCCAGAGCTAAACATCCGATTCCAAAGTAGCCTGTATCCTACATACAAGAGCGTGAAACCTCTTTCCTTCGCTACCAAGAACTTCCTGCAATGGTACTATCTTGTCCTCGTCGAGCGTAATCGCTATCTGACCCTTGCGTTTTTAAGGCTAACTACTCAACCTGACGGACCTGTGATTATCTTGGGCCATTCTATGGGAGGTCTGCTTGCCGCGGAAGCTGCGACGCAACTCTCCAGTCCCAAGAGTGGAGAGCACCCAGGTCTCAGAAAGAAGCGTGTTATCGGGATGATCGCTTTCGATACTCCTTTCCTCGGAATGCATCCTCATGTCGTCGTCAGTGGGATTGCATCCCTTTTACCGAAGGGTGAAGATGGTGATGACAATGAGCACCACCCTACTGAGAAAGAGATGAATTTTCACCCTGCAATCAACGTAGTCAGTCCTAGAGTGACAGACGAATGGGAAGATTTCAAGAGTCAACTCGATCGTACGTGTTACCTCCCTGAAGTCATAGTCGTTGATATAAATTACCGTCATAGTTCCACGACGATCGTATTCACCTTCAGTCGATGGGTCACATCTTTCCGTATCTTCCTTTCCTACAGCATCGTCGTCTTCGTCCACTCATTCAGACGAATCTTGGAAAGATCGCTCACCTTCACCCCTATTCAACAAAGCCGTCGATTTCCTCGCTTCCCGTTCCAAAGAAGACGACCCAGTCGTTCGCTGGCTCCGCAAACATGCAGAAGACCCTCTCAGTGCTAGTAAACGCTGGATCGTCGAGCGATTCCAATTCGGAATCTGCATGTTCGACCCATACGGATTGAAGGATCGTTACTCCACCCTTGTTGACTGGAACGGGCGATGGATAAACTATTGGACTTATACCACGGACAGAGTTAAACAACACCACGACGTGGACTCGCAGTCCATCACGAGTACCCGCCAAGCTCATGCAGAGCAGCTTGACAATGACATCGCCCTTCTGGATTCTGGGATATATGAAACGACCGCCAATATTTCGAAACAGAACACCCCAGGTTCTACGAGCGATACGGAAGTTTCAGCTCCGCGTCGCCGCAAGAGGGATCTCCTCAGGAAGAAGCAGTCAGATCTCGAGAAAACCAAAGCCAAGCCTACCAAGCGACACTTTGTCGTGTTGCCTACAGGTTTGGGCCGGGTATTTGGAGGTTGGGAAAATTGGGAACAGGTGTCGATATTGGGTGTTACTGATGAGGTGGAAGCACACACGGGACTCTTCATCCCTCAGCGCAATTTGGACTATACTAATTTCGTTATCAGGGTAGCGGATAAAGTATTGGACTGGTGTAAACATTCGTAACAGAAGTCTCACGTTGTAAATTGTTTGCAAAATGTGAATCCTCGCCACGAATCCAGGACTCCAGATTGTATTTGATCTAGGACGAACAATATGAGAGGCCCAAAATCTTCTACATCTGGCAGACGTAGAAGTGCGCATGGGGAAGATGTGAATATTAGTCGCTGGCAGCCATGACTGCACAGAAGGTCAGTTATTCGGAGCTAAGATTTAATGAACTGGCGACTCACTGGCATTGATCAAATCTCCACTGCTCTCCCTCAATACCCTCACGGCCTTTGCCCGAGAGCAGCCAGTTTGCTGAATGACCAATGCAATGTCTTTTGAATCGACGCCCGACTCATCGACAGAATGGGACGGCTTTGTCTCCGGGAAGAAAATCGCAGATATCGCAGTGTCCGCTTCCCTATCGAGTCCTATCCTTGCCACCGCAGGTGAAAAATCAAAGGCTGGCATGAGATTATAAGGACTCTTCGTTTCGGCAAACGCCTCCGAATCCCGATACATTTCTCGAGCCTGAGCAATCAGTGCTGCTGTTTCCGCTCCCAACTTCCCAGCCTCCGTTGTGCTCAACGGTTTCGAGCGTTGGCATAGCTTCGTGTACGCCGGCCTCAGCCAGTCAGACACGTCGAACTGGTGAGCAAGGATGATTTTGTCCACTGGCCCAAGCTTTACCAAGCTGTCCTTCTCAAGGGCTTTGATTGCAAGGCCTTTGATTTCCTCGAAACCAAACCTATCTGCGACAGAAAGCAAGCCCTGCAATCTTTCGCGCAAGTGAGCCTTTTCGTCGGCATCGAGCTTGCTAGCGTCTCCTCTCGAAAACCAAGTGGATGGCAGTCCAATTCTTGGTTCCTTGTCACAGTACCCGCTAGAGGCCCAGCGCGACAGCAGAAACATTAGTCAATGATTGAGTTCTTGCAGATGAGTAGGACTTGGCCAGCTCACCGTTCATAGAAAACGTCTAATAGTGCTTCGAACTCCTGCACCTTGACTTCAGGAAGAACGATGGGTTTATCTTCAGTGCACCCTTCTGGACCAGCGGTGTCCGGTGGGCAGGAAAACATCGACTGAAACACCTCCGATTCTTTGATCAAGTAATGCTTGTGCACTCTGAACAACGAGTTCTCGACCTTGAAGCAAATAGCCGTGCGTTAGACTCGACCATTAACAGATGCAAAGTGGAACGAAGGGTACCTTAAATATGACGAGATCATCGTTGAAGTAGTATTTCGAATGACGCTGCAAAGACGGGTTCTCAAAAGAAGGCTGGGAGCTATACGTATCCAGATCAACGGTAAGTGGCATGGCTGGCTTGTGAAGTCGACGTTTGAGCTGTGCTCACTATATATTTCCCGTATCGTGGGCGCTTATCCGAAGCATTTGAATCGAGCCCCTGGCCAGTAGAACCCCGATTTGGGTAATCGAGATTAACAGCATACTCCGAGCAGAGTTCATATTCAATTTTCCTACTTTGCGCCGTGGACGGTGGACTGACAACCAAGTTTGAGAGAGCGCCTTTATTAACGTTTGCCCCAATGATACACCACCAGTCTCAATCCGGTCATGGTACATGTTTTACGACTGCTCTCTTAGAATCTTATCCTCCTCAAACGCTTGCTGGACCTATGCCAACACGCGATCAGCGATCTCCCCGTAAATCCAAAGAACAACAACATGAACTGACCTTGGCGAAGAAGTCATCATCGATGAGCACACGGACGCCAGTCGCAGCTAGAGCCTCGGAGATATCCAGGGTAGCTTGGTGAGCCGCAGGTGTCGCAGCAGCTTTGGTGAAGGCAGGGGTATGATTGCCACCGTCAACTTCTGTCGGTATGGCTACGTACCGACAGTCAGAAAGAACTCGAAAATGAAGCGTGAAAGGCATACCAAATCCGGGGTGGAGTGAGGGCAGAGCTATTGGAGGTGTCAAGTGAGGCTACACGGAGAGACCATCTTGATGAGGACGACATACCGTATGTGATATTTCCCTGAACAAGGGACCGATCAGTGCTCATATCCTAAGCCTATTTATGAGATGTAGATGCTCACGAAATCTGTCGAAGCGCTACTGATACCCCATTGATAGTCAATAGCTCCATGCTTGTTCAAAACAATGTTCGCAACTTCATCTCCTATTGTGTATGTTCAAACATGAGATTTAAATGGGAGATGCTGCGGTATTCGCACCTAATGCCTTGTTCTGTCTTAGATCGCCTGTTGCGCCCGATCTTTCAATTTTGAGCTCGCAACCTGTGGCTAGTGCGGCGGCTCTGCATCGATGAGAAAGGATACACATTATGACAAGGGTATTCAGGGGAACACACTCACTCAAAGCATGGAATAACGCGTTTAACTGTTTCTCGCATCTCTTTGACAGTGGGAGCCCTGACGTAGCATCTACACCGCCTTCAACCTCAGGCACCCAGTCGTCGGAAGGCTCACGTACATGAATTTAGCATAATCAGGGATGACTGGGGTGGATATTCCGTCAGCTGGCCTATGGTCGGTGTACAGAGACAGAAATACATACTATTCGGGGCCCAATCTTTACCTTCAAAGATACCGTGAACGCGATGGGTTGGTCTAAGCTGCTGGCGAAGGGCAGAGATATTGTTATAGCCAAGCACTGCGGCATCAAGAGCGTTTTTGCCCTCCCAAGGGGAAAGCGCAGCGTGAGCGCTTGACCCATTCATGATCAATGAGCGAGATGCGCAATTGCAGGAGACCACGGGACCTACGTGTGGCCGTGATATTCCACGATGAGCCTCTCCAATGCGAGGCAGCTACTCAAGCTGACAGAGCCGACTGGCCCGGGAGCAGGATGGCACCTGTTTAGCGAAGATTAGACATACCAATAGTGAACTGATCATGAGAGAACTGACATCAAACATGCAGCCATTCCCTCATAAGCTCCCTTGTTCAAGAGTATCACTTTTCCCGAACCACCTTCTTCAGCTGTGATGAAGGGAGTCAGGACACCAGTAAGTAGAAGATCCAAACGTCAGGAGGTTCACGTACCTGGTGTGCCCAAGAGAACAATCTTTCCGGAAAGACTATGTTTCTCTAGTGCATGTCTGATTGCGATTGAAACGGCCACACCTACATAATAATCTCTGGTCGGAATTGGTTCCTAGTAAAGGCTAGCAGAACATACCAGAGATGCCAATCAGGTTATGCCCGCAAGCATGACCAATTCCTTTCAAAGCATCCATCTGTTTGAATTATCAGCCAAGAACTTTACGAATAACAGGGGCGATTGCAAACCTCTGAGTTAACACCAATTGTTCTTCCGCCACTTCCAACCTCGTACGTCGCTCTCCAGGCTGTAGGAATCTTGAACTGCCTGTCCACCACAAATCCATGCTTCTCCATAAATGCGGTATACACGTCATGAGCATGACTGTGCCGTTTCAGCGCATTCTGAGTAACAACCAATACCAAAGGAGGGCAGCAGTGCCGCGATACTCACTATTCCTCAAAACCAAGCTCGGGGTGGGCTAGGATTGGCTGTGATGAGGAGGTCTTGGCTTCTGCGCGGATAGCACCGCTCACCATGAATGTCTAGGCTAAGCTCTCGTAGCTCGGGATCCAATTCCTTTATCTTCTCCCTGATCGTCTCAAAAACATCCTCTCTGTAGATCGCGCTGTGACCAGGCTTGAGGGGGGCAGGTGTTTGCCCATCATCTGGCCTCCAGACGCGACTCAGATCGAAGGTGGAAATAGGTTCACTGTCTGCAGAGCACTGGCACATTGCGGTAACGAAAGAAGAAGTATAGCTGCATTCTGGTTGGCTCACAAGGAGCTCAGCTCTGATCAGCTGACGGTAGAGGTCATCAATAGTCCCGGGCCGGCTGCTGATTGAAGCGCCAACGTTTGCACGCGCTAAAGTTCGTTCAAGCCTGTTCGTTCAAGCCTGTTCGTCGTTCCACCGTCCACAGTTCTCGACGACGGGTCTTGTCTTGAGTTCCAATAATGCTTTCGAAACTCATCTCCTCTTTGCGCACTCGCTCGCCTGACAGCGCCAGAGAAGACATCTCAGAGGCCTCGGGCTCGCATGCGCCAGCCGCCACGCCGATGACTGGTGCGTCCTAAGAAAGAGCAGATTGACCCCGACTCACCTCTCGAATGACTGCCAGAGAACACTATAGAGGCTTCTTCTCGGCGCTCAAATGAGCAGGGGCGAACTTCGATCGACTCTAATGCTAGCAGTCCTGCCAATTCATTCACGTCCATCGACACAATATCCGACGCAGGTTCTGATCGTGAAATTGACACTGAAACAGAAAAGAATTGGAGAATGAGAAAACTGCTGAAATATTCACGCTGGAAGAACAGGCTCTCGGCTGGTGGCGACGAGGCAAACTCTTCTGTGCTCGATAAACTCATGGCGAAACAAGAGCGTAAGCTCCAGGAGCTGGAAGAAAGGCGGGTGGAGAATAGCGTTCAGGGTGAAGGGGAGTCCTCCGCTGACCCCTCAAAGCTGCAGCCTATTGAAGAAGATAAGGAGGTGAGCCTCCTACCCACGAGGGAGATGGTGAAGAACTAATCCAAGACTGGTGCACTGAAGTTCCCTCAAAGGTGATCGATGACCAGTATTACCTCCAAAGGCTCTATATCATGATCACGACGATTTCTTTCTTGCTGAGTGTTTTACACCTGCCTGAACGAGGGACCGTGTACTAGGTGAGACAGCTCAGGTCTGAGAGCTAGTGTGACACCTCCCTGCATCGGCTGAAGGAGAGCTCCGCCTTGCCCAGCGTTTGAGCTCAGATTCTCCGACCCAGGTCGCCTTCTCTTACCACGCTTGCTTATGTTCACCTTATATGTGTCATGAGGATTTTGAGTTCCCCCACAACCGGCAGACGCTTCGCACGTAAGTCTACCTTGAAGTTCCCATTGTTTGCTTTCTGACAGTGCGGAAGTGTATTAGAAATACTCTTGACATGATCTGTTATCACCTCCCCAACTCCTTTGAGTGGTCCTTACTGGCCACAGTTCCGAGACATCAGTCTTCCTCAACTGTGTCATCGCGTTCGACCAGCTTCTATCTAATAGGTGTCAGTGTCAACGGCAGTCCCCCATGAGCAATTTCTGCCGAGTTCGGTTACGAAGTCTTTGGAGGATGCTTATAACATGAAAGAAGCAAAGAATTATCGGCGGTCCTTCTCAACGAACAATGATTTCCCCCGCACTCCAGTCAGCTCTCGTGTTCCTTGGAACATGGTTTACATGGCGTCTCCTAAAACGCTTTGTGGTCAAGAGCCCTCTGTCAATCGTTCCAGGTCCCGACCCAGATTCTTGGTGGACAGGTGAAGATAAGCCCGGCCATCCCAGGCTGTCCTCCCGCTGAATACAATCACAGGTAACTTGTTGAGGCTATTGGCCAATGAAGATTGGAGCTATCACGAAAAGCTCGCTCGTGAATGCGAGTCTTCATTATCTCAATTGTTATGGAGGTGTCTGAAGTCACCTGGTTTGTTAGATGGTAGAGTCTCCAGGATCACTGGGCTTTTCAAGGTAGGAGCTCAGAGTCAATGGCGAAAGCTTTCTTATCGACTCACTGGACATTAGGAAAGCCTCCTCTTTGTATACGACCCCAAAGCTCTCCATCAAATGATTCTCAATGTATGTGTATGCCATGATTCGGTGTGAATATTCGCATAGCTGATCCCCCATTTCAGGACCAGCATGTATACGAGGAAGCCGAAGAGTTCATTACGTAGACACTTATAAACTCCCCTGGGTTTGTTCCCTGGCTAACGGTATCCTTCAGGACGGGCAAATTGTTCTTTGGAGATGCGATAGTGACAACATTAGGTATGTATGTTCCCCAGGCCGTTCCAAGGACGAAATTGACGGTTTTTAGGGGACCATCATCGCAAGCAAAGGAAGATTCTCAACCCCGCCTTTTCCGCTGCGAGCATCCGAGAGATGAGTGAGCTGCTGTGTTTGCTCCCTAAAAGGCATATCTGACGGGTTATTCTCCAGCGCCAATCTTCCTTGAGGTGGCGGGAAGGGTCCGTGTGTTCTATATCACTCAGTCAAATCCAGATCCAGGGTAGCTTACACGCGAGACGTAGCTTCAACGTACCCTCGTAAAAGAGGTTTCAAAGGGAGAAATCGAAGTGCGTAGGGGTCGGAATCTTCTCGTCCTGTTGCTGAAGACTTCATCAGATTGATGTACTTGCTTGGACGACCCGGACTGCCCTTGAGCTGATTGGACAAGCGGGCTATGGATACTCTTTCGACTCACTCGAAGTTGACGCCGTGGAGCATCCATTCTACACATCCATCAGGAAGCTAGCGTATGGGAGTCTTGTACCTACACCGTACGGTTGGCTAATTCTAATCCCCCCCAGCCAAGGGACCAACGACGCTACCCTAGTTGTCGCTCGAATGCTTCTCCTCAAGTACGTTAAATACGTGACGATGATCGGAACGGGGAAATTTAGGAGGGCCATCGTCAATCTCCTCCCTTGGAAAAAGCTGCATGAGCTTCGGGATATGGTAGACGTCATGCACAATACCTCGGTCGAGATATTCGAATCTACGAAACGCTCTTTGGAAGCGGGTGAACACCTTTCGAATAGGATCGGAAAGGGGAAAGACGTGATGAGTTTGCTTTGTTCGTACATCCATCCTTCTCTTTTCGAGCGTTTCCAACGAAATTTCTTAATAGTGAAGGCAAATAACGCTGCATCGGATGAGGATAAGCTTCCAGAGACCGAGCTATTGGCACAGATTTCGTACGTCTCGCGATACGGTCACGACCTTCTGGGTCTCTCTCACACATATTGATGTCCCTCTATCACAGCACCTTGACGTTCGCAGGAATGGACACTACCTCTAATGCTCTGTCAAGAATTCTGCACCTTTTGAGCGAGAATCAGAATGTTCAAGACAAGCTCAGGCTAGAAATCCTGAGTGCTCGTAAAGAGCACGGAGAATTTACCTACGACGTCCTGAATTCTCTGCCATATCTGGATGCTGTTTGCAGGGAGTCTCTTCGAGTGTGAGTGCCATGCAAATCCCGTAGATGACTTCTCTCATGACCGTAACAGGTATGCAACAGTCCCGTTCCTGCGAAGAGAGTGAGTGCACATTTGATATGTGCTCAACCATGAAGATTACTAAACACTGTGTCAGGGCCCGGAAGACCATGATCTTGCCCCTTTCCAAGCCCATTACATCAACCGACGGCAAGCTCATGAGCGAGATTGTCGTTCCAAAAGACACTACGATTTTTATCTCTCTTCTTGATTGCAACCTTGACCCTGAGATATGGGGACCTGATGCGGCAGAATGGAAGCCTGAGAGATGGATGTCCCCTCTCCCGGAGACGGTCACTGCAGCCAAAATTCCAGGCGTCTATTCCAACCTGTCAGTAGAGATTTCGCCTTGTCGAATGAGATTGCTAACTCTGGATCAGAATGACATTCCTTGGTGGAGGTCGCGCATGCATCGGATTCAAGTTTTCTCAACTTGAAATGAGTACGTCTTCGTTTCTAGACCCTTCCTCCTTGATTTCGTCTCTCGGAACTCATCGACTGTCTGTAGAGGTTGTCCTTTGCCTTCTGCTGGAAGTCATGAAGTTCTCCCCTACCGGCAAGAAAGTTCTGTGGGAGAACAATTTAATTGTTCAGCCCACCACAGAGGATGCCAAAGTATCTGAACACACTATGCGCAGGGAGCTCCAATTACCCCTCAAAGTCAGCTTGATCTAGATTCCAATGGCTGCTACGACAAACTTCTTTAGTCTAGTTCGAGCATACCGCACCGCACCCTCTAATTTCAATTCGACTTGAACGATTGCACTCTATGGCGATATCTTCACTGGGCATAATCGATCGTGTTTGGCTTGTGAACATGAAAGAGTCGCATGTAATAAATAAGCGATCGTGAACAGTCGCGAAACGAGGCCAAGATTGTCAGTGGCCGACGAAGACGAGATGAATGAATGCATACAAAACGAGAGTGATTAGAAACGAATAGAGGTAGGGTAAATCGAATCAATACTCCTCCACATCAGAGAGAGACGCATATTCAGAAACGCTCCGATCATCCTCATACTCCTTGATGACCTCCCGCATAGCATAGCGCATAATAGGTGACACCGGGTAAAGCTTTGGTCCAATAACCTCATCTTCTTCGTCCTCCAAATCCTCTTCATCCTGGTACTCAATATCTATTGGGCCGTAATGCCTCGGCGCAGGGTCGGAGAACGGTGGCGGCGGTGGCTGGAGTGTCGAATGGTGCTCCGGCACCGGCGTAGCATACTGATGATTCTGGAACGCCTGTTGTTGAGCGGCAATCTCGTCTTCAGATATAGGCACCATAACATCGATAGGAGAGCCTTCTTCTTCATCAGAGAACAAGGGAGGTGGGGGTGGGAGGGGCGTTAGAGACTGGGGAACCGGTAGAGGAGGAGGGGGAGGAGGGAGAGAGCTATTATGATGATGCGATCCGTTCGAAAAGTCCACTGCAGTCGTCGACCCGCTCAAAATTCCAGTCCCGGTTCCGCTAATCGAAGGACCCATCGAAGGACCCAACGATGCCTGAGGTTGCTGTTGAATGGAAGGCGGGTTGAGGGGCATCATTGTCGAGCTCGCTTGAGCTTGAACCTGGAACCCATAATTGCTATCGTTCCCAATGCGAGTACCAGGGTTATTGACAGCCATACTAACAGGCCTCCGACTGGCATCAACTGCTCCAGGGATCCCATCCGTCCACTTGACATCCACCACCTTGCCTCGAATCATCCCATCCACCGCCCTCGCCCCAAGCTCCCGGCACAAATGGAAGTACGGAAGATAGTTCATGTCACTTGTAAGCCTCGACATCACCTTCAGAAGCTGCATTGGCGAAAACTCTGGAGAAGTACCGACACCGTCGTAAGGGGTGAACGAGGCGATGAGCGGGCTAACGGTATTCCCCATACCCATACCCATTCCCATCATACCAGCGGCGTGGTGGAGGTTTTGCTGCGTCCCATTCGCACTCGTCGCTTGGTACATTCTGAAACTCGCAGCACCGAGGCTGGGGTGCAAGAACGTTTCAGGGCTGGCTCGGTTGGCTTCGGTGGACATATTCGCGGCGTTGTGAATGCTGCCCGAGGCTGCGGCAGCAGCATTCGATGTACCTTCAAATCCTCCGCCTGGGGCTTGAGAAGAGTGGATGATGTGAAGGTTCAGGAGTGCGTGGGCTTGAAGGAAGTGGGAGCACTGTTTGACTGAAAAGGAGGGTTAGATACATAACGTCTTCGAATAAGTTCTACTCACTGGTAAGGGTTCCACCAGAGTTGACTATATGGACGATTAGCACGCACATATCATGACAGAGAGCTATAGTACTTACCATAATCCGTGATGAAATCGTACCAATGAGCAACCTTTCCACCAAAGGCTTCGTAGAGAGTCTCGAAGTCTGGACGTCTGGTATTTGGCGGGACCTCTGCCAATCGAGGTAGTACCCGTTCCCGGAAATACACCCTCATTTCGGATTTGGACAAGTCGCCGATGGAAATAAGCTTGCAATACCAGAGGACCCCGACACGAGAAAGCCAGCCTTGATAGAACGGGTCCGATGTGGCGTGGACGACATGGCAAAGGCGGTCCTGCTTGGTAAGGACGAGGGTAGAGTCCAAGAGCGTTTGCATCGTTTGGGAAGATGGTATAAGGTGAGGACTGGAAGGCAAGGGTCAGTACTGCTTCAATTTCTTGGTGTTCAGTTGGCTCACAGTTTATGTGCTTCGTCGAAGAACAAGACCTGGAAATCAAAGGATGAGCATATATACTTCAGCGTTAGACTAGGACTTACAGGTACCCGCTTAGCCCGCTTCTTCCTCCGCTCTTCGTCAATGCCGTCGCTGGTCTGTTCGGGTTCGGGATCGGGCGAGACATATCGTTGGTTCCTTCGTGAGGAAAAGAACCAGCGCTTGCGCGATGAGCTCGAATGAGACCCTGTGTGCGCGACTACAGTGTCCTCCGAGGCTTGCCTCCGGTGCTGAGCTTTCTTGCCTGAACTTCCTGGTACAAAGTCCCGGTACCGGAGCAAAGCACTCTGGAAAAGTTCCATCAAGCGGGCAATATCGCTAGGTCGGACTTCGCACTTGACATTTTCGCCTTCAGGTCCACCTCCAGCTCTTCGTTGGATGTTGATCCTGTCGTGCTTGAATGCCAGAGCTTCAGCTTCAAACGTATCCCAGCCATCTGCCTCGATCTCCGATTCACTGAGCCTCACGGGCTCCGCCGACTCCTCATCGTACCACCCTCCTTTATTTGCGAGTTCTTCAAAGTAGCCTTCCATCTGGATGCTGAGACTCGTGTAGAGGCTTTCTAGATCGGCAAACCCAGCGATGCGAAGATCGAAATGCAGCACGTGGTAACGCGGATGCGAGAGTATCTCGCGGAGAAGTGCGGTCTGCAATGTTGTTTGTCGTCAGTCAATTATTCATTACATGGGGTGCAACGAGGTGAAACGAAACGTGAACGTGTGTGACGCACCTTCCCAACGCTAGGCGCGCCGAACAAGACGGTGAACGATGGCTCGCCCTCCAGAGCGCGTTGTATGGCTTGGTGTTCATGTTTACGAGGGAAGAATCCTGGGAGACGCGAGAAGGTGTGGGTGGGGCGGATTTGCGATCGTTCGCGCGTTTCCTGGAGCTCCTGGCGAGCTTCGTCCAGTAGACGCTTGGATTCGGTAAGGTTGCGGACGGTACTTGCAGGCTACAAGGGCGGTGAGCCGATAACCGAGAGTAAGGGCGTATAGAGAATTACGTTGGTCAGGACGCCTACGACCTCCCCCATGCCGAAGAAATTCCGTCTACGAGGGGACGCCGGGATGTACGACTGTCTTTTGCGGGGGATGTTGGTGCGGAATAGCCAGTGAACGGGCTCAGGGATTTTGACGCGGGGTTGGGGAGGCTTCCTCAGCTTGTTGTTGATGGACGAGGAGGCGCTCCTTTGGCTTCGGGGTCTGGTGCTCATGTTGGTCGGCGTCGGTGGAGATATCGATAGACGATGGGGGGATGAAAAGTGACGAGCTGAAGGGTCAGCGACCCGAGATATTAAGGCCTGAACATGCGTTGTTGATGGCCTGCCGGGGAGTACAATGGCGGCCATGCTGGGAGGAGGCTACGCCAATGCAGGCTGGACATGAGGCAACCACATTCCATACGTCATTTCAATGAACCGCTTTAGTCAACAAGAGCCGGTCTCGTGGCTCGAGAAGTCTGTGTGGGGCGAGTAGACGTTTAATGAAAAAACATACCAGATGCAAGGGGTACTCACAATATGTTCTAGTGCACTCCTTGCTCGAAGGTATACCGGAAAGCGGTACCATGGGCATGACAAGGATCTCTGGGCGCATGCAGGACGCGTGTTGCACCGCTTGACGGTACTAACGCCCGTGTCTGGGATCACTGGGAGAGTCAACCAGGCCATTGTTCTCGAGGCAGAGTAATATTATCTTATACTTTCCCCGGGTGGCGGTTTTGATTAGAACAACGTGAATTCACTGTGACAGATTGGCTCTGAGATAAAGCCTAGAAGTTCATTTTGTCAAAGCTATGCTCCTCCGATGAACATCCAGTATTCAGAGACGATACCTTTCGCGATTCCAGCCAGGTCTCGACGTCGCGCCCTCCCAGCAACGGAAGAGGGATCGGGGGCAGCGCCCGATAGGATGACCCGCTGATCTGATGTTCCCACGCCCCCAAGTCTATGACTCGGATAAATCCGACGAGCTCTTTTTTTTCGAACAGGTGCCATATTAAAGATGTTGCGATTATTGGCTCGCCCTTTGACCCATACGCCCATCACAAAATCTTTCAAGAGCTCCAATCGTTTCATCTTCAGGACGATGGCCACCGCAAACACCCCCGATTTCGTGCGTTTCCCCATCGTTCACCATCCACACACCCACTGACACGCTGGCCAACAGAACAAGGTCCTCTACGCTCCTCTCGCTGAGATTGACCCCGAGGTCAAGAACATCATCGACAAGGAGACATGGAGACAGTTCACCGGTCTCGAGCTCATTGCCTCGGAGGTCAGTATTCGCCACGTCTCGCCCGCAGAGTCTTTAACAACCTCATGTCTTCCAGAACTTGACAAGCAGGGCCGCCATGGAGGCAAATGGTTCGATCTTGACCAACAAGTACTCCGAGGGTCTCCCCAATGCTCGTTACTACGGTGGTAACGAATACGTCGACGAGCTCGAAATTCTCTGCCGAAAACGTGCTCTCCAGGCGTTCAACCTGGACCCTGCAAAGTGGGGTGTCAACGTTCAGCCTTATTCCGGCTCTGTGAGTGGACTTTTCCCCACAACGTGTCTCTCCCACTAATCGACACTCCACTAGACTGCCAAGTATGTCAAGAACATTGATTCCGGGAGTTGATCTAACCTTGTCGTAGCTTTGCTGCCTTGACTGCTCTCATTCAGCCCAATGACCGTCTCATGGGTCTCGGCCTTCCTGACGGTGGTCATCTCACCCACGGCTACTACGTACGCTTTCAATGCTCCAATACAAAGTCAAAAACATACTCACAGCTATTTTGCAGACCGCTAAGAAGAAGATGACTGCCTCTTCCATCTACTTCCAGTCCTTCCCCTATTCTATTGTTCCCGATACCGGTCTCATTGATTACCCCAAACTGGAAGCCACCGCCAAGGTGTTCAAGCCCCGTCTCATCATCTGTGGTGCTTCCGCGTATCCCCGGGACTGGGACTATGAGCACCTCAAGAAGATCGCTACCCAAGAGGGTGCATGGCTCATGGCCGACATTGCCCACACCAGTGGTCTTGTTGCTGCTCAGGAACTCAAGAATCCCTTCGACTACTGCGATGTTGTCACCACCACCACGTAAGTGACTATCCAAGTTGCTCGACTAAACCAAGCCTCACAACCCTCGCAGTCACAAGACCCTCCGTGGCCCTCGAGCTGGTCTCATCTTCTTCAGGAAGGATCTCGAGAACGCTAAGGACCTCGAGAAGCGCGTGAATGAAGCCGTCTTCCCTGCCTGCCAGGGTGGTCCTCACAACAACGTAAGACTTCTGTTCAAACAAGGTGTTGTCCATATTTCTCATGTCTTTGCTTAGACCATCGCCGCCATTGCCACCGCTTTGAAGCAAGCTGCCGATCCCTCGTGGAAGGCCTACGCTAAGCAGGTCATTGCTAACGCGAGGGCTCTCGCCGATGCTCTTGTTTCCCACGGCTACAAGCTCCAGACTGGCGGAACCGACAACCACCTCGTCCTCTGGGACTTGCGACCCATCGGCCTCACCGGTAGCAAGGTCGAGAAAGTTTGCGACTTCATGGGTATCACCATCAACAGTTCGTATGCTCCTCGTCCTTCCCTACTTCCGTTCTGAACCATTTTTATCTAGAGAACGCTGTTTCTGGTGACGCCTCCGCTCAAGTACCCGGTGGAATCCGTCTCGGTACCTCCGCTTTGACTTCCCGTGACATGCGCGAGGACGACATCAAGCAAGTTGCCGAGTTCTTGCACCGTGCTGTCCAGATCTCGCTCGTCCTGCAGAAGGAGGCTGGCTCCAAGCTCCTCAAGGACTTTGCGCGTGTTGCCACCACTCCCGAGGAGGGCAAGGTTGGCCACCAGCAAGTCAAGGCTTTGAGGGATGAGGTTCAGGAGTTTGCGAAGAAGTTCCCTCTTCCTGGTGTTGATACCGCTAACCTCCAGAAGCCTGAGGGTTTGCACGAGTACTTCTAAGCTCGTTACTCACTCACTGCGCTGCGCTTAAAACATCGCCCTCCGCATTTGCATGATTCACGCACCCCGTCTTTCTTTTTTTGATTTACGTTTCACGCCTGGGATTTACAAACATACATAGAGAAACGGACATTCAACATCGTCCAAGCGAGCACGCTCGACTGCTTTTTTGTGTATGATGATAACGATAACACCACAAAGGTCCTCCTTCCATAGTTTGCCAATTTCCTTCGTCATGATCTCAACATCAATGTATTATATCTCACAGTTGCTTTGCTTTCAATTCTATCGGTCATTCAATTATCACTTCAACGAGCCCGACGCGCGGTTTGAGCACTGAGCACTGAGGCCTGAGGTCTGACTGCCGTGCAGCTGAGGGCTGGCAGAGTCGTCATCCGCCCGCGCAGGAAGTTGAACCCCGCCAGTCGAAGAAAAAGCAAAACATTGATGATAGAATGGTATCATCACACAACAACTTATGTCCCCTTCGGGGTGACATACGAAAAAATTGGAACGATACAGAGAAGATTAGCATGGCCCCTGCACAAGGATGACACGCTTTCCCGGAGTGGTAGACCTACGGGTCTCAATATTTATTTTATTGCAGACTTTGAATTATTCCACAGTCTTCGACGATTACTCTATAGAAACCTGGAAGGCTCGGTCGATTGGCATGCCTTCTATTTTGCGTCAGCCTTGTAAACCCACATCCAAGCTTTGTCGCGAGGACTTCGAGAGGAACGCGCTAAATCCCAGCGCTAATCTCAGTTGAATCGGAGCTCAAATATGGGTCACACGTAGCATCAATGGGCGCAGCGCGATTGCCAAACGTCACTGTGAAGTCCCTACCCTACCTACCATGGCGTACGTCCAGGTAGAATCTGACGATGTGAGTTTGGAGCTGATATGGACCCTTATATGTCGCTGACGATGCCTGTATTCAAGACCCGTCTGGAGGAAGGCCCCGAGGGTCTCCAATTTAAATGTCAGTCCCAATATAGAGGTCATTACCCGAACCAAGATACGAGGTCCTGACGAGAGAAACAGCATTCCTAGGTGCAGATGCAGGCGCTAGCAGCAACCGAAGCGCACCAAACCCCCCAAGAAGCGCAGGCGTCGGAAACGCCGACCGTGGATACTTGGCGGAGGAAGGCAGAGGAGCAGCTAAAGGGACTGGGGGCTTCTGGACCGTCGAGTACTACCAACCCTACTTCGATATCGACACCAAAACCGTACTGCAGCGATGCTATATGACCCTCAACCCGCTTGCAGCCCCGACCTTCATACCCACACACCTCACCCCCGCCGACTTGTACGGTCCGTTTTGGACTCTGACTACCCTCATCTTCGCGCTTTTCCTTTCTTCGAGTCTGGCAGCCTCGATAACGGCGTACCTGTCCGCCGACGGGCAGAAGTTTGATTACGATTTCAAGTTGCTCAGCATTGCGATGTCGTTGGTGTACGCGTATGGAATCGCGCTCCCCGTGTTGCTATGGCTCGCCCTCCGATACCTGGGAGTGGGTGAATGGAGCGTCGTGGAAGCTGTTTCGTTGTGGGGGTATGGCCAGTTTGTCTGGATCCCAGCCAGCGTGAGCCTTCCATTCACATTTTCATTGATCGGCCAGTCAAAGCTGAATGGACATCTTGTCCTTCTAGGTGCTGTGTGTAGTCCCAGTCCCAATCGTTCGATGGGTGCTCGTAGGGCTGGCCTTTGGTCTTTCAGCCTACTTTTTGGGCGCAAACATATACCCGATTTTAGCCTCTGTGAGTCGAAGCATTTCTTTGTCGTATTTCTGCTATATAGCTCATGCATTCTTTGCGACTTGCGCACGCAGGCTGAAGCGAAAGCAACAAGACTGCTGATCATCGTCTTGGCTGCCCTTCATCTAGGGGTCGCGCTCTCATTCAAGATTCTCTTCTTCAGTTATTATATTGAAAAATTCGGCCCAGATATCACAATACCTGGAGGTGACTTGCCTGGTGCTGGGGGTAATTCGACGGCTACCTGATGTGCCTCAGAGATCCTTATGCTTAGTCCTCAATTAATTTATTTCGTGACGGATCCTTGCCAACATTTTGTTTTCAGTCATGAGTCACTGTGCTTCTGATTTCAATACTGAGCGGATATGGTCCTCCTCAGCCTGGCGAGGTAAAACAGTAGTCTCAGTATGATTGATCACTCTTCGTGAAGACTGTTTGAACCGCTGGTATCATTGATTAATACTTATAACAAGAACACGCAGCACGAACACCCGAAGGGGGGCTCAAAGCGAGATCGCCGACTCCGCGAGTCATGATTCGATTGAGTAGGAGGAATGTCCAGCTTGGCACTTTCCAGTTCTCGGAGCGGCAAACCCGGAGAATGATAGAGCGCCATCGCTTGCAGAGTGGCTTGCAGCGAAACCGTTGACACTGGAACATCTGGATGAGTTGCCTGAAAGGCGGGAGGAGCAGGCGGCTTACCGGAACGTGGACAAGTATGAATACACTGGCAAGGCTGTAGGTTCTGCTGTGGAAAGCAGTTGCGCGCACCCACCACTCCACATCGGCAACTGGGAGGTCGAAATCACTCGCCGTCGGGGGGGCAATGTCGAATGGTTCTGCGCATTCGAACGGACGAAAGTGAAAGTAGCAAGAGAGGAGTCGGCGGGCAGAAGAGCCTTGCTTGGCCTCTGCTGACTTCAAGCGTCCATCTAGAAAGGTACAGAAGTGCGTCAGAACTATGATTTTTCAGTCTCCGGGACAGAGCCAACTTACCGCGAACAGCACCCAAATATTTTTCCCAGACGAAGTCCGAACGAGGTTGATAGTGAAGAAAGAGAGGTCCCGCCCGATAAAGACCCTCCAGGTAATCAAACAACGATTTATGATAGAAGCCGTACGGCGCTTCGATGTCTTCAAAAGACGGGACCTTGACGAGGGAGTGCACATCTCCGAGCAAGTGATCTGCCTCGCCCTCAAACGTCTCGAGAATGAAGTTGAGAACAGAGGCAGGAGGTGGTCTGTCATCTCCTAGTGTGCCCCAGATCTTGATGAACCAGAGCCACTTCACAACGAGGGGCGGATCCGGACTTGAGCGAAGAATTTGTGTATAGAGGGCATCAAGGTGGGCGAACGGGTTGACTCCTGCTACACCCGCTGGCTTCAGATTTAACGCAATATTCAACAGGGTGTGAGGATTTGCATTGCGTGCTTCTGAGAGGAACCGGGCAACGGTGGATGCATAAACGAATTGGCCAGATGCGTTCCTCACCAGTGTAAGGATAGCATCCTTTGGAGGCCATGAAGCCGCGAGCCTGTATTTTCGTCGGATTTCTTTGAATTTGGCGTTTAAGAAAAGAGTGATGTCGGCATCAGGTTTGTACTTGTCATCTAACACA
The DNA here is from genome assembly GCA_027579765.1 of Candolleomyces efflorescens. Taxonomy (NCBI): domain Eukaryota; kingdom Fungi; phylum Basidiomycota; class Agaricomycetes; order Agaricales; family Psathyrellaceae; genus Candolleomyces; species Candolleomyces efflorescens. The sequence goes on along the minus strand of JAMZDL010000005.1, from coordinate 104,369 downwards.
ACGGAGGCGAAGGGTAGTTTTCTCTGTTCAGGATCGAAGAAGAGCCGGAAAACTCGCTCTGGTCGGCTCGCTACGAGGATGCAGAAAGGAAACGCCGGGTCCGACAGGGCGTTCTCGAGCACTTTCAGGATTTCTTCCTGGGCATCTTGCCTGCTTCGTGGCTCTGCTGGTTTTCTACCCGGGACGGCTCTCAGAAAATGGAATTGTTCGGCGTCGCACTCGTCGAGACCGTCGATGATGATGACTTTGGGCCAATTGGACCTATCCTGTCCCTCGGCCGTCTTCCGAAGCGGATTGAGGATTAGTGTTTCCATCTGAGCCTGCAGGTCCCTCTTGAACACGATGGGATCGCCATCTAGAGCATTCGAAATTGCCCCCTTGAGTGCTTCGTGGTGTTGTGAGAGCTGATAGGCGAGCGTAGGTATGAGGGCCGTGCTTGTACGTCGATTTGCAGACGTCGAAGTGGAAGAGAAGAAGAAACAGCCGGCTAGAAAACCGCCCTTGTGGCACATGTCGGCCAGCGTCCCCATGATAGCCGTCTTCCCCGTTCCTGCTGGCCCAGTGACCCAGTTTATCTTCTTTGGCTCCGGGTCTCTGTCACCATCGACAATCCAGCTGAAGAGTTCCTCTTGCACAGCAACCCGAGTGTCTGGATGGCATTTTGGCGCATCACAGCGCTCGAGGGAGTTATGCATTGCCCCGGCTGAAATACGGGGCTCGAGCTCTGGTAGAGGCGTCAGGAACCGGAGCAGCCAGCAACTAGCCAGAGAATGTGGGCATCAGTGTGGACTTACCTTTCAAAGGACTCGTGGAGAATGCCGCATTGTGCACCACGTAATTCTTTGCTGTTATGAAAGTGGTGTTTTCGAGGTGGACATCGTGGGCGCCATCCAAGATCCTAGCCATGTGTTTCGGAAGGCAGTGATTGCAGTTAGGATGGCGAGCTTGAGGCTTTATAGACAAAGAGTGTGGCGTGCTGTAGGCTGCTGTACTTGCTTGTTTGTCACTGCATTCATTGACGTAACCTCAGGCATGTGGGGCTCTGCGAAATGAATTCTGCGTGAACCTGACATGAGCCTGAGGTCAGGTGCGGCATAGGGAGTTGAGTCTCATCCCCAGGGCGAAATCTCAGCAAGATATTCGAACCTGTGGTCAGGTAGCGAGGCAAGCAGTTGGGATTATCGGAACAACGAGACGTTGGAATAATCCTGCGGTTGATCAGTCAACCTGTGAAATTATCACACACGAGATTAATGGGGGGTATGATACAAGCGAGCGACCACGAGTTGGTCATACGTATAGCACGAACGCATTCTCTCTAGAATAAGTGCAAAGGCGATTCGTTATCCTTGGAAGGCTATCCCGGCCTTGGAAGTCTCCGCTAGACCACCACCAGCAAACCCGGTTCCTACCAAAGCGTCAGATGACGAAAAACCTAATCTTTGAGAAAATGAACTGACCTTCTCGTTTCAGCTCCATGATTTCCTTGTCCTTCAACTTTGAGTCGCAAACTATACATTGCTTCGCGGGACGAACAAGGGTATCTGTGCAAGTTTTGCACGTTACATGACCACAGGGTTTAGCCACTGAAAGGAAGGTGAGATGACGAATTGCAACATGACCTCAGAAGGGTGCACGTACGAAAGATCAAGGTATTGTTCGATAGCTGCTTCTTACACGACGGACACATGGGATCCCCTGCTTCGCTGGACTTTGACGTTGTCGGTGTAGATTCTGCCGACTTCGATGAGCTACCAGTGGAGCTCGACGGCAGCGATGTAAAGTTGACTGGTGTCAGATTCTTCAATGACAGCTCATGCGCCGGATTCCCTCCCCTGCAGGTAGTCTGAACTTTGATATCGAGTAGAGATTGAGGAGGCCCAGAAGACGAATAAGTCGGCGTCAGTGAAGGAAGCCAAAAGTCTGGGAGCTTGTGCTTGAGTGCAAGGGCCTGTTCCTTCTCTATTTGCCTCACGGCGGCATCCTCGGCCTCTTCTGCAAGAGAGTCTACGTTCTCTGCGTCAAACTGGAATTTACGCTTCTGTCCACGGGCTAGGAAAGACAGTGAATACGCTATGGTCAGCTGGATACGGAATGCAGCACATACCAGCATCAATGTCACCACCCGCCTTGGTTCCAATTGCTGAAGGCCCGGTGGCAAGTCCCAGCTGACCCTTCTCGAACTCATGAAGGACACGCTCTCGTGCAGCCTGCCTGACCGTAATCTTCTCTGCCTCTGCCTCCTTCTTCAGAGTTTCCAGACGCTCTTTCTGCCGTTTAATGTCTTTCTTCTGTGTTACTTTGAATAAGTCTGCCTCAGCCGTTGGACGGACGAAGAGCGCGAAAACCTACAGAGGTCCGTGTAGACGCATTCTTTGCAGAAGAGATGTCCTTCTTGACATGTAACTGGTTCTCTGGCACGGTTCAGACATAGGGCGCAGGCGTCGAATCTGCGCATTGATTCATTCCCTAAACGTTGCTGCAGAATATGATTGGATTCGGCCGAGGACAAGAATCGCTTGCTGCACATACCTTTTTGGTGCCATAATCAAGCTTCTTGTACTCAGCATAGCTGAATATCGAGGATGCGGTATTGTTTTTGCTGTGCTTGGTCATTACTTGGAGTTTGAAGCTTGAAGCTTTGAAGATGAGGGCGGAAGCAGAGTTTCTCGCGATACCGCCAAGTCTGCCAGTGGTCAGGTTCCCACGTAATTGAAGGGAAAACCAGGAAATAATCCCTCTCCCTCTCCACCACCATGGTCTACATCAGCCATTGTCAAACTATAATGCCGACAGCCCCACGAACGCCGTCATATCTGGCCTCCTGATGCTTTGCTTTTGAACGTTAATTCCGGGGGAATGACTGGGATCGACCTCTCCCAGTCGGCGGGCGGTCATCATCTGACCTCAGGCCGACCTAATGGGACCTATAGGAGCCCCGGATTTTCGTGGACCCTGGAAAGAAAAGCCCATACGTCTTTCTATGAGTGGAAGGCAACATGTGGTCGTCAAGAGCGAACAGCTTCCAGGATTTTCACGCTGCGCTACCCCGCATGTTCGTGATATCATAGGACTCTTGCCAGGGCACCCCAAGTTCATTGTTTATAAATGGGTACTTCCTAGCGTGCAATTGCATCCCATAACTTTCTTTCCACTCCCTGACTCTCAGGTGGGTACTCGGAATTGATTTTTCTTACTCTGAAGCAATTATCGACTAACCTACGAATGTAGTCCTCAACCCCCATGCAATCGTCTCTCTCACGTGCTCTTCTCATTCTCTCGGCCCTGGTGGCCGCATCCTGGGCGTCCAGTGTTTCAAACGCTCGTCGAGATGCTTCCGATCTAGTCCCTAGACAAGCTTCTTCCCCTGACGCTCTCGCAACCGAACGCGCACTCGCCTTCGCCCAGAAGTACTCTCCTAGCGATCTGCTAGTGTCCTCCCCAGCCGTACCAGTGGCTTCATCAGTTTCTCGACGCAGTGCTCTCGCGAAGAGGCAGGACTCATCTCTTTCCCCCGAAGAGCTCGCCATCGAAAGTGCACGAATCTTTGCTGAGAAATACTCGCCGAACGATGTCAGGAATGCTACGACCACATCCGAGGCCGTTGAAAGGCGTGAAGCGGTCGAGGCGAGGGCGCCCGAAGCTTCCCCGGACGTGCTCGCTGTTGAACGAGCTCGGGCTTTCGCTGAACGCTTTTCTCCCAACGATGTGGCCGAGTAAAGTGGTGGTGTATGAATGAATACCCTGGCCATCCGAGTCTTATCTTTTGTGTAAAGTGAGTCCATGATTTCCATCAATCATGACCTGCTCTGACATTTATCTCCTCAGATATACATTGTAAATAAGGGGTTGTTTTGTATCCTGTGTATGACATCAAGTTTCATCTTTCGACAAATGACCGCTCCCAATCTCATCCCTCCGCATTCAACACGGCCTGCGACCTCTCATCTGCCAATGTCCCCGCAAAGGTCTTCTTCACCGCGTCCAGCTTGTCCATCGCCTCCGCCCACTTCACAAATCTATGTTCCACAGTTAGCAGCCATTCAGGCAGCGATCTGAGGTCGGCGAGGATGGGGTAAAGGTAAAAGTCGGCCCATGTAGGCTCTTCTCCAAACAGATATTTCGCGTTTGGAACTGTTCTTTCGTCGATGATGTCGAGAACCTTGGTGATCTTTGCCTGTGCATCATAAGTCTCCTGGAGAATTTGGCGCTCCGGGATACCTTCTTTGAGGGCTTTCATGTGGGGTTTGATCACTCCAACTTCGATCGTTGGGAACCCTGCATCCTGCCTGGTGAGGAGGTGCACGATGAGATAAGTACGGCTGGTAGAACGCGTACCAAAGGAGGCAACCAGACTGACAACCTCCCACATCTTCTCTTCCAACAACAAAACGTTTGTTGACTCTGGTGAGGACGAAGGCTTAAAGTGCAGAGAAGGTTCCGGATACAGTCTGTCTAGATACCGCACAATAGCCTGGCTCTCAGAGAGCTTGGCCGACTGCCCGTCCGATCCCTCGATTATGAGGGTGGGGATGTATCCATACGGGTGTGCAGCGCGAGCGGCTTCGCTATGTGGAAATGTGCCAACTTGTTCGAACGGAATGCCTTTGTAGTGCAATCCGAGGGTAATGGTTCGCGTGAATGTGGAGAATGGAGTGCCGACGACCTTGTAGCTGATCGTGTCTCTGGAGGAAGAGGATGACATGCCTTCGGTAGCTCCTTCTCATTGAATCATGCATCATGCTTTATAGTCATTGAGAATTCTATTCTGACAAATCTAATGACTTGCCCCTCCGTCAGTCACTGCCCTCGTGATCAACTTCGAAGCTCCTAGGTGAGGTCACCGTAGGTGCTACATACCCATTCTGAGATCGTGTCTGTGTCTGAACCCTCCGCTAACAAATCTCGAGTAGAATTCGCGCCCTTTCATGATAGATCCCAGAGACAACGCGCAAGTATCTCATCTGCATGTGGTGAAGATGCTGAAGGCTGAGCGCTGAGCGCTCTTCACTGTGTGCCACTGGTCGTTTGGGTGATATCTCCTTCAAGCTTCAAGCTTGCTTCGGTTCGGATAGTGCCTGTCAAATCCGCCAGCGGGCGCCAAGCGCCAAGTTGGTTGCGACAAAACCATCTCGAACGCGCCGTCCTTCACCAATAGCTAGGCGCACACAGAAAAAATCATGGCCCATTTGTTCAGAGAGCCCGAATATCACAGCGCCGCTGGACCAAGTGCGGTGCTTGACACTGACAGCTTCCAGGCGAAGCGCCTGACCCGTCCATTTCCGTAAGGGCTGTATAGAGGGAGCGGTTCGGTGGCGCTGGTTTTCGTCTCCCTTCCCACCCTTCATCAACATCAACCTTCGATGAAGTGGACGCTGTCCAGTCTTTGGACCGTCAGCGTCCTGCTATGCTTCATAGGGTCTGTTGTAGGACAGACTCTACGCAACGTCACGGTCGATGACCAGAGCTCCGCAATCACTTATGGACCAAGTTCAACAAGTTGGAATGTGACTGAGCCAGGGGAATGGGATGCAGGAGATGGGAGGGCGCACATGCTTTCGCAAGAAGCAGATGCCGTTGCTACGTTCACGTTTACTGGTGCGTTTTTCGACGCGTCGACGCGCTCGTTTGCTGGGAGAACTGACTGCATGAACGAGTAGGTGTTGCGTTCTACTACTGGGCAGCGATGTGGCCCTACTCGGTGCTCACGACCGTGACTATCGACGGCAGCGCCATGCTCGTGAATTTGACGGATCCCAGCCCTCCACCAGACGCGGGTCTCCCACCTTCACGACGATCGAGCATTGTGTACAGCGCCACGGACCTTTCAAACACAACGCACACCGTTCGCATCTCCGTTGGGTCTGGTAATTTTGCGATTGTAGATTTCTTCACGTAAGTTTACGTTCTCCTCGTCAAGTCCGCCATGTTGACTTGTCGCCAGGTACACTGTGCTCGAAGCCACACCAACAACGACTACGTCGTCGAGCGGTGGCCCCGGTACAGCATCTACTACCAAAACGGGAGAGTCATCGGGCGCCAGTGCCTCTGATGCCAGTGGCGCTCCCTCCCCCACTAAAGGGCTTTCCACTGCCGTGAAAGTCGGTATCGCGGTGGCCGTTATCGGGTTTCTACTCCTTCTCCTCGTGCTCTTCTTTATCTTGCGTTGGCTCAAGCGAAGGAAGGAAGAAGCAGATAAGTCAATGGTCGCCGGTTTCCATTCTCCTGATCCAAATATCTCGGGAGCCTCTGGGATGGGGCACCCGAACATCTCCCTACCGATGTCCCAGAACACTATGTGGACGGACCCGGACTATGTGGAGGCCAATCGAAGAATGAACCTGCCTGTGGCCTATCCTTATCAAGCAGGGTCGCGGTCGTCTGTACGGCTCGTTCCTCCGGAAGCCAATGATCCAAGACTATCAGATGGGACTGATTATCCATCTTCGAGCTTCATGAACCCTCCGCCGGCTCCCCCTGTGCCTAGCCCCGGCGCCCAAGCAGTCCATGACATCTACAATTACTACAGCCAGCCCAACCCTCCTCCTTCTAGGCCCAACCCCACCTACGATTACTATAATTCCAGTTACGGTCGATAACGAACCATTTTACGCTTTTCTGACGACTCTTTCATCATCTCCTCATCTCCATAGACTCTCTAATTACTGTATTTAAAGGCGCTGTATCAGTATCTATTGCTTGCTTTGTTGACGACGATCGATCTAATCTTATCTCATTTGAGCTATGTCATTTGCTTTGTCATCACTATAGACCATGTTGGGCATGCTCGAGTCCTGACACTGGACAGCTTCCCTCTCTCCTTGATATCCTCTTTTAAGCTATTTTGCTTTTCGGAGGGACGGACACAGGCGCCTCTGGCCCCCCAGACGGCTATATAGCCTCCTTCTGCTTTGAAATCTTGCAAAGAGCCCACCATCATGCCACCAAGCTCATCGCCCTCGAGGGCAGAGAAGCACAACGACGCAAAGCCCTACGTTATCGTCACCGACATTGGGAAGGGAAGCTTTGCGACTGTGTACAAAGGATACCATGAGGTGTGCAACAATGTCTGCTTGGCTGTGTGCGTGTGCTGATGCAGCACGCCAGGAAACGAGACTGCAGGTTGCGCTCAAAGCAGTGAAGCGCGACAAGCTAAGCGCAAAGCTCTTCGACAATCTGCAGAGCGAAATTCAAATTTTGAAGTCATTATCGCATCGACATGTTACGCGGCTTCTGGATATTGTGGTACGTTCTGCCCTCATGTGCAACACGAGCCGGAACGTTGGGGATGTTACCATTGCTGTTCATGGTCGGTGCACGCGGCCAGTCGTCGACCTGCCTGTATGGTCGCACCACGACGGGTTCCCATTGCACCATTTACCATACCTATGATGCACTTCGCGTTCCGCCTCAGATGTTGCTTCTGTGTGCTATCTCAAGCAGTTACTGACAACTCTTATCTGTTTCTTAGCGTGCAGAGGAATATATCTACCTGGTCATGGAATACTGCGCAGGCGGAGACCTCACCAACTACATCAAGAAGCGTGGTCGGGTAGAAGGACTCGAATACATACCTTCACCAGGAGCCGCACCCCAATATTATCCCCACCCTAGATCAGGAGGTCTCGACGAAATCGTAGTTCGCAGCTTCCTTCGCCAACTCGCTCGCGCACTCAAATTCCTTCGACATCGGAATTTAATGCACCGAGATATCAAACCACAGAACCTTCTCCTCAACCCGGCACCACCAGAAGAGCTCGCGCGCGGGCATCCCCTTGGTGTTCCGATACTCAAGGTGGCCGATTTCGGCTTTGCTCGATCCCTTCCCAACGCTATGATGGCAGAGACACTGTGCGGTTCGCCACTCTACATGGCTCCGGAAATCCTACGATACGAAAAATACGACGCCAAAGTCGACCTTTGGTCTGTCGGTGCAGTGTTGTACGAGATGGCTGTGGGGAAGGCACCATTCCGAGCTCAGAACCACATTGAATTGCTCAAGAGGATTGAACAGTCCAAGGGAGTCAAGTTCCCGGATGAGGATCCTCAAAAGGCATCCGAAGTGCCTACGGTACCGCCTGATATCAAGAAATTGATTAGGGCGCTGCTCAAGAGGACACCGGCGGAACGAGCGGGTTTTGATGAGTTCTTCTCGAGCACTGCGTTGGCCAAGTCAAAGTTCCCGAGACCGCGGGAAGTTGACATTGCTGTGGAAGCTCCTCCAGCGGCGCAGACCGACGAAAACGACAAGACGTGGAATGGACGACCGCCCACCCCCGAGCATCATAAAGAGATACCCCCTGAGGTTTTGGATCCTAAGGCTCTCATTCCTCCGAGCAAGTTTAACTGGAGGCGTCCACAACCTGAGGCTGTTGAGGCTGGGCCTTCTGGCAGCAATGCCAGCGGTTCAGATCGCAGCGAAGGTGGTCGAGCTACGGAGAAGGGACGGCGGCCTTCGTTTCCCGCCTCAACGAACGAGCGACGACAGATCCCGAAACCGTTATCCACCGAAGGCTCGTTCATACCTGGGGAAACGGAAGAGGACGGCAAGCTACGGAGAGAATACGTGCTTGTGGAGGACACGCGTGGAGTGGAATTCAATCGGGCAGTTGATGGTATGTTGACTCGCACTCTAATTTCATGTTTCCTAACCTTCGTTTCCTTTGTAGAAATCAACACTCTTCCACGAAAACCCCTGCATGACCGTAAGATCCCACCCATTACACCTACTGCAGATGACGACACTTCCGACTATCCTCTATCTCCTGGACCCATACTGGGGACGGTGACGAATAATATTACCTTCCCTCCACCCCCAAATCTGAACCCTCCGCCATTATCCTCATCACCGTCAAGCAACGCTTCAAGAGCAGCTGCAAGCGCGTTGAACCGTGCTCTCAGCCTGGCTACCAAGAAGCTCTTTGGAACTCGATCGTCGCCTTCAAGGGACCTAGGACACGGTCACCGCAACGGTAGCAGTAATAGCACAAGTGCACCTCCCTCACCAAGGAGGCCGATTATTGCTCTTGATGCAGATGCAGAAAGGGATCCGTTGGAGGATAGGTTACTAGAGGAGTTGGAGCAGCTTGCACAGAAGACGGATGTGTTGACGCATTGGGCGGATGAGATGTACGAGTATGTCAAGGCTGTCCCGCAGAGTACGTGTTCCCTCTTTGTTTACCGCCCTCCAAGTATGCGACAGCCAACACTGCGATTTTAGAACCACTCCCGGATCCTTCCAAGTTCGTCAAGCGGGAGGGCGAAGCGGATAAGCATGCCCGAAGGCGCAAGCACGCTGATATGGAGGCCGAGTATAACGCCGTGACGTGTGTCGCGGTGTACATGCTCCTTATGTCGTTCTCGCAGAAGGGGATTGATAAGTTGAGGAACTTCCAGGAGCACATGAACATGAGGCATCCGGATGGGGATTTTATTGTCAGTGAAGGGTTTGATGATGGTGCGTTCCCCTTATCTTGCTTTGTCGTTTTGTGTGTGGCTGATACCGAGTTCTATTAGCTTTGTCGTGGTTCAAAGAGCATTTTATCAAATGTAACGATAGAGCAGAGTTGGTGAAGACGTGGCTTCCAGCTACGTACGATGGGCCGAAAGCGTGGCTTGACCAGTTAGTTTATGATCGTGCTTTGATGCTAGTGAGTATCGCTTTCTCGAATGCCCATTGGCTATATCACTGACACCATCTTTCCTTCTGCGCGTTCAGAGTCGCACAGCTGCTAGGAAAGAATTGTTGGATCAAGCGACCGCCCCAGACGAATGCGAGAAGCTCTACGATGAGTCCCTCTGGTGTTTGTATGCCCTCCAGGACGACCTGCTGCAGACGGGCAACCCTTTCATGGAGGAGGACAGGGAGACTATTGCAACTTGTGCGTTCTTCTCTCTAATTTCATCTCTTTATCGCTTATGACATGCTTAACAAACATCGCTTTTAGGGATCAAACGCACCAAATTGCGCCTCGTCCGTTGCCGTGCTAGAATGTCGATGAACGATACAGACCGGGTGAACGATGCCAGGGCTGACCAGAACTTGGCCGATGTTGCTCGTATACCCGCACCTTGGGACGTTGCAAAGCCCGCTAGTCCTTCCCGTCTTGCGCATGCTTTCAACAACAGCTCATGATGATGTCCTCTTCCCTTTCTCTCATTCCCTTTTCTCGTTCTCACTCGGTTTCCGTCCTTCCTCCGTGATGTAAGTTTAGAAATCATTTGTATATATAAAGGTCAAACACACAGACGCACTACTTAGCTTTTCTGCTGTCGGCGCACTAGTACTAGCGCACAGTGCTTTCTTGACTCGGTTCAAATCGCTTTTTTTCTTTTCCCGTTTACCTTTACCCACATCTCGCTTTCAGTTTAGTTATTTATCTTACCGATTCTGCTGTGTTCTTTAGTCGGAGGTATTATTGACCCTCTGGGTTGCCCCTTTTCCGCATTGATTGACAGTCCTCCTTCAAAAGGTTTATTTCATCCCTTGTATCGTACCACGGATCTTGTATTCTACTTTCGCCTAGTGACCGATGTATTTATTCTGATCCTGCATTGCAATTAGCGATAGAGTGACTCTGGAAGAAAGCTGGTTTTGGGGTGAGATAGGGACACGATTGAAGCCTCTGGACCTCAACAACTGGCACTTTTCCCTCTGATGGGTGGACAAACCGCTACATCAGTTTAAGAGCACCAGCACTGTGGCGAAGCGCTCGGCACCAAGCAGGCCGCGTGCTAAAATACGTGAACTGGGAAGACTATTGCACGCCTCAATCTGCTTCAAGCCTGCACGAGCCCGGCCCGTTTGCAAGGCGCCACACGATTTTGTCTGTATATGGGCAACACTTTTCCCAAATTAGACATCTTTGGCTCCACTCCGCTTCTTGGCCTCAAGAGAGCTCGACAATAAAAGCACAATTGCCTGATCCCGTAGCTGCCCAACAAAGACTCATTCACCATACTGCACGCTACCATTTCACATCATTCCTGAGCAACTACCGAATACACATTGGCTTTTCGCTACATGTTACATCATCTCCAACTTGTTCCAGTCCATTCCTACAAAAGCTTACACAAATTCTTCACGTTCGAGTCCGGCCACACGATATCGGAGGAGGGTTTTAAAGACAGCTGACCCTTCACGGCAAGGAGGCGTTAGCATCGTGGAAGACCCAGCGCTGCTTCTCGCCGGTGGAGCCCTTGATGGGAACAACCTAGATAATGTGTAAAGGCGAGGTTAGATTCTAGAGTGAGAGTGAGAGAGCGGGAGCCAGAGAGAGGGTGAACGCACAGGGACTCCATTGGACGCGTCGTTGATGGACCAGCTGATAGACTTGTCTCCGTCCTTGATGCTATAAACAATCATCCAATTAGTAAACTGAAAGGCATTTCGACGCGCTTGGTAAATCTTACACGTATCCGTTGTCTTGAGTGATGCCCCAGACATAGTTGCCAACGGGCAAGGTATAGATGGTCTCACCCCATCCCGCCTCGAGGGTCTGGTCATCCTTGGGCTTGACATGTTGGAGACCCCTGCTATCGCCTTTGTAGTCCTGGATCACCCACTAGAGCAATCATATGTAGGTCAGTAACGGCGATCGCCCATTCAGGCGCTGCGAAATTTCTTACGCGCTGCTTGCTGTTCGAAGTGTCGAGCGGGGTGACCGTAATTGGCTGTTTGTTGCCATTGAAGGTCATGGCGAGACGCTGGCCCTTCGCGTTCTCAACGCGGCTCCAGATGTAGTAGGTGCCAGGCGTGACAGCTTGAGCTTCAGACATTGTAGAAGAGAATACTAGTGTTGTAGAGATTGAGTTGAGTAGAGGAGAGGAGTTGGTGTCCCAGCTTCCAGTTTCTGGGGTTTATATACCTCCTCGATCCAGAGGCCGGTCCGACCAACGTTCGATTCATTGCGCCATACTCGCCACCGCTGAAACACCTTTCATCTCGGTTCACTGTAATCCCGTGTAAAGGCAACCTCCTTCTCTTGTACGGCAGAGTCACGCTGCCTCGGTGGCGACATGCTGTGGGACTGCTTGCTTTCAATTCTCGGGAGAAGCCCTAATATCAATCGACGCGACTGTTCAAAAATAAGGAGTCCACTTATGAGGGAACAACAGTTTGCAATTGACCCATGCTGCTACACCCGGATTCGAATTCTGCTCGGTGCATTCGCGTATGCTGGGGGAGGGAAAGACGTTCAAGATTGAACAAAGGCTGGGTGGACGCACTTGAGAGAGTGAAGTCGTGCCCGCCATTCAAGCTGCCAAAGTAGACTTTAGCTATGGTCACGCGTTCTGTGGCATCTCGCTGGGCTCTACTTCTGGGGTGTCCCTGGAGCTCTAGGTTCCTGCGGGTAGGTCAAATGACGGTCCAAGTTTGACATGTGAGCGTTACTCTCCGTTCACTTGGTTTGCCCCACCTTCTTAAGTGACCAATAATCTCCAACACCGAGCAACGCCTTGCGATTAAGCTTAAGCTTCAACTCTGCGTAGAGGAGAACAAAACGACGAATCGTACCACAATTTCTCTCAGAACGTTCGTAAGGAACAGAGGTTTGTGCTGGTGACCGCTCCGCGTATGTGCCTGACCCAACCCCTTCATAAGCACAAACGCGTTATACGTGCACTGGTGGCACATGATGCTCTCAGCTTGACTGGATCCCCTTTCTTTGTTGCCCTTCCCAATTTGAGTTTTTGGCATGAATAGAGAGATTCAAGAAATTTCTGCACTATCATCATGGATTTCATACTTCGTTTGCGTATAGGGGATATTGATTCTGATCCCGTATCACTTTGTATTACGCTAGGTGCGTGTGTATGTATGGATTTTTGCGCGTCCATTTCCTGACTGATCGTTGGGGGGAGAGACCTCATTGAAACGTCTGGGGTTCAAAAGTCGAAGGATTTGTTCAGATCCTCGTGGAGGAGCTCTTTCATACCAGGAGGTAAAAGAGGGTCCGAGCCGGTTGCGATGTATCCTGAAGCAGTTGATAGGTGAGCCCAAATAACGAAGAAGGGGTCGTGAGAGGACATGCAACGTACGAAAGGGCATTTCAACGGATTCTTTGGGGTTGAAATGTATCGTTGGGAACTCCTGATTGACCTTATTAGTACCGTAGTCTATAGCTAGGATCGTGGTGGTGTATCGTGCTTACGACGTAAGGAATCTCATCCAGGCGCTTTTTGTCCTGAACTACGAGTTTCGTGACGCATAGGGCGGTGTCTGTGGTCATCTGCACGGGTCCCAGGTGGCGGTTGGGGAATCCAAGAACTCGGAGCTCTGAGGTTCTGTCTCTGGGAGGGTCATCTCCTAAAATTCCCTATCTCAATGGATCGAAAGGTCAGCAGCAGAAACTTGGCCGGATGGGCAAATTGTTCATACACCAAAGAGAAACCATTCGAAATCACCATCTCCGTCTTCTGGAGATAGAGCCTTTTCCGCTTTTGGGTCGAGCAAACACACTTTGCTCAGCGGAATTCCGCGCTCCTTCATCAAGTCAAGAATGCCAGTGGTGTGGCAGGTCGCCGTCGCCTTCCCGCTTGCCGCTACATCAGAATCGGGCTGAGCAAAAGCGGCGTTCAAGGTATTAGAAGAGGCTCTCGATAGGTGGGTGAAGTGAACTTGTGATCCAGAGCCTGCGAGAGTGCGCATATGCTAGAAATGAGAGAGTCAGTATGGCTGAGGTAGATGACTTCGACTCCGCGCTAGGCTTTCTTACAGACCGCATATTCGAGCTCGACCCAGGGTGGAATCGCCTTGGAACTCTCCTCATCTTCCTCCATGTGCTCTATAACCAATTTCAGTACCTTTTCAGCATCATAGAGGTAGTTCTGACCGATAACATAGTTGAAGCCCATTTTCGCGGTGGTCGGTGGTGTAGTGAGGAGGCAAAGCCAGCTCGCATGATCTAATCTAATCTGACGCACTGCCACCTGATCTCCATCGGCACGACCGACGACCACTGGCAGACACGACTACGAGTCCGACCCTCTACCACAACGTCGACCTCGAAATTATATGCTGCCCAGCATCAGGAATGGGTAACTACAAGAAAGAGAAGGAAGCGTTTGTGAGTGGGATGACGGGGTCGTCCATCACCCACATAAACCTCGTCTCCCTCGCAGCACTGGTGCGTCCTCCTCGTCGGCATCAGCGTACAAGCAAAACGTTGAGCGACTATAGTGCAGGCATCAATCTTCCTTTATGCAGCACTGCGCACAAGGATACCTAAGACGCGTCATGTCGGTTTCCTAGTCTCATGGGCTCTCCTGGTGCTCCCACTGTTGCTCTCCATGACCCTGTTCGCTGGACGACCGATACTGCTCTCGTTTCTCCTCATGTTGCCAGCGTTGGCGCTGCTTTCAGCGCCCAAACAAGAAGGTCCATCGCCTTTGCCTTCCAAACAACCTCCGACGCCAACAGGCATCTCTCGTGTCAAGCTTCCACCCCTGCCAGCTCTAACAACATACCGCGCACATATGATGCTCATGACCATACTTGCTATTTTGGCGGTCGACTTTCCTGTCTTTCCCCGGTACCTCGCCAAATGTGAGACGTTTGGCGTGTCATTGATGGATTTAGGCGTAGGCTCGTTCGTCTTTTCCCAGGGAGTGGTGTCGGCCATACCCTTGATCAGAGACGAGAACTACCTTACCGCACCTCTGTTGCCAAAGGTTGTTCGGGTAACACGGAAGTGTATACCCGTCATCGTCCTCGGGCTTGTAAGAGTTCTCCTTGTGAAAGGGACAGAGTATCCGGTACGCGCGTCCTTCCTCTTATGCTCTGTGTGCGAGACTAATTCATTGTGGCAGGAACATGTAACAGAATACGGAGTTCATTGGAACTTCTTCCTCACTCTCGCGTTCCTTCCTATACTTCAAGTTCTACTGCATCCAGTCATTATCCATCTACCTATCTCGCTGTTGGGCATCCTGGTCGGCGTAGCCCAGCAAGTAGCACTGTCCCATTACGGCCTCAAGGACTACGTGCTCCATGCAGCACGAACGTCCTTAATCAGCGCTAACAAGGAAGGCCTAGTCTCGCTACCAGGATACCTTGCAGTCCACCTCCTCGGGCTATCGGCTGGAACCCTTATTCTCCCTCCCACACCATCTTTCTTCCGGCGTCGACAACAGGCCCTCACAGCGAAGGGGAGATCCACCCAATACAACAAAGATCTCGATCCTCAACTACCCCGTCAGCTTGGCAAGACCGCTACAGAGCTTTGTTCCTACGCAATCCTCTGGTGGACCCTCCTGGGTGTGACAAGGCTGTTGGAGGTCGATGGCACATGGGGGGCTTGGGGCGGTGTGTCTCGACGGATAATCAACCTCCCTTATATCCTCTGGGTTGCGGCATACAACATCTCATTCACGCTATCGTATATCCTCATTTTGGACGTGTTCTTTTTCCCTGGACCTAAGCCGAGGAAGGGGTTGAAGCCGCCTCCTGGATTCTCGGATTACGAACACGAATATCATTCAGTTTTGGAGGGGAACCCGCCCGAGTTGTTTGAAGCTATTAATAAGCACGGTTTAGCTGTGTTCCTGATTGTGCGTACTCTGAAAACATTCGAAGTCTCTAATTGACAGTCGTTCGTTTTCCTCATCACAGGCGAACGTCTTAACAGGTCTGGTCAATATGACCATAAAGACGATGTATGTATCGGACAGCTTCGCTATGGCCATTATCAGCGCGTATGCTTTCGCTGTGTGCGTCATCGCCTGGGTTTGGAATAGGATAGAGAAGGGCCATAGAAAGTGACGTTGAATGCAGTTTGTGATTAGTTGTCTACAAAGTTCATTCATATGCTAATATACCTAGACTGTCTGCAAGTTCGTGGCAATTGTACTCTCTCGGAGGCGCAAGACTACTATGAAAAAAGTTTCTCCAGGCAAAACTGACCTCTCCGCCAATCCAGTTCAGAGACTGGTCATGGACAAAGTCACGGTACTGGAGGTCGTTATGTGAATGGTAGGGTCTTCGGCTCTCAGCATTTCCAAAAGCTTTGCAGGTTCGATCTCTGGTGGCAGCCCCGCCATGGTTCTGTTCCGAATAGGGACAACTTGTGCCGTCGCGTTTGCAGGGTCTGTTTGGGAAAGGAGCTGCATGTAGGGCTGGCCAGCAACGGTCCCATTCGGGTCACCAAAGTCGAAACTATAAACAGGACCCTGAGCTCCAAATCTAGCAGCGAACGGTATGGGTACTTACACGCTATAAACGTTCCTCAGGAAGACATCTCCGAGCGATACTTCGAATCCTTGTGAAGCCAATTCCTCACCTAAAATAGAGGAGATACAAGCAGTGTAATTTTGGCCACCGGCCATGATTGGTGCAGAAAGGTAGCTCAAATCTAGTGGGTGAATAGGGATTCGCTGACCGCTGAAATGTAGGATATGAGATGAAGAAGGTTGGATGGAGTTACGCACTTACCCAAAACTGAACTCGACAATCGTCGTGGTGTTACAAGGTATTATCGAAGTTTGTTCCCCGTCCTGGGTAAATGTCACAGCTCCCGGAATGTATGAATACACCTCGTTTCGGAGGTGCTGCGGAAGGACCGCAGAAGCGTCCCCAGTATCAAGAAGTGTAACCAGTCGACCTGGGGGAACATCTCGAAGCGCCGAGGAGAGGTTCAATGCCGTACCGCCAACGGTGATGCCTTCCAGCAGTGTAGACCACCGGTAACCTCCCCGAGGGTATTGATAAAGCTTAGGCGCTTGAGCTACAGCACTCCATGGCTCCGCGTATTCCCCGATAGAGAACGAACCTCCAACAACGTCCTCCAAATCGTCACCTCTTGCTAAATCTAATGCGATGAAATTGTTCGCATCGAGGTCGTCTTGCGACAGGATGTTTCTGAGGACGGAGCTTCCCCAAGTGGCGTTCCGCCCATCTCGCTGCATCACAGCTAGATTGATGGGGGATGCTCTCACAAGGTCAAAGCCCAATCCTAGGAGACCATTGATTCCTAGTTCTTCTAAACCCGGGGTGTTATACTGGACGTGTATCAGACAACACGATCACCAAGGGAGAAATTGATTTTTCCCTCACCGTTTCCACGTGGAGGAAGGCTAAGCAGGAGGGAGAGTTAGCTACTATAGCGTGGTATGTCTTTCTCAAAATGAAGTCGATCAGCTGCTCACCCTGTTGGGATACATTAAATGTCCCCATTTCAAAGGATGCGAGGGCCACGGTACCCTCGACTCCAACGGACCCATTTCCAAATAGCAGCTGTACAGGAATATCGGTGATGTTGTAACTCCCTTCACCCCTGTCATCGGGAAGGACCCTAGTCACGCATGCTCCACCAGTAAGCGCTTAACACAATCACCTTCACTTCTCGATCACTCACCAGAGATCTGTACTCCCAGTATCTAACAAAACCACAAAATCTTCAGTGGCCAAGGTGGAATCAGCGACAAGTCAAAGTTGATTAAATTAATAAGATTGAACCTTTGCCACCCAAGGTGATGTTGGTCGAGTACTATTTTCAAGGCTCCTTCAGCAACCTGAGAGCAACGAAGCCGAGCTCGACTATACACACCCGAATATCGAAATGGTTGGTGATGGTGTTGTTTCCCGGTCCATCTCCACTCGTCCCACGGGGATTCAAGGCTTCACTGCCAGAGGGCGAGAAAGACCCTCTCGTCGACGAAACCAACGATTGCGGTACACGTCGAAACTCTATGAAAGCAGCAGTGACCCAGCTTGCGGGAAAGCAGAGCAGGGTCAAAGGCAAGAGAGACAGACTTGCATATTTCATGATGGGTCTCTGAGCGGTTTGAATGCCACCTGCGGTCATATATTTTCAGCCAAGAGATATAAACCCTTCGTACTGTATGGCAGTGTACTCTTGAAGACCAGAATGGTACATTCTGGCCGCCTCTAGAAACTCTTGTGCCGTCAGAGATGACGCCGTAGCACCTTCGTATCCAAGTACTTCACAGCCTCACCGTATGAACAGTCTGGAGTGAGGGCCAGTGGCACGCCGCGTGGTGATGAATGAAAGAGGCAGCGCTAACCGATTTGAGGTCACGGGCGGAGCGAAGATCCATTGCTGCGATAGGTGATATTGAGCCGGATAGCCATACTCTGGAGACGTCAGTTGAGGGGACAGGACTAAGCAGATCCGGATTTCTTGGATGTCAAACAAACAGTGCATTCTCCACGGAACTTTCTGCTGACCGGCCCACGAGTGATATGACCTCTTTTGTTGCGTTGGCGCTTGGACATAAGCACTGCTAGCGCTATGCGCCTTTGAGAGGCAAGGCGTATTCTAGCCACTGATTACCAACCTGAACGTAGCCCTGATCGCGGTACGACGTCAAAAAGGTGCTTGCAACTACTTCAAAGAGATGATGTGTAGAACAGCCCTACTGTATGAAATTTGTTGGCTAGACGCTCGCAATCGTCCCGTTACGAATCAAGTTCACAGCATCGGATGACCGGGGCAGAATCCGTAACCTAAATTTAAAGAGATGAGGGTGGTTCAGCATCCCCGAGGTGTACTTCCCAATATTCTCCTCTCCATCTACTGCTGTGAAGTGGAAAACGGCCAAGACAGAGATGACGGATATCCACAAAGACTCCACAGCAATGACCCTAGCTGGACATGTTCTTCGTCCAAAGCCAAACATCTCGTATCCCATATCAAATTGCGGATTGATGTCATCGTTCGACGAATTCATAAACTGCGAGGGGTCGAATGCATCAGAGTTAGCACCGTAAACGATCTCGTCGTGGAGAACCGCCCACGAGTTGGCGATGACGGTTGACCCCGCAGGGATGCGATATCCTTTGTAGACGTCATCCTCTGTGGCGAAGTGAGGAAGGGCTGTGACGATCTATAGAATGTCACCGAGCACGGCCTGAACAGAACTCGGACAGCTTACCGACTGGGGCCACCGGGAGCCACCTGGGAACTTCCCATACTGCTTGGTAGCGTCCGATAATCCCCGAAATCTGGAAGGCGACCCGACTGCAAAACGGCTCGATCGATATCTTCTTGAGCTTTCTTTTGCACGTCGGGATTCTGGACCATACTAAGCAAGAACGTGGTGAAGGAGGAGACAACCTATATCCGGGGGCAGATGAGGATCTCCGCGCTTCTAAGTAGAGAGAGAGTATGAATGACGGTCTCGAAGTCTCGCATGAGGGACCCAATTGAGCTCACCGAGGCACTTTCAGTAAATTTTAGGCAATCCCTGGGCATGGCTTCGGCATCCCGTCTCCAAACCCAACCAACACGGCAGATACTTGAGAATCGGGATGAAAATTGACCAAGTACCCGCTGAATGTGCCGGCCAATGACATTGCGTCCATCCCACGCTCCGCGAGTTGGATATAAAAGTCGTCCTTGGATTGAATCTCAAGGCCGTAGGCAACATTCAGTATGAAGGAACCTGCAAGACTATGACATATCGGACAGGAGCTTTGAGCAGGTAAGGGCGTCATATATGAGCGTGCTTACAGTCGGCAGTGCCCTGTGTAAGCCTCAGGATCGTCGAGGAGGTGAACCAAACTATTTCGGATTGCCTTCAATAGCCGTGGCCTGCAAAGGTCGTCTTTGTTTTGATGGACTAGCTGCTGAAACACCTTCCTTCGTTCTGGGTTAGGATTATCAGTATATGTCTGGACCGATCTCGCTGAGCACATGCCCACCTTTCCACTTTTTGTCGCAAGGAGTGAATCCAATATTCCAATCGAACTCTACTCTGTTGGCCCTGTCAGCCATTCATGTACAAGGTGTTGAGGTGAAACAAGGCCACTCACAGATCGTTCATCATAGGCACCTCGGGCCTTGCAGCGTTGACCGTAATAAGCACTCAACACCGAATAAACACCGCCATGGGTTGCCGTACCTCGAAGAATACTTGGATGCCCGAGTATCTAGAAGCGCTTTGCAGGCTTCTAGAGAGTTGAGGACAATAATGGGGCTCCCCATCATGTTCAAGGATATCACATCTGAGCCTGCACGATGCAACAGTCAGACTATCGGGAATGAGGAGAAGTATTCATTTACGAACCATAAAAGTCGGACCATTCTTTGTACTTGAGCCAAAATTCTTCAGCAGGAACGTCGAAAGTGTTCCCTACCAATGGCCAACCAGGAGGCCCTGGAGGCAAGAACGGCAATTTTGGAAAACGTTTTCAATAAATTTGAACGAAAGCTGCACCACAAACGAGAAAAGATGCAGTTAACGCCTTCGTGGAGATGTCGTTTTCAGGGAGAAAGGCACTCATATCTATATCTGCACCTTGAAGTGATACGAATACAACAAGGGGGGAACAGAAGGTTTTGTGAGGTTGTAAAGTGCGATCAGCGTGGCTAATAAAGCTTCGGGATCGGATAGCTTCAAATAGGCTGCAATGCACGCTTATCTTCGCCCGCTGGCTCGAGTCGGAAGAATGTGCAAGAGACATGTCAAAGCCGCATCTAGCCATTTCGAAAAGTCAGCTGGAAGCCCATCGACGCGAGACGAGGCATTTAGGCCTCTAGGATGCAGATGCTCAATTGCTGATCCGCTAATGAGAGGGCTGCGAAACCAAGATACTATACCTATCCCGGTCTGGCGTGATGCCACGGAGTCTGGATTCATTTGTGTCTGTTGGGGCGGAAACACAACATCATTGGATTTTTTGGATACTCGAAGAGACACCACATCCGGAGCTCGTGCGATCGAACAATCCAGCACGCCCACGAACAACCTAGACCCTGTGAGCGGAGGTGCACATAACTTGATTGGAGTTGAAGATTAGCGCAGTTTCCACGAAGTTCAAGTTTGGAGGCCATGGGTGCTGCCCTTCACCACGGAGGAATTCAGATTGGTAGTTATAGGATCGTCCCACAAGAAAGAGAGAGAGCTGTGCACCGCTTCTTGCACCAAAACCTCAACAAGGTGAGGAACAAGGTGAGGATGTGGTGGTGGTTCGTCAAGTCAGTGGTCACGGGTCACATGGTCACTGTCACGTTCATATCTGCGCCGGGCCGCAATAGGCGCGTGCCGGCGTCAGCGAGTTCAGAAGCTAACTCCAACCCTCCACCTATTGTGCGACCATGTCACCCCCAAACATCCCCTCGACATCCAATCATCAACGAATGGTTAGTTTCCATCGTTTTATTATACCATGGATATATTCGGGTCAGTACCGGCCGTTCACAAAATGCGTCGTAAGAAAGTAAAAATTCATGAAGAGTATTCAGATGTCCGCTGGTGAGCCGTTGCCCTGCCTCCTCACTTGGAAACACTACTTGCCTCCCCTTCAGTGATAACGGCGGCCACAGCCTCGGAGTTTTCCAACTCCTTCTTGTCGGCCAAGTACTTCTCCTCGTCAATCCCCTTCTCAACTAGGTTGATTGTCTTGAGGTTGAAAGTGATGATGGTCATGCCATATGCCTCTAGGATTCTCGACTCCCAGCCCTCGGGAAGTCTTTCCTCCAGGAGAATTGTCTCAAGGTCCTCAACACGGCCTCCAAAGGCGGTCAAAAGTGTAGAAGCGCTGTGACCAGTCAGATGTTCAGGGTCACACGAAAAGGTAAACCTGGAGCAGAAACGCACTTGGTACTGCCAAATGTCTTGTGAATCTTTTCAAGCGTAAACTCAGGATTCTTGGCCCGCGCATCTGCCCGGCGTTTCGATGAGTACCGCGAGAGATCCTCGATCGTCAAAATCGCTTTCCCGTGTTCGTCCTTCCCTGTTGCTTCCGCGAGTAGCTCTTTGATAAACTGAACGTGAGGTTTGCTTTGGTCAGGTTCGAAATGAACGTCTTCGCCTGTTTATTACCGAACGAACAGCTCAGTGTTTACACGGATCATTTAAGGTGGTGTGACGTACGAAGGAGAGATGCGTCATGCTCAATCCCATTGTGCAGATCCAGCTCAGCGAGGTCGAAGGTGTCCTTCCCATACGTCTTGTTCAACATATTCGCGGCATAGTTGGGCACAAAGAAACAGAAACTAGGGCCGAAGTTGTATGTCGTCCTGATTTTCTGGCCCATTTCCTCGAAAGAGATGTTCTTGCCATCGTGAGGCAAGATACCTGTAGGCAAGATTGTGTCATGGGACCTGGCCGCTGATCTCAGGGAGGCACCTACCATGGTTCGCTAACGCATTGAGCGCAGGGCACGAGCAACGACTGTCGCCCTCCTTAGGAGGTAAATACTCGGGCCACTTTCCCCCCGCACCTGGGTGTCCCTCTGGGGTGACACTCCCAACTTTTCTCAGCGGCAGAACTTGATTCGCGAGGGTACATCCCAGGTCCCACAACCCAACTCTCGCGGCTAACACGGCTTTCGCAAACACGCTGGGAGCCATGATTACCGTCGACGAAGATAAGAGGACAGGAGTAAGCCTAAGCACCTAGGAACAGGGCCAATGCGGCGACCTTTTATACCTCCAGATCCATATGAAGGACCGAATGAATGGCCAAGATCAAAGCTTCTAGAGCATTTTTAAATGGGGTTGCCCCATTCAACGTCCAACTACCATTCCCGATGATCCCATTGGACAGTATTGTCGACACGTACAATCTGAACGGTCAGTGGTGTTTGAACGGAAGGGTCATCCGTCATGGTTATGTACTATTGCCAAACATATGATTCGTTTAGGCTCTGGTTTTCCTTGACAGCCTTCACGTATACGGGTTTTTCCTCAGTCTTCATGCCAGCTTCGTCGGACCAAATTTTAAGCCAAGAAACATGATAGAGCTCGATGAAAGTTCGATGGATGTCTCGATGCCTGTCAGTATCGCAACGGTACATAGCTGCTATAAGTCTACAACGAGCCGCCTCCGAATAACTGCCTCTTCGTCCAAAAAGTTCAGGCAGTTGTGATATGTCATTGAGGGTAAACATGTCTGGGAGCAACGTTAACAACATTGCTTCGGCAAAACAGGGAACAAGAGGCACTGCCGTTTGAGCCAGGGCAGAGGTGCCTGTGAGGGGCATGGATGGCCACTAGATCCAGATAATTGCGTTATTCGCTATCATGAGGTTGGGAACTCGAGAAGGCCATTGTCCATTCTGCATGCGCACTCTCCACAGGTTAGAAAGGCAGTCGTACGGTAGGGCATACTAAAACCACGAAAGTCGGACCATTCTCGATCGTATATTCGACCATATTCTTCATCAAAGGTTCCTACCGTACGTTGGCCGACTAGAAGGCCTTGCAAGTAAGGCTGGGAGCTTACCAGTAGCAGAACGCTTTTAGTTGCCTAGCACGAGGACTGCACCGCGGCACACCAGAAACATCTTCCGCGAAGACCCCATTTTGCCGGAGGACGCTAGACTACCGAGGAGAACGGGGGGAAGGAGCCGACTGAAGCGAATGGTTCGAATCTGCTCTTTCATGATGAAAAGAGCGTAGCCCTCGGGGAGCATGTCAAGGAAGCGCCCAAACGATGGTCGAGCAGCATCAGCAGCATGGAGCCGAGAGTTAGAGAACTTTGGCTTATCTCTTGCTAGCACTGGCCGTTATCTGACGATAGCTATGCCTACCGTGACGGAACCAAGAGGCGTCAGCATGTATGTCATACATAGTCTTCACTTCTGAATCATCTCCATTGCTGCAATGATCAGATGCTGTTGATAGAACTCGAGATCCCTGGAATGCTCGATACCGAAGTTAATTCTAAATTATCAAACCCCAGTCACGACACCACCACGAATCATCGCCTCTGTCTCCAAACCTCGAGGAACAATTTGCAGTGTGAATGGATAAGGGTGGATGAGCATTCCTGACGTGTACTTCCAGACCTGGTCCCCTTTCAGCTCCCCGTCCACTGCCGGCTTCACATCGAACACCGACAGAACCGATACGGCGACCAGCCAAACCGATTCCACCGCAACGTGCAAAGCCGGGCATATCCTGCGACCGTAACCGAACGCGTCGATGCTCATAGGCATGTCAGGATTGATTTCTGTTTGAGACTCGTTCATGAAGCGTGACGGATCGAATTTGTCCGGGTGAGGACCGTATACAGCAGGATCGTGCGTTATGGCCCAAACATTGGGGATGACGGTGGAACCGACAGGGATACGATATCCATTGTATACATCCTCTTGAATAACTTGGTGAGCAACAGCTAGAAGGTATAATTAATGGCTGTCGGAAAAGAGAAGAATTGGCTATACTTCACCTATGGGAGTGACTGGTCTCCACCTCAGAACTTCTCTTACCAGAGCTTCTATGTAAGGAAGTGTCTTGTACTCTGTGAAGTCTGGGAGGCGGCCAAGCTCAGACGTGATATCACTTAGAACACCCTGTGCTGTCTTCTGAATATCTGGATATTGGGCCATCGCTAAAAAGAAGGTTTCGAATGCTGAGACCGTCTGCAAGAACCTTTTGAGTCAATACTAGGCAGTGAGATGTCGCGAATGGTGCATACGGTATCAGACCCCCCTGTGCAAAAAGGTCATGAAGTCAAAAGAAAGGCGTCTCATGGAGCTTTGAAACAACGTGCCTGCATACACTGTGCCGAGTACATCATGAATGATACTCTTCCTCTCGAGATATTCGTCATCATGCTCGTCAAGTGCTTCGAGAAGCTCGGTGGCGACGCATTGACGAGCGTGGCCCCGTTTCTGTGCGGTTATGTCGAAAAAAGTCAGTTTCCGAGCAAGTCAGACAGCCTGGGGACTTGAGGACATACGAGGCCTTCTTCGACAAATTGCAAACAATCTCGCGGCATAGCTGTCACATCTTGGCTCCACTCTTTTGCATCGCGCTTGAACTGGGCACCGGGCAGCCACGACGGCAGGTACTTGAGACTGGGGAAACAATCCACAAGATATCCCGGAGTACCTCCCGCTGCCATCGCTGCCATACCCCGCTCAGCTATGCCGATGTATCTATCATCCTTATTTTTTACGTCAACGCCATAGGTCGTGTCAAGGATGAAGGCCCCAGAGAGCCTGTCCTATATCAGCATAGTGAATCGAGTTCAGAGAGGAACAGGGACGCTACTACTTACATCCTACAGTGCGAGATAAAATTCACAGGATCGTCGAGAAGCTGTACAAGGAAGTTTCTGGTTGCTTTTAACAGCTTGGGTCTGTAGAGCTCCGGGCGGGTAGGATGGAACACCCGTTGAAACAATTTGCGCCGTTCTAATATCGAGAAAGCGTCAGCACCAGATCGCCGCAATCTGTCCATGGGTAAGGATTCACCTTTCCACTTCTCGTTATAGGGTGTGAATGCAAAGTTCCAATGAAAGCCGATCCTGGCAGAATCGCTATTTCTTTCAACTAATTCGGAACACAGGGCAGATTACTTACAGCTCGCTCATCATAGGCATGCTAGGCCTGTCACGGGACGTGCAGTTAGAGTAAAAACTGGAAGCCAAACGGGGGTTCAGACCTGGACGAATAGATAGCAGAGCGTTTCTCCAGGAGCTCCCTACAGGCTGAGAGGGAGTTGAGAACAACGGTAGGGGTGCCCATCATGTTCAGGTAAATTATATCCGAGCCTGCCCAGTGGTTGTCAGTGCCACACAGCTTGAGCAGAGAGAAGGAAGGCTACCGTGACTGACCATATTGATTGGACCACTCCTTGTATTTCAACCAGAAATTCTCCGCAGGAGTATCCAAAACATTGCCAATCAAGGGTAAACCTGCGGGACCAGGAGGGAGTGGAAGCTTGGCGGTCGGACCCTTAACGTGCTTGGCCACCACGATGGCACCACAGAGTGCAAGTGAGGCTAGAGCTGCTGTCCTTCCTAGGTTCAAGTCTCCAGAGAGAAGAGTAGCCATGATCAATGCGAACCAGCACCAGCCAGAGAAAGAGGGCGCTTTTTAAGGAGAACCAGGGCTCAAGAAGCTCGTAAGGCCATCGGGCCCGAGGTGCAGCCCGATTGGACTACAAAGCATACGACGTTCCAGCAGAAGTGATACAAAATAGTTAGCGAACGAGCGAAGAAATAGACGGGCTTCGAGTCTACCCACACCCCTAGTGGCGGTTCAAGATCAAGGCCAAAGGTCCGAGGACGTCAGGCGAGCTTGATGCACGTGCATGATGATCGATGACTTGTCTTCGAATTCGTTCTGGTCCCTCATCCTCTAAGTATCCCTCCAAGAAACGGGTTGCCTCACCCAATCAATTCAGATATCTTACGATGGATGAGCCTGCGAGGGTAGATGGTTTAGTACGATTCGCATTCGATGACGACTTCCATTTGAGAATCCTTCGCCACTTCCCACCGAAAAACTTCAGGCGTCTCTGGACCTCCTTGAGAAGCTCGATTAAACCAAACGCCTCAAAGGTGGTGCGACTCAATCACAGATAGATAATCAAACCCCAGTGACAACACCACTACGAATCATCGCCTCCGCCTCCGGGCCTCGAGGAGTGATATGCAACTTGAACGGATACGGACGAATGAGTATTCCCGACTTATATTTCCAGACCTGGTCACCTTTCATCTCCCCGTCCGCTGCTGGTTTCACATCAAACACCGCCAGAACGGACACAACAAGCAGCCAAACCGATTCCATCGCAAGGTTTAAGCCCGGGCAAACCCTCCGGCCGTACCCAAACACATCGTTGCACGTCGGCATGTCAGGATTAATCTCTGTTTGAGACGCGTCCATGAAGCGTGACGGGTCAAATTTGTCGGGTTCGGGACCGTATAGAGCAGGGTCGTGCGTTACAGCCCAAACATTTGGGAGAATGGTGGAACCGGCCGGGATATGATATCCATTGTAAACGTCATCTCGGATAACCTGGTGAGGGGCAGCTAGATTCAGAGGATGTAAATATTGACTGCGGTGAATGAGAATGATGGTCTATTTTTCACCTATGGGAGCAATTGGTCTCCACCTCAGAACCTCTCTTACCAAAGCTTCTATGTAAGGGAGTGTTCTGTACTCTGTGAAGTCTGGGAGGCGGCCGAGCTGGGAGACAACCTCATCTAGGACACACTGTGCTGTTTTCTGAATGTCCTGGTTTTGGGCTATGGCCAGAAAGAAGCTCTCGAATACCGCCACCGTCTACGAGAATCAGTATTAGGCGACGAGATGTCGCGAATGGTGCGTACAGTATCGGACCCCCCTGTGCAAAAAGATCATGAGGTCAAAAGAAAGGCGTCTCAAATCTCAGAGCTTGGATGAACTTGCCTGCATAGACGGCACCGAGTACATCGTGAATGATGCTCTTCTTCTTCTTAAGATATTCGTCATCATGCTTGTCGAGTGCTTCAAGCAGCTCGGCGGCGACGCATTGACGAGCGTGGCCCCGTTTCTGTGCGGTTATGTCGAAACAAGTCAGTTTCCGAGCAAGTCAGACAGCCTGGGGACTTGGGGACATACGAGGCCTTCTTCGACAAATTGCAAACAATCTCGCGGCATGGCTGTCACATCTTGGCTCCACTCCTTTGCATCGCGCTTGAACTGGGCACCGGGCATCCACGACGGCAGATACTTGAGGCTGGGGAAACAATCCACCAGATACCCCGGCTTACCCACGGCTGACAAGGCTGCCATTCCTCGCTCAGCTATGCCGATGTATATATCATCCTTAGTCTTCACCTCGATGCCATAGGTTGCATCTAAAATGAACGCCCCAGCGAGCCTGCCTGATATCAGCATTGGATCGCAGAGAACGGAGACGATACCACTTACATCCTACAGTGCGCTATAAAATCCTCGGGGTCGTCCAGAAGCTGTATAAGGAAATTTCTGGTTGCTTTTAATAGCTTGGGTCTGTAAGACTCCGAATGGTTAGGATGGAACACTTGTTGAAAAAGCCTGCGTCGCTCTGATATCGAGAAAACGTCAGCACCAAACGGCGGCAATAATGAAAGCACTGACCTTTCCATCTCTCATTATAAGGCTCAAGACCAAAATTCCAATGAAAGCCGATCCTGACAGTATGGCGACTCTTCCAGAATTGTCTCAGCACAGCGCAGATTACTCACAGTTCGTTCAACATAGGCATACGGGGCCTGTTTTTATGGGGCGCACTGTTGTGTTAATTCACGACAAGTGGAAGCAGACGGGCGACCAGACCTTGACGAATAGATGGAAGAGCGCTTTTCTAGGAGATCTCTACAGGCTGAGAAAGAGTTGAGAACAACGGTGGGGGTGCCCATCATGTTCAGGAAAATTATATCCGAATCTGCCCCATGGTCTGTCAATACTACATAGCTCGAAAAGAGAAGGAATGGTACTAACCGTGATGGTCTGACCACTCCTTGAATTTCACACAGAAATCCTCTGCAGGGATATCCAGAACATTTCCAATAAAGGGTAAACCTGAGGGACCGGGAGGGAGTGGAAGCTTGGCAGTCGGGCTCTTAGCGTACTTCGTGGTCAATGCCAGGACGATGGCGCCACAGAGTGCAAGCGAGGCTACAGTTGCTGCCTTTCCTACGTTTATGTCGCCAGAGGGTAAAGTAGCCATCGCAGCGCAGTCAGAGATAGAGGCCGCTTTTATAGAAACTGAGTCTCAGAAAGCTCGGGCACCTGCTCTTCCAGAAGCCGCAGCCGGGCGGACTTTGCATCGTCATGACTGGTCCGAGGAGCAGTTGTACTGCGACAGATCGTAAGGCAGTTATGCAGGTATAAGCTTCATATCTGCCAACCATGGTGGCACGGCGGATCGTTCGGTGGATCGTTCGGTGGATCGTTCTTGCCAGTCGAGCGTGACAGAGTTCATACACGTGCCACATCCCACATCGTAGTTTCCTGGGCAAGCTCAACCTTGAGCACACACCTTCAAGAAAATGGGGTTGCCTCGTCCAATTCAGATATCTTACGATGGACTTGCGAGGGTAGATGGGTCAGCACGATTCGCATTCGGTGACAACTTCCATTTGAGAATATTTCTCCACTTGTTGACCAAAAACTTCAGGCGATACTGCTGCCCTCGCATCGGTTTCCGGACCCATTGAAGTTCGTCTGGCGGCTGAGCTAGCATCCCAAGCCACCTTCGACGTGTCCGTTCGACCACTTTCCAATGTCCCTTCAACAGAATCCAAATCCCAAGCAGCTACGATACGATCCGCCATAGCACCATCCTTGATCTTGACCAAAAATCCACGCACCCTGATCCAGCTCGTGATTCAGACTTTATCGCCGTCGCCGTCACCGAGGTGGACAGTTGGCTTGGTGGCAGCAATGATCAACGCAAGTTCATTGGCGTTGCTGAATGCCGGGTCGATTCCCATGCGCGGTGTCGTCTGTGCTATTGCAGTCGGAAAGACGAAGAATGGCGACCTGGTTGTGGATCCTGACGAAAAGACAGCTTCCCAGATCGTGCAGGGTGGCTGTTTTGCATTCATGGTAGCAGATGGAGCAGGTTTGGAGAGCGATTCAACGACTGTCTGGACAAATTGGGCCTCACAAGAACTTGGGACTTTCGACGAAAACGGATTGATCTCAGCCAGGGAGGTAGCGAGGGAATCGATAAAAGAAGTTTATACGGCTATGAAGTCAAGTTTTCTACCTCATGATGACAAAATGGACATATAGGTTGGTTGCATTACTTGTCTCGTCTTCCCGCCCATTGAGATCGAAGCAGCCCCTAAAATTTTCAAACCCAATAAATAACACGTTAGGCGGGGGGCCGAGGGGAACGTCCACTTGAAACTTCGTGAAGGCCGCGGTTTCGTGCCTTCGTATGCCGTGCAACGTACCATGAATCAGTCAACAGCTTCGAAACCAGGAACTTGCGTGCTCCCCGTACCTCATTATCATCAGTGGTTCAATTCGTTACAGAATGCGTGAAGGCATAATAAGATCGTGAGGCCAAGAACTACCCGCCATCCTTCTCATCACTTAGCAATACTACTTGCTTCTCCTTCGGTAGCAGGGGCGGCAGCAACCTCCTCCGCCTTCTTCTTTTCAGCCAGGTATTTCTCCTCGTCAATTCCCTTCTCAACTGGATTTACCGTCTTGAGGTTGAAAGTGATGACAGTCAAGCCATACGCCTCTCGAACTCTCGACTCCCACCCCTCTGGAAGTCTTTCTTCGAGGAGGATCGTTTCGAGATCGTCCACACGGCCTCCGAAGATGGTGAGAAGTGTGGAGGCGCTGAGAGAAGTCCGTCATTCATTTCGGCTCTGGAGCGAAGATAACAGGCGGGAAACGTACTTGGAACTGCCAAATGTTTTGTGAATCTTCTCAAGAGTGAACTCGGGATTCTTCGCCCTTGCGTCTGCACGGCGTTTCGAGGAATACCGCGAGAGATCTTGGATCGTCAAAAGGGGTTTCCCGTTTTCGTCCTTCCCTGTCGCTTCTGCCAATAGCTCCTTGATAAATTGAACATGAGGCTTGCTTTGATCAGGTTCGAAATGCACGTCTTCGCCTGTTTGCGCGGCAGAATTTCCATCAGTCCGCATTCTGGCTTTGCACACTTGAGGGAGAAAGTGTGACGTACGAATAAGAGATGCGTCATGCTCAATGCCGTTATGCAGATCGAGCTCGACGAGGTCAAACGTATCCTTCCCATACGTCTTGTTCAACATATTCGCGGCATAGTTGGGTACAAAGAAGCAGAAACTGGGACCAAAATTGTATGTCGCCCTGATCTTGTGATTCATCTCCTCGAACGTGATGTTCTTGCCATCGTGCGGCAATATACCTAAAGATTAGGAGATTGTATCATGAAGCGAGCTGAGACGCTGGAAGATTCAAAGGCACACACCGTGGTTTGCCATAGCGTTGAGGGCAGGGCAAGAACAACGACTATCACCCTCTTTGGGTGGGACGAACTCTGGCCACTTCCCACCTGCGCCAGGATGCCCTTCTGGAGTGACACTCCCAACCTTCCGTAGAGGTAGTACTTGATTGGCAAGCGTACACCCCAAGTCCCACACGCCGACTTTCGCTGCTAGCGCAATCTTTGCAAACGCACCGGGGGCCATGAGGAAGAGCAGAAACAAAGAACAAGGCGACAGTGGAGGCGAATGCTCAGCTTTTTATACTTAATGCCCTTACCAAGAACCGAAGAACGTGAAGGGCACCGTTGTATATCGGGAACCGAAGGAACTCGGCTTTAAGACGTCAAGGGATTACTTGCCATCCGACTGTCACTCCAGCGATTTCATTGGATACTGAGGGCCATGATGTCACCACGTGCATTTCATAGTGACAAGTCGAATGGTCATGTGTGGCGATTTAAGTTTTCATTACAGACATTGGGTTCTGAGAAGAAGTGCTTAGGGAATAGAGCCATTCAAAAGAGTATTAGAAGAACTCACCTTATATACGCTTCTATTTGGCTTTCAGGACAAATCACTGTTTCCACTTTGAATAGTCGAACGAGGTATGGAGCCGAGTGAGAATTTTCATATAATCGGGCTCGTTATCCGGCGTTATGAAACCCAGTTGGATGAAAAGATCGATAAGGACTGGAAGTTGAACGCCGACACCTGTCAGTTGCCAGGAATCGCTTCCTTACAGTGGTTGTAGCTCACCCATTCCGCAATTGGGCTTGAACTGCCCTGCTCTGAGTTTCTCCAGAACTTGATCTTGAGTCATAAGCTGGACGCGATTTCAGGGAAACGACAATACACAATGGCATGGCATATTACCTCAAAAGATTCAACCTCCCCGTCTAAAGGGCGTGGCCGGAACAAACTGGCATCCACATCTTTCGGAACAGCAATGTGGTAAACATATCTGCAAGCGAAGCTGAGCAACGTCGGACAACGAAAAGGGTGAAATGTCACTGACTCGATTTCTGGTTGAAGCCACCCTTCGGGAGATCTACAAGAACAGGCATCAATGAGCAATCGTGGTGAGGTTAAACAATTGTTAGAGACCTGAAGAAATAGCTTATCGCTCCGGTGGCTACTAAGCGATCGCGAACAATCTCGTCGGGGAGACTGGCCTCCTCCATACACTCCTTAACCAGAGCTTCAAACGCAGACATGCCACTGGGAATGCCACCAGCGACGGTATTATCGAGGTACCCTGGCCATCTAATCATAGTGAATTAGTAGGCGGACCCGGGTATAGCAAGATAAAATTGAATCACTCACGTTGGTTTGGTGAACGCTCGTGTTGGAACCCAAGTACGGATGGTCTTGCGTCCTTGTGCGTCTATGTCATCCTCATATATCGTCATATGAACACCGTAGGTGATAACACCGAAGAGGGAACACGCAGAGCGCTCCATTTCAAACACATAGTTTAGAGAGGCGCCGACCTTGACCTGATCAGGATGATCGTGGACGCCAAACGGGTCAGCGTATATTGGATACATCTCGTTCCTCCATTTCTTGGGCCCACATATATCTGGAAAGAGCTCTGTGTCTCTCCAACGTTGGCATATCTCCGCCATGGCAGCGGTCCTCTTTGCGGGTGAGTCTAGCCAATCTTTGAAGCTGATACAAGGTCCAATAGATCGTCCGTTGCTCAGTAAACGATGCTCCTCTTTGTTCAACTGGATATTCCAGACTTCTGGCGCGTTTGCCTCGCGGCTACGCTCATTTTCCAGTACGAGTTGCTGGACAACGCGAGGGCGCAGCAAACCGAGTATAGGGCTGTCGAGGGCGGCAGTCAAGGCAAAGGGGACGAGTTGCTCGTGCTCTGGGTATTTGGCGTCGTAGAGTACATCGGGAGAGTCGCGGCGAAGGTCAACATTGTCGCACAAGTCGACGATCTGCAAGAAGGAGAGGTTAGACAGCGAAGGCGGAGCCATCCTTCAGAGAAACTCAAAAGGGAAAGTTCGGAGGGTTCTGGGATACCCGGAGCTTCCGCATTTGGACTGCGATAGTTGATCTGATCGGAGTTGCAATTCCGGCCTGATTCTCGGAGCACTGGTCCTTGTCTTGTCTGCGGCCTACAACAAGCTCTCAGAGACATTGAGGCTCTAAAATGCGAGTCATGGTCCTATCCGACAGCCTTCCACCTCTTTTCTCGGTTCTCTCACCATCGGGTCAAGCTGCTTCGACCCTGTTCTGGCGGATCTCTGATGGCAATGACGGGGATTAGTGAAGAACTACTATCCGCGAGTTTCTTGGAGGTGTGTTCTACGTATCCAATGTCGTATTATTCTGACTTTCCCTAAAGTTAGGTCTGGAGGACGACGTGGAAAACGAAGAGGATGGAAGCTATTTGCTTCCGGTTCTCAAGCCCATGTCAAGCCCGCTCCTGCTCGTCGCGGATTCTCCACAACCTTCACGGAATAAATCAAAACCCACGATCCAGGATCTCCCAGTCGAACTTCTCAACACCATATTCGACTTGATTTATCATGATTGGTTGCTTTTTGCATTGCATCCAGAGCTATACTCCATGCAGCCGGCTGCCCTCCGATCCAGGTCGTGGAGAGGGCTCATGAAACTTCTGTGCAGGTTTCCTTACATCCCTGCGGCAGTCTGCCGCACCTGGAGGGATATCGTTCAGTCTACGCCCAAGTTCTGGACCAGAACCGTCGTCTTCGTCGACACGAAGGACCCTTTGGCGGCGATGAAAAGCCTTCGAAGTTTTCTACAATACTCAAGGGATCTGCCTCTTGTCGTTGCCGTGGTCCGCAAGTCGTACAACATCACACATGACAAGGAAGAAGGAATCAACGTCTCGCTCATTATGGACGTTCTTCTCTCAAATATTCACCGGTTCCAAGACATGTATTTCCACGTCAACCAGAGCTCTTCGCTTCCCTCAATCCTGCGCTTTATCCAAAACAACCGTCCCCCCACCCTCGCCCGACTCGCACTTCACTGCGACTTCGACGACGGAGATAATCTTGATAATACCAACTTCACTCGCTCGATCTCGGAAATCAGGAGCGGCCGCTCAGCATTGTCGACACTCAAGATAGACGGCAGGAACCTTATGATCATATGCGAGAACCCGACCCTCTGGTCTCGGGTCTTACCCCAACTCAGGTGCATCACCATAGAGCGCC
The DNA here is from genome assembly GCA_027579765.1 of Candolleomyces efflorescens. Lineage (NCBI taxonomy): Eukaryota > Fungi > Basidiomycota > Agaricomycetes > Agaricales > Psathyrellaceae > Candolleomyces > Candolleomyces efflorescens. The sequence goes on along the minus strand of JAMZDL010000005.1, from coordinate 70,515 downwards.
TCAAGTATTGCCAAAACTCCCAGCGAAATCTTTCCCTCACTTCTGTCATCGAGTTTCTGAGCAAGCTCCCCGCCCTTCAGATCTTGACGCTCCGCGATGTGGTGTTTGAAGTCTCCTCGAGGAATCATCTTGGGACTCAGCCGCCCGCAATAGCCGTGTCAGATCTTATCCTCGAAGACCTCGGTGATGGCGTTGCGAAGAGCTTTTTCGAGCATGCAACGTTGACACCAACGTACATATTAATGCGCAACATCCCCATCGACGAACTTCCCCAAATCCCCCAACCGGTTTACCTCGAACTATCAGAAGTTGGCGCAGACCAAGATCTCGAGGATTTCCTCTGCTTCTGGGACGGTGAAATCCTCGCCATCCGGTCATGCGTTGGCTTCGACGACAGCCTCCTCGCCATCTTCCAAGCCGAAATCGCCCCTCCCTTCCACGTTATGCTCTCGCCCAGCCTTCGAGAGCTGCACATTCAGGATTGTCCCAATTTCTCGGCCAATGCTCTTAGGAAGATGATCCAGGCCCGCAAGGATTTCGCCACCAGCGAGGAAAACAAAGATCTCGGATTGGGATACATCAACGAGGTCTTCGTTTGCGGGATGGGTCCCATTTTGAGCGCGGAGGATGCAAGGTGGTTCAGAAAGAATCTCAAGACGTTTGTCTGGAGCACAATTCGACCTGATGGTGGCTCTTGTCACTTGGACCAGGATAGCTGCGTACCGTTCACTGTTTTATGACTCTTTACGACTCGAACTTTCATTTTTGGTTTATGATATATTTTACGACCTCTTGATGACCTCCTGTAATTTGATGACGAGAATAATCTTTTCTGGTCTTCCCTTTCGTCCTCCCTAGATTTACCTGCGAGTGCCCAGACATGCCTCAACCCTGATCTCGTGGGCCAGGCACCCCTTGTTATATTTGCCGTCCGTCAGTTGTCGCCCCTAGATCATGAGGCTTGACATGACCCTGCACACGAAGCCTGTAAAGTGTACTGAGTTCGGGAGTCGAGGTTTATTCTCGACCCATGGCGTCCTCGATCACAAGCCCCCTGTAACGTACACATTCTCTCCCCACTTCTGCCCCTGGATCAGCGTGGATATCTGATAATCTATTCCCTCCATTAATTGACATGCCACCTGAGGCAGGCCTGCTTCTTGATGTGCATAACATTGACGGCCCTGCCATTGCCACTGTCAGCAGTGGAATTTGCCTACATAAATTCAGTGGAATAAGTATCATCTTCCCGAAGGCGTGGATTAGAGAGTGGATAAACTTGGTACAGAATGAGAATGAATAGGTGACGTCGAGGTTTGCTGATTCATAGCAACGATGTGATCCCGACTTCAAGAGCCATGACCTCACCGGCGGCTCAGTTTCCCGCAGCCGACGGCCAAGGCAGAGGGGGTGGCGGTCGCAGGGTCACATATACGGACAGGTGTACGTGAACAGGAGAGTTGTCTGAAGCATGAGGGTCTTGTAGCCGGCGCTCAAGGACGAATACCTTGGGAATCATGCGGCTTATCTCGTACATTTGTCGTTCCCAGAAAGATGAATCTTGCAAAAATTCTATGAGCCTAACCGAACGAAGGAGTTGTGTATCATTGCCGCCGCTTCAAAAATCCCGAATTTCGAGGAAAGCCTTGGGGGTTCTGTTTTTCAGCACAACACGTTCATTAGGGAGGCCTTTGACTCGGGCATCACGATCATACATTATCATCACAGACGTTGCGTTCCTTTCTTCCGTGAAAGGATAGTTCGTGCAGTCATGAAGCATGAAGCACCCGTCCCAACACATAACCCAGCAAACAAAATGGGTCTCCACCAAATAAATTGGCTGGTCAGCAATGCGCCAGCAATTGGCGTTCCTGGTAGCATTAAAAACTCAGTCAGCGGTTACAATCTCTGGAGATAAAGCCTTCCCGTACCGACAAGCCCGCCGATCCCTGCGTGGTTCAGGATACATGGAATCAGCGGCCGTTCAGCATAGCTCATGCAAAGGGACTACTGACCTGTGAACACAAAACATACGCCCATCCGTGCTCCAATCTCGTAATCATGGCGTGCAAGTGAATTCATTACTGGAGCTATCATACCGACATCTGTCATAATGTGAGGTTAACACACGGACGTGAGCAGGACAATCTCGGAAGTACAGGCCCATATGAAAGGGCAACTTACATGCTCCGGAAAAGAAGCCGTAGAGGATGGCAAAGATCACGGTCCCTGCAGCATCTTTGACAGCTAGCGTACAAAACACCAAGACCGAGGCGGTCGCAACGCAGGGAACAAACACGTTGAATACCCCGTAGCGATGCACGAAAAGGTTTGGGATGATTCGACCAATGCTACTTGCGCCGTTCAGAATGGCAATCTGTTTCCGAGAAAGGCGTAAGTTTCAAGCTTTCATGGAAAGTTCGCGGAAAGCCGTGGGCCGCCCAATTCAATTGCAAAGAACGTACTGTATAGAACGCTAATGTCGGATTGATGCCATTCTTTATCGCATTGAGCTGGACGAAGAATATGGGGTAATATAAGCCCGCCAATGTGAAAACGGTCCTGTTCCAGGGAGGTCAGTTCCAAGGACACGGTAAACTGACCATAACCTACCCAGCGATAGTAAAGACGTAGGGGACGTCTCTGAGAAAAAGCCGAAAGCTTTCGATCGTCCCAATCTTACTCTCCTTGGTTGGGGAGAGTCTTGGCTTCATGCAAAGAAGGGAAATTACAAGGAGTGCTCCATTCAAACCGGCACTCAGTCGGACGCCATTACGAAAACCTAGAGAGCCGTGAAACCAGTGATTGAGCATAATAGGGTGGAGAGCACCACCCAAAGCCGAGCCCTGAAAGAGGAGTTCGTGAGGCAATGAGTGAGCCTCAAATAATGAAGAAAGTAAGATCAGCATACGGAAGTTGCGATACCTATCGCGAGTGGCCGTCTTTTCCGGAAATAGTGTGAGCAAATTCCAACTGCAGGGATGTACATCATCCCTATCGCGGAACCGATGCCGACACCTTGGAGAATGAACAACTGCAGGATGGTCTGTTCACCTGTCTGCTGAGCGATCTGCAGATCTACGTACCTGCCATATCACTGGCTGAGTAATTGAAATCATGAATAAGCAGAAAACAAGGAGGACCGAGCCCCCAATCATGAGGTGGTAGCTGCAGCCCAGAGATATCCTGTTAGCTCTGCCCAAATACCGGATGACGTCGTAACGACTCACAAATGCCCGGTGTCAAACGCTCTTCCCGTAAACAGCCCAACAGATAAAACTAGAAACAACTGGACGCTTCCTATCCAGCTATTACGGAGATCAGAATTGTGCGGTATCACGACATTGCTCCTCCCCACCTGATCTGTGCGGAGGTGTATTTGTCCGCTAGATATGTCCGGACATAATAATCTGTCGGGGAGGTAAAGACAAATTGAGTTTTCGCATGTCACTGGGTTGCTAATTTACGTACCGTTATAAACTCCGTAGGCATTAGTATAGCTAGAAAGGGATCTAAGAAGAATGCAAGTGAGACGATTCACTACACTCACCCAAAGCTACAGAACTGGCTGATCCAGCTATGTAAGGCAGATCTTCAGTGCCGCCCTAGTCGTCGATGAAGACGGAGAAAGGTCACTTACACGCCTGCGACGACTAGCCAAGCACGCAACCCTCCATCAGGAACATCGGCCGGAGCTGATTCATGGTACGACTTGGATATTGAGCAGTTCACCGTGGACCCTCCCTTTTCACAAACAGTGACATCGTCCTTCTCCTTCTCCTTCGAAGCGTACGATGCCCGGGAGGGCACAACCTCTGTCTCAGGCAGAGAAGGAACAGAGACTGAGGGAGATGGGGGGCTGGGCATGGAAAGGTGGAGGTTAGAGTCGTGAGGAATTCGTTTCTCCGGTATATCAGGTTGCCTATATAGTGGGGATTCGGAACGGCATAAATTTTGAGTCAAGTACCAGATCTCATCGTCCGGCGTCCCCTTTTAGCCTCTGAGGAGAGGATCCAGGAACACGCACAAGGTCTTCACATTCCGAATGAGTGATCACCAGTTCCCGGCGGCATGGTGCGGCAGGGGTTCAGTTGGCGCAGCACCTGCGAAGGGGGATGTGTACGTTTCACATGTGTCCACCCCACACCTATCTCCTTGGCAAAATTTCCGCGCCCTCCGCTCCCAATGCGAATCTCGCCAGGATTCGACGCAAGCACAGGTGTGTCTTCTTCTGAACCCCGAGGGAATAAAAATATTTGAGAGATCATTGTCGGAAATCGAATCGATAAGATGCGCGCCGTGTCAATGCCAAGGAGCAGTCGGGAAGTATCCGACAGTGTCGAAACTGGGTCGGAATCAGCCTCCGAGCACTCATTCAGGTTCCTCGCCCAAATCACCGCAGAGGCTCGCAAAGTTAGGATTGCAATCTAGGCCCATCTCAATATGTTGTCAATGTATAGTCGGTGGGAGAAACTATGCACATACGAAGCAGTATTACGAACAATTGCAGATCGCTGACAACTTCTGTGCTTCGACTGGCTTGCGAATTAGCATTCCTGGAGCTCTGTCAGATGGCCTGGGTTCTTTCATGTCGCGAACGATTTGCTCAACGTTACATGAGATAGTCGAGCATTTCGGGAGAGTTAGGGGCAGAGATAGGAAAACATACAGTTTATCCGAGCCAATCCACCACCTGCCCCCGTCCTTGGGTCTCGTTATCTCGACGTGCATAAATTTACCATGGACGTCTGGACAGTTGCTTCCCCAGCGTTCTTATTTTTCTCGTCGGCGTGGGTGATATGGTGCGCCTATGTAACACCCAACACCCAACCCGGCATCTCTTCCGAATGTTACGAGTTTCATCTCTGGTAGGCTGTTTTCGTAGCGAGGAAACCCTGCATCGTTTAAGGTGGTCCAGGGTTCCCGTCCGAGAGTGAACTTGTACTCGACATGTTTAGCAGCATAAAGAATGGGAGTAGGAAACGTTGGATCCCTCGTTCGTTTGACGTTGGAAGTGGGAGAAATCGAATCTGTCTGTCTGATCACCGTCGGAATTTCCCGAGGAATTTGTGGCTGTCACTTGTTCACATCCATACTTCCTGTCTGTCTCACCGTCTCGAATATCCTGCCACTGGTTGCTTTGATACTGCAACTGCCGGTCTCTCAGCCCTTTCACTTTTTGGATCTCGTGGAACTCAGGCTTGTTCGCTGCAGGCATCGTGCCTCTATTTCTGTTCTTGCCTTACGAAACTGGAGCCGAACGGTCGCTACGCACACACCGGGCCCTCGAATGTTTGCTGGCGCCCAGCACCTGGCTTATCACATAATTAAAGAAGTTCTCGGTATCTCGATGCCGCTGGGATTTGTGTTGACTACCGCTCTCGGTATCACGGATCCAGTCATCTAGCATGATCTTGGGGTTGGGCTCTCTGACGCATTTTCTGTGGGTTGCTTCTGGGTTGGAATGAAAAATGTCGGCCTTGCTTGGAATGATCGTCTCTCATCAATAAAGGGACTGTGACTGGACAGATGGCAGGTACCTCGACCTGGTGCTCTGTAAACAAGGCAATCCCGGTGGGCACCATCCACCAAAGCCCAGAACTTGTCTCAATGTTATAGCATAGCCGTTTGGGTCTATTCGGCTCCCGGGCTAAGGGCGGCCTCAATTCGCCAATGCCTTCTTTGAGGACGCATCGAAGTTTGGATGAACCCTTCACTGCCCAATACTCTACAACGGAAAAATGGGTGAATTTTGAATGGATACCTGGAAGGAATGTTCTTCGGCGTCCTTCAAAGACAGCCGGGAGGCTAAGCAAAGTCAAAAGGCAGAGAATTCCCTTAAATAACCGATCACATCAGGATTTTGGCGCTAAGTCATTCGAGTCTAAAGTATTACGACAGCTTCGCGCGCGGAAGCCCTGCCATGGCCAGATATAAAAACAGGGCTGTCGACTGCAGTTTACTTCCACTCCACGGTTTCGTTTGCCTGTTTTTTCCTCCCCGCCCACCGTGAGCTCAGCAGTCTTTTCTCGCTCCCTTCGTCGCTCTTTGCAATGCGTGCCTCCATCGTCTTCGCTTTCCTCGCCTTCGTCTTCACCCTCGTCGGCGCCGTCCCTTCCGGTGGCCTGAACGCTCATCGTCTCGCCCAAGGACTCCCTCCCCTCCCTCCTGTTCGACGATCACCTACTCCTGTAGAACGTACGTGTTTGGCGTTTCATCCAGATCGCTGGCGATAACCTCCATTCGCAGTCGCCCCAAGGCACCAGCCATCTGGCACCTCGCAGTGCAACACGGGTCCTGTCCAATGCTGTAAGACTCTTCAGAGATTTGCGGTACTCCCTATCTGACAAGATCTTCCAGGCCAAAAGGTCACAACGAGCAACGACAAGGATGCCGGCCTGATCATAAAGTTGCTTGGTATCTTGGTTCCCGGCACTCAAACCGTTGGTCTCTCCTGCAGTCCTCTCTCTGTCCTTGCACTTGGGGGCAACTCATGGTAAGCAGGTTAATTTGTATACGGGTCACCTCGATTGACATTTCTTCAGCCACGCACAAACTGTCTGCTGCCAGAACAACGGGTTCAATGGACTCATCAACCTTGGTTGCACTCCCAGTAAGTAAATTTCGTCGTTGGTGATTGTATGCGCCTAATTGACACCACCTTTCAGTCAGCATACACGGCTAAGGATTCTTTGACCCTATTTGGCGGGGATCCTTCCATCGCCTGGGCCTTGCCACCGCCGATGTCAGCCTATGTGTGGCACGCTCGCAAAAAATTCCCCGCCGACGTCCTTCGAGTCTGAGCTCTTTCTTTTGGTTTTTGCTATTGAAGCTGTCCATTCCTTTTCTACGTTATTGCCTACCTACGTACAGCACACCATACACTAAACCTAGTACTATACCACACCCTCATAGACCTCCGTAGCCTTGTGATCGATTTCTGGCGCTCCCTTATCGATGGTACCACGGACTACAACTACGACCACCTTTCCTACTACCTCAAACTTCGCTTTCGTCCTCATAGACTTTACTAGGTTTTCTGTGTGTCGCTTCCGGCTTGTAATTGAAATTGTTTTCCCTCTCTTCCGTTTGAATCGTATTGATAAATGAATCTGACCGCCGACTGGTCTCCTCGGAGCCCAGGGCTCGTACCGTAGCTGCTCCGTACGCTTCTTCCAGCGCTCACCATTTTCGCCTATTCGGTTCGGTTAGGCATCTTAGCTTCCTAAAAATGTTTTCAATGTAAGCGCCCGCCATCAGACTCTAATGTTTTGTTTGCCGTCGCATAGGTGGTCCTCCCATTGTGGTCAGTCCAAGGCCCTACACCGCCGAAAATTCTAATATCCGTGCACGCTTAGGGCGAACTTACAAGTGGGCGTGTTCGGGGAATAACGCGAACGGTCGCGCGTGTGCTTGGCGGCAACCGAGCGCCAACCTCAACCCCAACGTGTAGTTCCGGCGGGAACGCAGCAGGCAGCTACTAGAGAAACTCAAGATTACGAGTATCTTGGTTGTATCCGCTCGGCGTTCGCTGTAAGACGAGTATTTCGGATTCTTTCTTGGGATATGCTTGGCCGAATCTAGTCTGCGGGGTTCTCCGCACGAGCCTCGAGGAGATTCGTTTGAATGGCATTGAAGCGGATACCTAGCGCTCCAGCGGGATAAGTCTGATTGGCCGAGGTTTTTCTCAAGTCTCTAGTGACTTTTGAAATTTTATTGAGCATTTATCAAGTAGCCCACTAGCGCAGTCGTTCCGATTTGGAAGGTTCCTGACTATTTTTTTGTGGTATGAACGATTCCCGTTATAGCATAGTCAAGGGCTTAGTACTGTTATTGAGCATTCAGGGGATTCATTTGAAAGGCTGGCTGACCGGTGGGCAAGGAGAATGACGAGCTCAGTGAACCCGACCGTGACTAAAACGGTCACCTTGAGATTCGGTATACTGTTCGACATGGCCCACCGGATATCAGAGAGGTTGAGCATAAATAACGGCGAAGTAAATTCAATAGTCAAGACCGATGTGAACGTGAACATGGACGAAAGCAGAGGTACTAAGTGTTCCGGTCGTAGAGATGGTAGTAGAAAAAATGAATATACGAGATTAAAAGTATCCAAGCCTCGATGCTGGGGGCAGGGCCTGTAAGTTAGCACTGGAGAGAGTCTGAAAAGAGCCATCATGGCTTCCTGTACAACGTTGGGTCTCGGGACGAATCCGCTTCTCTCCAGTGAGCGCTCTCGAAGCCTATGAGCTCGACAGGTTACAGCCGACGTTCGGCAAAGTGACATCAATGATCGGAGCTTGAACCTAAACATCAAACTAGCAAGCCACTTCGGCGATTGCCGACGTCGTGAATTTCGGTCTCTACACTGGTGGTGGGTGCCACAAAATCAAGAGCTCGTCGCTGAAGGTAACGATGGTCAAAGGTGCGCGAAGTCGTCTATCTATGGAGAGGTTATGAGCTGACAGATCTCTAGTATACAAGCCCGGCAAGGTACGCTGGCGTCGTGCTCAATTAGAGCAACTCCTCTGAACATCTCTCTCTCCTCAGGTCGCTATCGTCCTCCAAGGACGTCAAGCCGGCCACAAGGTCGTCGTCATCAAGCAGCTCGATGATGGCTCAAAAGAGCGACCCTACCCCCACGCCATCGTCGCTGGAATTGAACGCTACCCCCGAAAAGTGACGCGCCGTATGGGTCAGAAGAAGGTTCAGCGGAGGAGCAAGGTCAAGCCTTTCATCAAGGTGCGTACGGGCGATTGCTTTGGATGAGATACTGGGTTGTTGAGCTTTCTGTAAACTCACCAGGTCATCAACTACTCCCACCTCTTCCCCACACGTTACGCATTGGAACTCGAAACCCTCAAGGGTGCCGTCACTGTTGACAGCTTCAAGGAGCCGTCGCAGCGGGAAGATGCCAAGAAGAACATCAAGAAGTTGTTGGAGGAGCGCTACACAAGCGGGAAGAACAAGTGGTTCTTCCAACCTCTGAGAGTACGTTTATCCCTCCGGTCTGACATGATCAGTGAAGCTGACTGCATTTCTAGTTCTGAGCCTTCTTCATCCTCTTATCCTTCGCACATTCAAAATGTATGCATTATGACCACATGCTATGACATTCCCATTCCCATGCGGCCATATTACTGAGCCAGGCTTGCCTCGAATTCGGGCGTTGCCAAAGAATCGTCTACCTGACCTCGACTTTGAACCCCCATTTTTTGCTCTCACAACTGCGAATGCCATGCCACCCGCCCAGTGTGCTGCGACGGTCCTCTCACTTCTTATCAGGTGCAATTATTATAGCCTTGATTCTTCGTTATCATATAAGCTTTGAACTTGAGTAAGATAAGAATGGAACGGCGGTGATCAATGTGACGAGTTGGTGAAGGAGACTGTACAACGCGCCCCTGAATTGTACAAAACGGGCTTGTCTTTGATTACATTCCTCGCACTCTTTTCTTTACTCCACAACGTCCTCCTCGTTCCCCCCCTTTCCCCGCCCTGCGATTTAAAGCTCATATTCGCGCTCTCTTCCTGTGGACCTTCACATTGCAGGCAAAACAATGAGGTTCAGAACGTTGGAAATCCGGTGGCACGACAGCAAACCGATCTCGTCCTGTGATTTCCAGCCCGTTCCATTCAAAAAAGCGCGTCCACCAGCAGGACAAGACCAGAACTATGCAAGCCAGTCGTATAAATTTGCTACAGGAGGAGAAGATAATCATGTTCGAGTGAGTACTTCTGGTTGAACACGGTCAAAACGCGTCTTAATTGGCCTTAGGTTTGGACCGTGCACCCCAACATCTTGCCAGCGAGCCTGGTCGAAACTAGCGTCGCACCCAATGGACCCCGACCTCCTCGCGTTGAATATTTGGCGACGTTGAGCAGGCACTCCGCCGCAGTGAATGTCGTGCGGTGGTCGCCCAATGGTGAGCGCTGTACTCTGGTTTGGCACGGTGGGAGGATCTAACAGATTGTCAAAGGTGAACTTATTGCATCGGCTGGAGATGGTGAGTATCCGTGTCCCCAATCGTTCCCTGACGGTCTTTAACACGATTACAAGACGGAATGATCATTATATGGGCCCCCTCGTCGAGTCCTCAGCCGACCACTTACGGCAGCGACCTAAGCCCGGAAGACCTGCAACACGAGAAGGAATACTGGAAACCAAGAATAACGTTCCGATGCACGTCTATGCAGGTCTATGACCTGGCGTGGAGCCCCACTGGAGAGTATGTTATCGCCGGAAGTACGGATAATACAGCGCGAGTTTTCAACATGGATGGTGCGTCATATACCCAGCTCCCTCAACCATGGGACTAAATATGCTGCAACCACAGGCAAATGCGTCTGGGAAACTGTTGAACATTCACACTATGTCCAAGGAGTTGCCTGGGACCCGTTAAACGAATACGTTGCAACACAGAGTAGCGATCGCTCTATGCATATCTACCGACTTTCCACCAAGAACGGCGCCTTCGAAGCTCATGCTGTCGGAAAGAATACTCGCTTGCCACATCGACATAGCCGCACGCCCAGCGCTCACGGACACAGTACTAGTCGTCCGAGGCTCTTCCAACGGGAGTCGACCAGCGACATCGAGAGTTTCGCAGATGATCTACCCAGTGCCAGCGGTTATGGAAGCGATGTTGCTCCTCCAACGCCAGCCATGTCCTCCGCGAGCGTGCCTTCTGCCGCCATGTTCCCGCCTCCCATCGAAGCATCGTCGAGAAGGTCGTCGTTTAGCGGTTCCAACGCACCAGGATCTCCCTCGACCTTCAGCCGTTATGGGAGGTCACCTTCACCTATGCCCCCGTTACCTGCCATCCGCAGCCTACCTCCAAACTCTTGGACTTCGGTGAAACTTTACGGAGATGAAAGTTTCACCAATTTCTTCCGAAGGTTAACGTTCAGCCCTGATGGCGGTTTGCTTCTCACACCGGCTGGGCAGTTTGAAGATCCTTCTGTCGTTCCTACTCCGAGCAAGCAATTTGTGAGAGACGACGGTTCACCGCCAACCCGAGGACGCAAGGGAAAAGCGTCTGTGCCGAATGATGGACCGTCTTCCTCGATGGGTGGAGGTGGTGCCTCAGCTACTTCCTCCTCGGCCTCGTCCGTATACGTATATTCCCGTGCGAACTTTGCTCGCCCGCCAATTGCCCAGCTTCCCGGTCACAAGAAGGCTAGCGTCGCAGTTCGCTTCTCTCCTATACTTTATGAACTTCGGCCGAGCGTGGACGGAGGAAATAACACAGAGACCAAAACAGCTGCGCTTGAGAGTGGAGGGCTTGAGGGTGCCATGGATGTGGACTTGGTGGGACCAACACAGAGTTTGTCAATTGGTGCGGAACCTCTTGGTAATGGCTCGCTTGCGACCCCCCAGAAGACACCCCAAGTCTTACCAACGACTATCGCCTCCCCTGCTCCTAAGCTCGCGCTTTCAACCAGTAACAATGGGAGTGGCGCTGTGAGAGCTTCGCCAGCGCTGTCGCCTATGGACTTGCGGCCCCCAACACCTGCGGCGTCCAATCCTCCTACACCTGCTCCCTCGAGCTCGTCTCACCACCATCAACACCAACATCATAGTCACACTCCGCACACTCCCCAGACAGGATCTATCTTCGCCCTCCCATATCGGATGCTCTATGCGGTGCTTACCAAGGACACCATCAGCATATATGACACTCAACAAGCTGGGCCTGTCTGTCTTCTCACCAAGCTTCATTATGATGAATTCACAGACGTCAGCTGGTAAGTTTTCTTCAATGAGGACCAGTTTCCCGGAACTGCGAAATTAATTCATTCATTTTCTGTTTCAGGTCACCCGACGGCCAAACTCTAATGCTCTCAGCACGGGATGGCTACTGCACGATTATCATCTTTGACGAAATTTTGGCAGCGCACCACACTCAGCAACATGCACTCCAAATGCAGTCAATAGCGCATCACAATTTCGTCCCACTACTCGCGCCGAGCCTCTCAGCTTCTTCTTCAACGGCGAATAATGGTGCTCCCCAGATTTCTGGAGTAACGCCCGCTGCTACGCCTGCTTCTGCGAACGTGGGGTTGCCGCCCTTTGCTGTTGCGCCTCAGGTACCGAAGAAGAGGACGGAGCCACCGTTGACGCCGGCTGCCAGCGTGGATGGGAGTGAACAAGCTTCGTATTTCGCGGGTCCTTCTGGATCCATGTCTACATCTGCTTCGGTACCCGCTTCAGCAGGTGTTAGCAGTGATGCTGCTGGTTCGGAAGCAGGTGGGCAGTCGCAAGCGGCGCAGGAACCGCCGAAAAAGAAACGAAGGGTCGCTCTAACGAGGGTGGGGGATTTGGGGAGTGCATAGTAAGTAAATACGGTGTCTGGAGATCTCATGTTTCTTCCTCCTTTCTATTCCCTTTTTTTCCCCGCTTTTCTACGTGCAACCACTGGCACCTGAAGTACTCGTCAGCCGAATTGGACACTCCCCTTCCTCCATTCTCGATTTTTGATTCACGCATTTAGTTTCAGTTAGTTCTGTTCCATGTTTATAAATCGCTCTGTTGCTACCTCTACCCTACCGTACTCCGTATACTGTACTAGTTTTGTTGAATGGGTTTCCTCTCTCTTATGCCTATTTGTTACCACCATTACCACTACCTAGTTTGCTGGTATCCATCCATCACCCCCGTATTGAGCGTTTCCTGTCTTCCCGCGTGTTGATTCATCGATTCATCTCCATCTAGCCTATTTTCGTGTATTGAAGTTGTTCTCTAGTATTATGCTCAGCTTACCACCCCCCTTTTGGCTCGTCAATGAGTCGCTATATCGAGGCGTAAGAGCGCGCAAGTGAGTGAGTTATGTCCGGCCATGGAGAGGAGGTTTTTTGGGATGCAGTGCTCTGGAGCTGCATCACTGTTCAGGTCCTTGCCTTAAAAAGCCGAACGTACTGTCACCGTCATCAAGCATTCGTGGATTATAGATACACATCGTAAGAGGTAAAGAAGGAGAGGAGTAAGGATATGGAATAAAGGGCGATATGCGTGGATCATCGCAAAGCACTCGTTCGAAGATTGCTCGTCGAGTTCCATAACGTCTCGCCCTCCTTCAACTGCAACTCCTCATTCGAATTTTGGTTTTGACCCATGACGATAGCCATATCCGCTTTACCCTTTTTCAAAATCTTCGTAAGGTGCGCCAGGCCTGCTTGCTGTTCCTTCAAAACCTGTGGAAAGGGAAGAAGGTGAAAGGGTAAGCATAAGGTCCGGCATACAATAACGAAAGCTGACCTGGATAATCTGAGCCATCCCCTCCTCATCCACAACTGCCCACTCCCCATTCCCACTCCGCCCTCTCTCAATCGAAGCATTAACCGCCCCCAATAGCGCCCACAGCTCATTCAACTTGGCCTTAACCCTCCCCTTCCTCAACTCATCCTCGATCTCCTCCAGCTTACTCCTCAACTGCTCTTCCTCCGGCCTAATAGCACTTGACCTCACAGCCGGTATCATCAAATGTAAATGCTGTATGAGCGTAAGGAGACGGTGGGTTATCTGAGTTTGGAGTGTCGTAGCGCGTTGGAGGCGGGAGACGTTGGAGACGGAGTGTCGTGAGGCGAGGGTTTCGAGTCGGGTTTTGAGGTCTTTGAGCTTTTGTTGGTGGTCGTCGGCTTGTTTGCTTTGTGCTTCGACGCGTTCACGGATGTCGTCGAAGCCTAGAGCGACGACTGGGACGAAACTGGTTGAAGAGAGTGAGTGAGAATGAGTTGTAGGGGTGATGGTGTAAAGAGCGTAAGTACCATGATGGGTCAGGATTCCCTTGAACAGCTTTCTCCCACATCGCGTCGTTCAGAACGTTGCTTGGTCGTCCGTACAGGTTCACTTGGTTCGGGTCGACGAGGTTGTAGAACGGATGCTGAAATTAAACGATCAACCATCTATACGCAACAGCATTTTAGAATTGGACACTGACCTGGAAACGACACTGGGGCGAAGCAGGGTTCCACGCATTATATATCGCCTCAATATTCTCCGTCAACTTCGAATACTGAGTCTGCGCATCATTGACGCTTGGATTCGACGACACATTGGATCTTGAGGGCAACAAACTGCTCGCACCCAACGTCGACGTCCCCAACGCACTGGTACCAAGTGTGGTTCTATTCCCAAACAACGACGTTCCAGCAGTGTTGGCTGTTGATTGGCCAAAGAGACCACCACCCTGTTGTTGCTGTTGTTGCGGCTGCTGCTGCTGCTGTTGTTGTCCGCCAAACAGATTTCCGGTGGTCGATCCAAAAAGACCAGTCCCGGCTGGTTTTGGAGCGGTACTCCCAAACAACCCTCCTCCAGCGGCGTTTGGCTGCGTTGTAGTGCTGCCAAAGAGGCCTCCACCTGTAGTACCTGTCTGGGTGTTGGCCGTCCCAAACAGACCTCCACCCGTGGCAGGTTGTTGAGTTGTAGTCGACCCAAACAGGCCTCCGCCTGTGGTAGGTTGCTGTGTGGTGGAGGCTCCAAACAGACCACCTCCAGCTGCAGGTTGCTGCTGCTGGTTGGTAGCTGTAGTCCCGAACAGGCCGCCACCGGTGGTGCCAGTGGTGCCAGTGTTGCCGCCGAAAAGACCTCCGCCTGTCGTTCCACCAGCAGTCGCGTTTTGAGTATTGCCGAAAAGACCCCCTCCTCCTCCAGTTGCACCCGTGTTCCCGAATAGACCTCCACCACCTGTCGTGTTCGTCGCGGTGTTCCCGAAGAGACCTCCTGTTGCAGCTGGCTGTTGTTGCTGTTGCTGCTGCTGTTGGCCTGTGTTTCCGAATAGACCACCAGTATTGGTGGTACCAGTGTTGCCAAAAAGACCTCCTCCGGTCGTTCCTGTCGTGGTACTGGGGTTGCCAAAGAGACCACTGCCGCCAGCCGCCCCCGTCGTGGTATTGGTGTTGCCGAAGAGACCACCGCCGCCAGTCGTCCCCGCCGCACCAGTATTACCGAACAATCCACCACCAGTCGTTCCTCCCGTATTCGCACCACCGCCGAAAAGACCTCCTCCAGTCGTACCTGCCGTAGTCGTTCCACCACCAAAGAGGCCTCCGCCTCCCGCAGCAGGTGTTGCACCTGTATTGGCCGCTGTGTTCGTGGTCGCGCCAAATAACGAAGGTTGGGTAGGTTGGGCCTGAAGTGGTTGGGCGGTCCCTCCTCCGAATAAGGATGTTGTAGGCTGGGTTGCGCCTTGGGTCTGTTGAGCCCCAAAGGGACTGGGTTGGGTTTGCTGCTGCTGTTGGGTATTCGTCCCAAAGAGCCCTCCACCACCACCTGTATTCTGGGTGGTGTTGGTCGTCCCGAATCCTCCAAACACGGACATGATGGTTTGCTTCGAGCTAGATCTACCTTGAATTCAAGATCAGTTGACATCTTGTTGGTTCTTGAAGAGGACAACGTACCTGCTTTGACGCAGATTCAAGTCTACCCTGTCGTTATACCCACCACTGGTGGTTGGAGGTTGGTGGCTTAGGCAGGGGTGCCCATTGATTCAAACCTCGCGGATTGTTGCAGCGCGTCGTTTTGGCATGTTTGGTGCAGGTCCCTTCAACGCTTCCATCTACTATTGAACGGTTTTAAAACAAGACTCTACGACGGAAGGAAAATGCAAGGGTGAAGAGGTGAATGGAAAAAATCAATCGTCCATCGCGACTCCTCAGTCACTAATTGTGAGGTTTTTCCAAGCATGTTCAATAATATTATTGAGCAGGGTTTATCACGGCACAGGTTTGGAGGGCTACAATTTTTTCCCTCCTTTTTTCAGTCAGATTATCCTCACAGCTGTTGGAAAGCCGCCGTTGTGGTTCTACAAAACTTGGGTCGCCATGAACAAAGCAGCTTCGGCGTCTTTCCCAGGGCCGTATTTGGTCTCGGCAAACAACGATGAACTGCTTTACCTTTCACCTTGAGGCGAGCTTGAGCACATTCTTGCCCAGCAACCAACTTATCATGCAATAGCCATGTCGTCACCATCCTCAATAGCATCCAGCTCCAACGACAATGTGCCTCCTTCCCGACGGCCACAACCACCACAACAGAGATCAGTGACACCCACACCTCAAGAGCCACCACTCTCAACAACTTCTGAACCCCCACGGTTTCACAAAGGTGGCAGGCATGGGCGTCACAAACTTAAAGGGCGAGGTGGTGCAAAACCTCCTGCTCGGCGTAAAAGCAGCAGCAGCCTAAGCAGTCTTTCTGACCTCAATCCCGATTCGACGATGGACGACTCTACGGCTCGTGATGATACCCAACAGTCATCGGAACCTAGTCCTACCACTGCTGGGTCTGCTGCTATCTCCGAGAACCCTCCACGGCCGAATCCCGGTGACAGTATGGACGTGGATCATCCACCTCCTGCCACAACGACCATGGATTCACCGACACAGACACCTCCGACAACACGCAGCTATAACTTTAGGCAGAGAGGGAACGGACGAAAGCAAGGAGGGCGGAACAACCAAAATCAAAATCACTCAAAGACCACCGCTACCAACAATACCCAAGGCTCTCAAAAGCGGGGAGGCAAAGCAGGCGGCACCGCCGGGGTGAAGAAAACTTATGGGCAACTGAACAACGCTAACCCTCCAACGTCGAACTCGTCAAAATTGAATCGCGTTCGGTCTATAACGAGCTCGACGAATAATACTACATTGCCGGGACAGCGTCATGGTATGCCCATTGTCTCGACATGGGATATCCCACCTCCGATACCACGGAACCAGCAGCAGCAGCAACAAAAGCCCGAACGGCCTACATGGGACCACTATACCAATCGTGAGTATCTTCTGCAGGGCTGATGAGCAACCGTTCAAAGAACGAATGTCAAAGCTAACCTTATCTTTGTAGTATCACTGGACGACCTCGACCGCGCGAAAGACCTCGTCCTGGACCTACTTGGCTGGGGCGTCCAGCCGCAATACCTTCTCGAGGCCGGAGTCTCTGCAGAGCTCATCCATCGAGTCTTTACAGATTTAAATTTGCGGTTACCGCGTGACTTTGTTCCGCCCCCACCGACTCCGCATTCGCCTCAGGCGCCGTTGGCTATGGCTAGATGATCATGCAGTGGATATTCGGACGTTGACACTCTCGATGGAGGTCCATCGTCGGTCCACCTTGTTGCCCAAGCTTTAGTGCATGGAATCATCCAGCCAGACCAGCTTTTCCCCCGCGATTCCTGTTCGTAACTGCTGTTCCTCACTCCGACCTGAACTCTCATCCCTAACCTGCCGATCGAGGGAGTCCTTAGTCCCTCCACCCTCGTCTCTGTCACATCCCACATCATCACCCTCATCTCAATTACAACCTCGTTTTGTGTACCTCTCTCTCTTACTCTCTCTGGGTCCTAGGATATGTATCAACAACAACCACATCTGCGATACCTACCACATTCTATTTTCTCGCATCATGTCACTCACTCACTTGTCGGTTCGATATCTAGTCTTCAGCATTAGCACGATCCCATCTCTCTGTCCTTGGTCTCCGTTGAATCTCATCCTGTTGTATGTGTGTACAGTGTACTCTCCAACCCAACGTGGTCCCACGAACAGAATTATTACAAGTGGTATGCGCACACCTAAGGACACTGAGGCCTGGTTCGAGCGGTCCTGTTGCATGAGCGTTGTCGGCTATGAGATGCTGGAGGAGCTCCGGTCTGGGAGAAATCCAAACAACTCCGGGTTGTACTGGAATCTAGCTCGGAGAGTCAGTCCAGGCAGAACGAACGCTAGCCATGGATGCAGAAGACATTCACAATGGAGTGACCCTTAGCCGTCAGTCACTCGTGTACTCGGCATGTTCGTTTACTCCATATTATTGCACTCGTAGGGGGGATGGGATAGATGAATATCGGGTGGTTATTCATGTTGGCGGAGACGGGAATAAGGAATGTACTACGAAGCTTGCGTCTACGAATAATGAAGATGTTGGGGCCTCCTCCGAGTCGTCTACTATTATCACGGCATTTACAAAGCACTGGCACCTGTAAATCGAAAAATGGAATGGTGAGTATACATACATTGGCGGAAGGATGAATAGGCAATGCGGATGGCGGGAGGGAGGAAGGAAGGAAGAGTAACGCACCAGTGATAATGTCGACGAGCTCGTTCGTGATGGCAGCCTGGCGACCACGATTGTATTGCATCTGGAGGGAAGCAATCATATCGGTAGCGTTCTTGGAGGCATTGTCCATGGCGTTTCGTCTGGTAAGCGATTGAGTAATCAGTAATCAATTAATGAAAAGGGCTCCTCCATGGCAAAAGGAATTGCAGGAAACGGCAACGCACCGTGCACTCTGCTCGCAAGCGTGACCCTCGACGAGGGCAGCGTAGATGGCGTTGGCAAGCGAGAACTCGGCGAGGTCCTTGGTGGCATCGTCCTCGTTCTCATAAGCCTTGAAGGCATCTAGCAAGCAGAAGTGAAGTGGAGAAAGTCCGTCAGTGAACGCGACACGAGGTACCTAACCGAGAACACGTACCGGACTCCTTCAAAGCCTCCTCACCCTGCACAACCATAGCAGCAGGAGCATACGAGATAGCCGACACGAACTTGTTGTACACAAGCACGACCGAATCGTACTTGACACCGCTCTTGGTGATCAAGTCCGCTACGGCAGCAGCATCCGCGAAGGTGGGGATGTCACGACCGATTTGGTTGAAGGTCATGCTGAAGTTGGAGCCGTAGGTACGGACGAGCTGATTCTTGGACTTGTCACCAATGACAGCGATGGGGGAGGCGGGGTCGACCGACTTGTCGTTTTCGAGTGGGGACTCGACGTCGTTGGCGAGAGCGCGGCGGGTCGCTTTGGACACGGAGGAATGGATACCGCCGCAGAGACCCTTGTCGGAGGAGACGACGATGAAGAGTTTGTTGGCTCCGGCTTTGTCGCTGGCGTGTTCGAAGACCTCTGTAGCAGATATATAAGTTTTGTTCAGCCAATTGACAGGAGGTGAAGACACGCACCAGCATTGGCCAAACCGTATTCCTTTCCAGCGTTCATTGCTCGCTGGGCCTTGGCCAGCTTGGTCGAGGCAATCATTTTCATCGACTATAGAGCAAAAATTCACGAATATTCCCTCAGCTACAGCTCCGGAACCTGCAACACCAAGAAGGACATGCCTTGGTGATTTTCTCGATGTTTCGCACCGACTTCAACCGCAACTCGATTTCACGGAGGGTGGCCATGTTACGCGCACCAGTGGGGGCAGCACCAGGTGCGACGGCGGCGCGCGATGCAGCGCGGACAAGGCTTTGACGAGCAAGCATCGTGGAGAACGGGGACGACGACGAGGAGAAGGAGGAGAAAGGGGAATTTGGGTTTACTCTGCCTGCCAGCACAAAATCGGGCACACTCGGCGTCCTTTTTCCCACGGGGCCTGCAACTGACAAGGGATCAATTGATCAGTTTATCTCATCGTCGAGTCAATTATTCAATTATTCTTGACCACCACCACCATGGCCTCAGAGGAACCACTGTTCGACCCTTCGCTCAAGAAGAAGAAGAAAAAGGCCGTCGCCTTCACTGAAGACCCCCTCGGCGCAGATGCAGATCCCACACAACCTGCCCCAGAGACCATCGACAACACCACCATCAACGGTGAGGCAGTTGACTTGGGGCCCAAGACTGCCCATGAGGCCGTCGAGTCCGCAAAATCCAAGGAAGGCGATGACGAGTTCAAGGCTATGTTTGGCGATGTGAAGAAGAAGAAAAAGAAGAAGGAAATTCCTCTTGATTTCGTACGTCTCACTCGCTCGTGCGGTCCATATATCTTAGGAGCTGACCGACGATACAGGGAGATGATTCGGGAACAGCTACACCCACTGCTGCGGCCGACGGAGGAGCTGCACCAGCCGGCGATGATCTCGACTTTGGCGATCTCAAAAAGAAGAAGAAGAAGAAGGCCAAGGCCACTTTCGATCTTGACGCGTTTGAGAAGGAGCTTAATCAGTCGAAAGCCAAGTCTGGAGAGGACGAGGATGACGAAGAGGTTCCTGACACAACGCATCTCGATAACGTTGACGAGGCTGAGCTCGGCGATGACCCCTTCGCTCAACCAGATGCTCCCTCAGGCATCGATGCTGGTACCGAAGCTTGGCTCAAGAGCGATCGTGACTACACATACCCCGAGGTTCGTTTTTACTTGATCGTTTGCAGCATTCCATTTATTGATCGCATGATATAGCTCTTGACCCGATTCTACAACTCTCTCCACGCCGCCAACCCTTCTCTCCTCTCCGCGACTTCGAGAAAACGGTACACCATCGCTCCACCACAGCTGTTCCGAGAAGGAAACAAAAAATCTATCTTTGCCAACGTTACCGAGATTTGCAAGAAGATGCACAGGCAGGTCAGTAGCTCTTTCGCCGCCTTCATTTGGTGAGGAATACATCGCTGACTCGTTATGCACAGCCCGAACACGTTATCCAATTCCTCTTCGCCGAAATGGGTACAACTGGAAGTGTCGATGGTGCAGGCCGCCTCGTTATCAAAGGTCGTTTCCAACAGAAACAGATCGAAAACGTTTTGCGACGATACCTTGGTACGTTTACCAACCATCCCGTCCCCCGTCTACCTCCAACCTCCACTAATCGATCACTGACTCTACCCTCTCTCCTATTTCTAGTCGAATACGTTACTTGCAAGACCTGCAAATCACCCGACACCCTTCTCACGAAAGAGAACCGTATCTTCTTCGTCGCTTGCGAATCGTGCGGAAGTAGACGATCCGTCAATGCTATCAAGAGTGGTTTCCAGGCCCAGGTCGGAAAGCGCAGCAAGAACAAGACTGGTTGATCAACGTCGCTCTGCTGCATGTACATACGAGCTGTTTTATTGTCGTACATTCGAGATTTCGCCAAGCTCTTCCATATTTTGATTTCGAGTTCTTGGGGTGGTCTACCTTACCCAGATGCCCAGATGCTGGGATCTCTTGAGTCGACATCCGGTGGACTCTCAGCTCATGTACAGCGTTTCGTCCGCCAAAAGCGAATGTATCATTCAGGAAATACGGGAGCTCCGTAACTACCCATAATGAAACTCCAGACTGGCATCGGAAAGAAAAAAAAAAAAAAAGAAAAGAAAAGAAAAAAAGAAAAGGTCTAGTCTAGGGGTTTTCTGGGGGTTAGACAGATAGACAAGCAGTACTTAAGATACTATAGAAGCTACAGGTGTTATCAATACACTGGCAAGGATATATTAATAAAAATTGACGTGCAAATGCAATGAAAACGAGTGTCTGAGGGTCAAAATGAAATAAAACACAATTTAAAAGTCGGGTGGTAGGACGGGGGTTTGGGGGTGACACGGGTGGGAGGAAGGCAAGAAAAAAAGAGGAAACCACCCAGTTGGATGGGCGGAAGAAAGAATAAGTACTAAAAATGCAAAGACTGTGTTGAAAGTAAATAGTAGCTTGCGAAAACATGAGAGCAAAAATATGCCGTGTATGGATGCGGATGGTGTGTATAAGGCGATGCGGACGATGATGATGTGCGATGCAAAATGCAATGCGGGGGTTGGATAGGTTATTAGGAAGTTGCGAGTCCGATGTGGTGAAAGTCCATGTAGAAGCCAATTGGATACTATACAATGGAATGCCAAACGAGCGATGTGATGAAACGAATGCTGGAGTTTTGAGTTTGCCAAAAGAGGGGATGGCAACGAATTCGCCAATTGATTGCTTGACTTTTGCTGCGTGTATAAGCTGACTTTGAAGGGGTCGCATAATTCGGATAGAGGCACTGAACACGAGGAGGTTGTTGACGACGAAGACGACGAGTGAGGCCGACGTAGAAGGCAGAACGAGAAACACCATCTTCTCTCCGATTAAATAGCAAAGAGGGCGAGAGTCGAAAAGAACGGTTGCCGGTAAGAGACGAAGACTAGAATGTGAAAAGATGTGGAGGTAGGCCGAAGAAAGGAAGGGCGGAGAAAGGCGATGAAGAGGAAAGGGAGCGAAGGAAATAGAATGAGGAAGGGAGGTCAAAAAAAGAGGAGGTCGAAAATTCGCGTTCATCCGCAAGAGGGAAACCTTGCGTCCTGCGTTGGTGGGTATCCGGAGGGAGAAGCCGAGAGACGAGGTTCAGGACCGCTGAGGGAGAAGAAAGTCGGAAGGAAGCAGGAGAGACGGAAGAGAGGCTTTCATAGTGGAGAAGAAAGACGTCGGTCGGATTGAGGCGGAGTCCATTCCATCGAGACGGAGAAGGAGAAGAAGCGGAGGACAAGAACAGAACGCGATATTGTACAGGATAGGAAGGAGAAGCGAAGAAAGCGGAAGGGGTACCGGAGAAGGGCAAAGAAAGGGAAGAGGCTCAGGAAGAGGCATATGGGTGGAGCTGGATGATGGCCGCATTATGACCTTCCTTGTCGTCAGTATATCGGTGTCGTCGTCGTCAATTGTAGGCTCTGTTCACTCAGGGAAAGGGACCAGGAAAGTCGAGGAAGCCATGGCCGTTGAAGCTTCCACCCATACGCGCCGGCCTTGAATCTGCTGACACTGCCCTGCGGTGAAGGTTGCTGGTCGCACCAAGGCCGATGGGGGAGCCGCCGCTCAGATATTGAGGTCCAGCAGCGCTATTGAACCCACTACCACTAGCCTCAGTGTTGAAATCCGCGCCGAACATAGTGAAGTCGAAAATCCCATCTGGAGAGGTGTCTCCGGCCTGAAGGGATCCAATGCACTCCTCGATTGTGTAGGGGCCAACGAAGGGCACACCTGACAAGTTGTTCCCGCTCGGCATAGCCAAGAAACGAGACATCTCGAAGTTGTGGTACTCGACGACGTTGGTGACCACTTCGCCCGTCCCAATGGCAGTGATGTCGCCGAACAATGCTTCCTGGTCAAAGCTGCCGTTAATAAGCGACTGAACCGGACTCTGGGGGACGAATCCACCATTGCTCGAGTCGTAGAACGACATAGATGAGCCGGAGGGGTTGAGGGACATCGGGGTGCTCATTGATGGGGAAGGTGGAATCTTCGTCGAAATCGGCGGTGACTCGGCGGGGAGAGAATACTGCTGACTGCCCGTGGACCTTGAACGAGGCCGAGAGATCTGAATCGGCGTGCTGTTGGAAGGCGATGCATTCCAAGGACTCAACAACTCCGGGCTTCCCATGGCAGGCTGACTGAAGGACCCTTCCATCCTGTCGGAGTCAAGGACGGGGTGGACAGCAATGGTTGGCGAGCCGATCTTGACCGGTGTCTGATGTTCTGACGAGTTCATACTCCTGCTGCGGGAGCTAGTTGACGGAATACTGCCCTGGCGGGACCTGTCCTTGCGAGAAGTGCTCGGACGGCGCACGGGTGGGATGGTCCTATACTTCTCGCGCTCGCTGTCGGGGCCTGTCGACCTGTCCTTTGATACGACACTCTGTCGCTTCTCGATAGCCGGCTTGAGCTGTTCTTCAACTAGGGCTCGAAGGATAGACTCGATGTTCATGGCGCACTGCCAGGACTTCCCAATCTCGCGAAGATACTGCATTAGCAGCTTGATCGAGTCGATGCAAGTCTTCAACTCCTTCTGTGCCACACGGATGCCAGAGGTTGCTTGGACACCTGACAATAGGAAGACAGTTCCGGCGGCAAACAAAGGCTGCATAAGGGTGATCGGGCAGTATCGAAGGGTGTAGAGTTGGCGCCAGACAGCAAGGAGGTCCATGATATGCTCCGCAGCACGGCGGCACAACTAAGGTGATGTTAGTATTGGCTCTGAGGCAACGTGGTCTTGGACTCACCTTGGAGTGATCGATCGCCTTGTCAGAGCTGTGGATGACCTTAGGGCATCGGTGGAGGTAGGGTCTGTGGAGCAGAATGAACTGCCACCAATACGCCATATGAAGCATCAGTTTGTGAGGGGTCGCAGCAAACTTATTCTTCGGCGTCAGGTCCACGTCAGGATGCAAGGTTGACTTCCAGGTGTTCAACTGCAGACTGATCAGGCGTTAGATACCAGATTCGAGTGGGAGCGGAACTAAGAACGTACTCGATGTCTGTGATCATTTCGTCAATAACGGATTGGCGCACACGGGTTTTGTTGATGCCGTTGCTGTGAAGTGCCAGCGGTTAATGAGAGGTTAATGTAGAAAGTTAGTGCCTTACACGACGTTCATGATTCGACGGGCAATGACGAGCAGCTCGCATGTAGTCGCAAACGTCTTCGAAAGGAAGTTGGGTTGCGTTGGCACACCAGGGTGGGTAAACGGAAGCTGGTCGAGCTCTGAGTCGACGAACGGGACAGGCATGTCCCTGAACTCCGACTCGGATGGAGCACGAACGCAGAAATCCCTTCCAACGTACAGAGACCAATTGACGTCCTGTGCAAAGGTAGTCCAATAGGTCCAGTAGCGATCGAGTACGTCGGTCTCCTCAATGAGGCCGAGTTTCACCCATTCGGAGGTGTCTATGTCAAGACCGACTGAAAGGACTTGGTTAAGATGGCGCTGTATGCGGAGAAATGAATGCACTTACGAGCTTGACTCATCCGGGCGGCCATGCCTAGGAGGGATAAATGTCAGAAGGTGCAGGTACGTTCCTGTCAGAAGAAATGCTCGTACCAAAATACATGAACCCCAGAGTCTGGTCCCCCTGGGACGAATGAAAGGTGGCTATGATCGCAAGAGCGCTTACTGAGCAGAGGTTGGGTTTAGAGCACTCCGTCTCAAGGTGCTTCTTGGCCTCCTCTGCAAAGTATTGACGGGCCTTGTAGTCTCGAACAGCCGGGTCGTCCAAAAAGGCTAGACCCAATGCAAGCAATGCGTTGTGCAACATTGGGGAGTAGTGGGTAGTCTTGGGTGGCGTTTGTCCTTTGGGGACGCTCAAAGCCCGGACCATGTCGCGCAGGAAGAGAGGGGGGACAACCCTCAGGCACCATGAAGTCAGGAACTTGAATAACAGGTCGAGAGCCCTGATAGTCGGTGAAATGAGCTGCTGTGCAATCAGGAAGGAAGTGCTGTTGAGCTTACCTATCGTGGCCCCTCCGGTCCAGAGGGACCGCCTTTGGAAGATATCTCGCCCAATCCAGATCAGGATTGTAGTGAGAGTCGTCTACACCGTCAAGGAGCAGGACATATCTGTCATCCGGATTCTCCATGATGGCTGGGAATCGTGAAGGGATATTTTGGATGTTGATAGGGCGGAATCTGAACACTGAGGTGCTGCCGTAGGTGATCAGGCCTCCGCCCTCGAGGAGCTACAGGTAACGTTCAATGCACGTCAGGATCGTCGAGGTAGTAGTCGTCGGTACCCACTCACCGTCAACCTTTGAATCGGCGCAATCAATCCATGGATAGACTGGCTCTCAACATCCATGGCCTCATCTTCGTGTCCGCCATAGTCGGTTGGATCTACGTCGTCTAGAGGGGTCTCCATGTCTTCAGGACGCCGGTGCAAGTAAGCGCTGTCGGCATTGCCGCCATGTTCTCGTCGACAACGTTCAACTTCGGATTCGAGGAATGCTGAGTATTCTCTGAGCGCATCGTTCCGCTTCTTGAGAGATTCAACGAACGCTTCGTTCGTTTTCTTGCGTAGCGGTGTGCCGTCTTTCGACCATGAACACTGTTGATGATGATGGTATCAGTTAGACAGTGAAAAGGAAAGATTACCGCGCGGGTCGACGACGACTTCATGACTCACCTCACTTGGACGATTCGAGTTCTCGCAGGTAGAGCACACAGGTCTCTTACCGTCGCACCGAACTTTCCTGAAGGAGCGAACACAAATGCGTTACTACATGATACACTACTCTAGCTATCACAACTAGGCTTACTTCGTTCTGCAGGCGGTACAAGCTTGTTGCACATACGTACCTCGGCCTCTTGGTTGAGGCCCTACGAGCTGAAGCTGTCGATCTGTGCAGGTTTGGGGAAGGTTGTTTGCTGAATCCATCGGTGAACGATGGTGTCGCGTACGATGGTGGGTAGTAGGTTCAATGACTAGGATACTTGAAATTGCTGATGGTGATATTGGTGGTGCTTATTACGGCTGATTGGATATGAGTCAGAAAGGGAAAATACAGTATGAATCTGATGAAACCATATGAGCTCCTCCACTTTTAAGTACTGGCGAGGCTGATGGCGGTCTGAAAACGGACATGCTTCTTCCCGGACTTTCCGAGCTCTGGAGGCTGCTGACGACCTGCTTTGGTGATAGAGGTCCACAGCACTGGACCGGAGCGCTTGTTAAGCGCCAGTCTAAAACGTGTACCGAGATAAGACCTATGTCGATCTATCGAACAGTCCCCGAATGGACGTGGCTCAGATCTGGGCACCCTTCTGGGTCAAAGCTGTTGAAGACATATTGCCAAAAGAGTGGTCTATGGAACGCAGCAGCCGTGGGTGCTATCTGCGCTGGGAACTGACGACAGTCACCGCAACTTGAGCCTAAGAATGGACACAGATTGGTTGCAGTTTCAACCATAGAGCTTGAATTCAGGTCTGACCGTCACAGAGCCACGTTGAGTGACGATAAGTTGGAACTTGAGCCACCGGTTAGCTGACAACAGTTAGCGCTATGCAGTCAACGTTGATCTGGCAATGATCATACAGCATTGCCTGAGCAACCCGGAGTGTCAGATAACGACTCCCGGTCATTCAGATCCATGCAGATGCAACTCCCCGTAATATCAGGCAGTCGGTGACGTCCCCACTGTTTGCAACTTCACGGAGCAGTTCGCCGAGACACCCAATGCGGGCTTACGGATTCATTGCAATTTGCGATAAGCAGCACGAGGCTTATCTTTGTGGAGGAATGTAGGAAAAACAGCGTACGTAGTTGGACGTCGCCAAAAGATGCCATGGCTCAAAAGGTTGAGCCAGGCCGCCAATCATAATCATATGAGTGCCTGTTCAAACGGTGGGATTGTGCTGGGTGCACGGGTTCTTCTTCGCTTTGTCCGCACGGGTGAGGCTAAGAGGCCAGAGAAGCGTTTGCAGGAGGGGAATGGGGGGAAGGTGTCGGTGGCGAATGTCTTCTCAGGAAATTGCATGAAGTTCGTTGTGGTTATTATGCAAACGAGTCGAAATATTACAATGGCCTTGACCATAAATCTAATGTAGCTCTAGACCACCTGTATAGTAATTGTTTAGGACAACCAGTTGCGGAGACAAGGCTGAAGACTCACCCTCGGCGCCAACGAGACTATTTTTGACCATCCCTTCAACCGCAAATCCGCATTGACAATTCCACCAATGCGTGTTCCAAGCATTTCACGCTTGTTGTTCAGCAGAACGGCAGCATTGTCGTCGAAACGAACATATGTTCCGTCAGGCCGACGGACCTCTTTTCTGGTTCGCACAATGACAGCCCTCCGTACGTCTCCCTTCCTAACTTTGACAGCATTCACAGAGGCCTGTGTCGCAGCGGAAACTGGGCGAGCACGCTTGACGACACAGACGATCTCGTCTCCGACGGATCCGACGCCGTTGTTGACCTTATTCTTCAGAATATTCACGCATTCCACTAGAAGAGCCCCGGAGTTGTCGATGACCTGTACGTAGTGAGTTGGGTTCAAACATGAGAGGGACTGGTTCTACGAACATTTAGGGTGCTTTTGAGACCAATCATGGTTCAGGCCAGCCAGCTCTACGTGCTCTGTATACGCCGGCAACGGTGAGGAGGTATGAGAGGAGGGCGGAGAAACGGTGCTGGCGAGTGATGGAATTGGAAAAGCGAGAACTCCCACGCCCGCTTGAACGTCAATAATGCCCCAGGCTCACCAGTGAACCGCCTAATCTTCTTCCCCTTCCACCACCCCCAACTCCCCCCAGTGCCCCACCAGAATGCCTCTGTCGCGTCGTGGAAGTGGCAGCGTTGCATTGCCAGGTGGACAGCACCTCGCGATGCACACACGGACGCAAGATGAAGAGCCTCTCCCGCACGCCACAAAGAGGTAAAGTGATAACAAGTTTCCACACGACATCGTTAGATTTTGCTCAATGAAAGCCATATTAAAGGACTATGGCCGACCATCTCCGACGACTTGAAAGCCTGTGAGCGATGCACGACTGAGACAACGATCGCGTACATCCAATCTAATCAGTGGTTCAACCCGGTCCAGGTTCACGTTGACCCCTCAGAGAATGAGAATGATTACTCATTCGTTCGGAGAGACGTTAGATGCAGGCTTGGAAAAGCCAGGGCAGGTTGTGGTGCGTACAATTCTCGTTGTGTCTGCCCCGATCCCGAAAACACACCCCAGCCCCTATGTGGTTTGTTTCCCCGAGTCGAGTGCTGATTATGGATTACAGCCAATGATTCCTACATTCGTCTTCGGTTGGCCAAGTGGGGATGAATCGGGGGACTATCTCGCTATCGACCTTGGTACGTTGGCGCGGAACTTTGAACTTTAGCCTGGGCATCCCTTGACGTCATGTAGGGGGTACAAACCTGCGGGTATGCCTCGTCACCCTCCAGGGGAAAGGAAAGTTCGAAGTTACCCAATCCAAATATCGCCTCAGCGAAGAACAAAAGCAAGACGATGGTCAAAAGTTGTTCGATTTTTGTGCTGAATCCCTCAAGACATTCATCGATACCAATTCTGGCGAAGGCGGGCTGATCCAGCTCACCCCTGGTCAAAAGTTACCCCTGGGATTCACAGTGCGTCTAATTTGGTTTCGTCTACTCAATCTATTCATCCGTCGTTTAGTTTAGTTACCCCTGCAAGTACGTTCCCGAAAGGCGTGGTTTGGTAGATCCGCGTCTAATACTGCCGCTGTTCGTAGACAAGACCGTATTGATCACGGAGTTCTCATCCGGTGGACGAAAGGCTTCGGTGCTCCGAACACAGAAGGCGAAGATGTAGCTGCGATGTTCCAAAAGTCTTTGGACAAATTCGTGCGTCCATTCCTCTTATCTGTATTTGTCTTCTGACGTATGCGATAGGAGCTCCCAGTCATTCTATCAGCTTTGATCAACGACACCACCGGAACCCTCATTGCCTCTCACTATGTGAACCCCTCCACAAGAATAGCATGTATATTTGGAACAGGCTGCAATGCAGCTTACATGGAGCACATCAAGGACATTCCCAAGATCAAAGATCTTGGACTCCCTGGTAACGCGGATATGGCAATAAATTGTGAATGGGTGAGAGATCGCCACCTAAACCTCCTTCATTGCGGGCGTAATTGACGATTTCGTAGGGAGCATTCGATTCTTTCGAACATGAACACCTTCCCAGAAGCAAATACGATGTCATCATAGATGAAGCTTCGAACAAACCGGGCGAACAGGCGTTTGAGGTATCTTGAATCTCCACAGCAGAGCACGAGCATGAGATTAACGAGACCAGAAACTCATTTCAGGGCGATACCTTGGAGAAATCATGCGCCTCGTTATTTGCGAGCTCATCGATGACGGAATTCTTTTCCTTGGACAGAACACATACAAGGTGGAGGTTCCCAATGCGCTCGACACTGCACTGCTCTCTCTCATGGAAAGGTTGGTCGTCCATTCTTATACCGTTTTAGTGTTGTGGTGTCCTGACGCTGCGTCAGTGATCCGACCGACGAGCTCTTGATGATCATCGGTATCATGTCCCATTTCTTTGCACTGGAGACAACACTAGCGGAACGACAATTCCTTCGTGCCATTGCAAGATTAATCGGACGGAGAGCCGCACGCCTAAGCGCCTGCGGAATAGGTGCGCTTGTGGGTAAAATGGGTTATCTCGAGGATGGTTGCGCTGTTGGATGTGATGGCTCTCTCTATAATGTACGTCACCTTACTCTTTTCCGACTGAAAACAAATGCATCTGACTCGGCGTCTCCGCAGAAATATCCTGGGTTTGCAGGTCGCATACACGAAGGGCTTATTGATATCTATGGCGAGAAGGCGATGTGAATAAGCTATGCTGTTATGCCGAGGATTCAGCTGACAATGTGCGCAGGAACATTCGTACACACCATGCGGAAGACGGCAGTGGAGTTGGGAGTGCTATCATTGCTGGTACGTCGATTCTGATATTCCGCCGTTTGGATCTAATCTCTTCCTGATCCGATTCAGCCATGACGAAAGCTCGCAAAGACGCGGGACTGTACGTCAACTTGTAGACGCCACCCTTCCTGTCTTCTTTATCGGTCTTGAAGCTCTCCTCGAGCTAGGTGGTGGCCCGCGTTCATCGTGCGTATTACTTCTCTATAGGACATTATTTCTTTGCAGGATAGATCATATGTGCGCCGCATGTCTCTTCGGAATACGGGTTGTAGTAATATAATTGAGTGAAAGTCCACTATCTAGCCCAGCCCCCGGATTCCTTGTTTTAATCAAAGCCGATGCTCTCATGACCGTCATTCTTTCCTTCTTTGTTGGTGCGTTATCTTCTTCTCCCGACCGGTGCGCGAGGATGGGTAATTTGGGTTAACCATGTTTTCTCTCCAGATACTGGGGGCATGGTTGTCGAAAGACAAAATAGGCTGTGTTACACGAGCTGGTAAAGGGAACGTTTCCCGTGTTTATCAGAATCACAAGACCCCTGCACGTTCCAAGGTCCATATCATGGTAGCAGTCCACTAGTGATGATTTGGGTAACACAGCGCAGCCATGGCCGCCTGGCGCAGCCAATATTACTCGTGCTGTGATACGCCCGACTGTGGGGTTCTATTTCTCTTTCAACGAACCCTATGCGTCGCTGCAACTGCACTGCTTTGGCTCCGGTCACCGATTACTAAGTCGTAGGATGGCACCTGAGGACAACGCACCTTAAGCGGCTCCTTTCGACAAAGATAAGGTTGTCTGCGGTCGGCTGAGCGGTGTTTACTCGACCAGAAAGGATTGTGACGGGCCCGATCACGGCTCTGGTGTGACTACATGACTCTTGAAACGGTCTTAGCCTGAGGTCTTCGCGGTGAGGTCGGTCGATGTAGCCAGCATTCAGTCCGTTCTCTTGGGCTGCTCGAGCTTCAGAAGCGCTCAGCTCACTATGTCTCTGGGCGCTCCTCACAGCACTTGGTGCATCCATTTCACATGCTTGAGTTGATTATTGGGCCGGGCGTCTAATTCTAATGCTCGGTTGCCTCGGCATTCACGGGCCATGAGGAGTTGGCGACATGAAAGGTGCTACTTCAAGCTGCTCGCCCCAAACACATGATAAATTCTGGTGGCGTTATTCGAGGCTATCCTTTGATATCTACTATCTCTTGGTTGGCGCCGGGAATGGGAAAGCGCCTAGCCCCATTACACTGATCATGAGTATCAATGTGGCAAAGCTAAAACCACTCATAAGATCATGGCACATCTACAGCTGTACCATTAATATCATGATACACGAGGCCACGGCCAAGTCAACAGACATAACATGCTTCTCGTCTAGTCACAAAACCGGGTACATCTATGACCATCTAGCTCCTCTACCCCTAACAGAAATAATGTCCGGCTTTTATCCTTGAGAAGATACGCATGAACGTCATTCTACAGCTTGATGTCGTTTCTATCGAGACAGACTTAAGACCAGGGAAACTGCTGTGAACGGAGCACCTTCCTCTCCCAAGGCTGTTGCTTCTGTACGGATCGACGACGGCGTTGGGAAGCAGTTCTTGTCGGGCGATTTAAGTGAAATGTCGTAACCCTGACTCGGGGAACTCCATGTAATGAGATATTAATGCGCTCATATCCTACCAGCGCAAGTGAGCTTGGTAGTCAGAGGTGTAATCGGCAAATGATTCAGAGGAGTCAGGACTGGTTTCCGTGGGCGCGCAGAGCATCTGTCAATGATGCTCAGCTTGTATACCCTGCATGCTTTTTTACGTACCAGTGTTAATGGGCTACAAGACATCTCAGAAATAAGTGGATACTCGCTTCCCATGTCACTTCACCAGCGCTGAGTTGTCTAATGCCTTCCGGCTGTTTACTTCTTCATTTCCCGAAGAGGAAAGTCTTGTTCCGAAAATGGTTACCATGGAGCAAACCCTGGGCCGGCAGCACTGTGGCAGGGACACGAGGGCGAGAACATGGTTGCTACCTGATTTCCTCTGACTTTCTCCTTTCTTTCACTCCCCCAACATCGACTCATATATTCGCTTCCTCTTGCATTTCTGCACAGAGTACCATCTCCAAACACCAGAACTCGGACCGCCTTCAGTGCCATACAGCGATGGAATCGATTACCCTGTCCGGTGGACTTCTCGCGATATTACGGACAGCCTCTCCTCTTGAGCTGTACATCTCGACGATCTCCCTACTTGATCTCGAGAATCCATTCAAAAAATGTAATGGCAGCGTCCCTTGCATCTACCGCGGCTTCCTCTGGAATACGTCGTTGGTCGCAACCCGGCTCGTTGGGCTGGTGATTCGCATCATCTCTTTTCTGGCTCTTTGGGAGATGGCTCTCATCTGCTCTTACCTTGCCTGGAAAGAGTTTCAGCGCTGTAAGACCGATCTGTTCGAGAAGCCGACGGCTGATCTGCATTCGGTGATCGACATTCTGGATGAGGTTGTCAGGAACGAGATGGCTTCAGAAGAAGGGTATCAAGAAGTGGAGTATTTGCATTACCGATATAACGAGTAAGTCCTCTCTGTGTTAGCTCGGAGCCATCTAATTGTCCGGTTTTAGACTCTACGCCAAGCTGGGTGAATACGCCAACAAGGTTACCTTTTACAGTTTTATGAACCCAAACTCGGATTACCAGTCTCTGCGCAGACAATGCCAGCAGCTACAGATACGAGCAGCAGTAAGAGCACCAGGGTTGAAGCACCAGAATTTTATTAATCTGATTCTTCAGGTTCTTAGTGCCAGTGAACGCAACAAGCGCGTGGATGCAGCTTGTCTTCGCCATCAGCTAAAGGGCTTTGGCGAGGAAACAATCCCCGGCTCGGATGACGAGGATGACGGTTGGCAGTCCCAAGCCGCGTACACCACCCAACTACAAGGGGCCTAACAAGAAATCCGACGGAGTCTATGTCCCTGTATATTCCCGGCCAACAGACAAGAAGCCATGGCAATATGATTGTAGTACAAAGACTTCCGCAATCGCTCGTCAACACATCAGACATGCCATCTATTACCCGTCATATAAGAGCAAATGCAATTGAGATATACTATAGAAACCCCATGCTTTTCACCATTTTCGACGCCGCTCTTAACGACCTCCTCGATATAGCTTATCCAAAACCTCTTTACGAGTCGTATCAGGCCGGTGATAAGGAAGACACGGAATTCGACATTTACTCCCTTCAAGAGGTAATCCAGAGACACGAATTTTGCCAAAGAATTGTTCTAGGAATATTCGAGGCATTCCTGCATATACTATGTTTCCTCGCATTCCAAGATCTGAACAGCACAGTCTGGCTCTGGACAATCGACCTGTTCTGGCGTTTCTACTCGCAAAGGCAGATGAACAACCTACAAAGTCGGCTCAAAACCTGCCAGAGACTTATATATCAAGTCAAAGAATGTGATTCTTCATGTACAAAGAAGGGAAGCAAGACGCTCGAAAGCTACCACAAGTGTTACATTCTGTGAGCGTCACTGCTCTCTCGCACCAAAACGCTAATATAAATTACGCTAGTATGGCAAAGTTCGTTTCAAAACGCCAAAGGTCGTGGTCTCCGTGCTGGGAGGCCATATCTGATTCTAATTTCCGAGTTCATTATACCTCTTGTATAAAGCTTGAGGAGAATCTGCGGGTATATGGTTTCCTCGCCATCTCTTGTGGGATGAATCTAACCATCCCGACGCCGTAGATACTCGTAGCTAACGCGAAGAATCGAAGAGTCGGGAAGTGTCTATCAGTGAGGCGGGCTGAGGAAGGACGCTAGGAGATCGGCATCAGATTTGTTTCGAAGAATAGAGTTAGATATACCAACCAAGTCTGGAGGTGGTATCAATCAATTATTCGTCTTGCTTGCTGATATTTGTCCCATGAATTCTTCCTCCCGTCCTGCCTCGTTTGTGGGATTCGGCTTTACGACGTCTTCGTGAACATCACCGGTGTTATTTACAGGCTCGTCTTGGGTCACATCTTCGTACTCCTTTGCTTCCCGCTCCTCGTAGTCTTCGGCGATTCGTCCAATCTCTCGACCTAGCGACTTACGTTCGCTCACGAGTTCTGCCCATCGTTCGATGTCGAAGTCGTGGGATTTGTAAAGAGCGTCCCTTCTGGCATTGATTGACTGGGCAAGCACGCTGCTGTAAGATACTTCTCTACCTCGGTAAAGGAACCTACAGGAACGTGAGAGGCTTAAATACCGAGATGCTGGACAGAACCATACCACAAGTAGCCGAGG
This sequence comes from Candolleomyces efflorescens, assembly GCA_027579765.1. Lineage (NCBI taxonomy): Eukaryota > Fungi > Basidiomycota > Agaricomycetes > Agaricales > Psathyrellaceae > Candolleomyces > Candolleomyces efflorescens. The sequence continues at coordinate 36,306 of JAMZDL010000005.1, read as the reverse complement.
ATGACTGTCGACAGGCCAGAGAGATAGGTAATGGGTTCCATGATGTCCCTATTCAGAGCCGGTCAGTGTCGATGCTGGCGTAAAAGCCGACACACTCTTACCAGCCGTAGTCCCAGAAGGTCAACCTTGCGACTCCACCCCAATATACAACAAGCATCCCGAAACCAGTGACAGCCATTCGTCGGGCTCCACGATGAGCTTCATGATCACATTGTCGTTTCAGTCCTTCCATGTTGGCAAGTTGGGCCTCAATGGCCTTCAGCCTCCGTCGAAGGTATCTCGTCCTATCCGCAAAGGTAGGTACTGTCACTTCTATGATGGTTTCGGAATGCCTTTCTTGGCTGGCAACTTCCGTCCCTCCATCCGCCTTGGTTTCGATCAATTTTCCAGAGTCGTGTTTCAAGACCGTGTCTTTGAGATGCTGGGTGGGCTCGTAGGTTAAGCAAATGGAGAACTGCGCAGACCGCGCGGCGTCACGGATGAAATCACCAATGTCCGTAGAATCGGACCACTGAAATGCCTGCCCTTTGGAGGACACACTTCTGAAGGATACAATAGGGAGCGCTGGGTTCAGTGAGGCTTGTATCAGCCGGCTGACATGAGAGAGCGGTTGAGAGGGATGCAAGAGAATGACCGTCGGCGGGACTTTCGAGTCCGCATGCGACTCTGAACCTGTCGGCTTGGAGCGAGTATTGGAAGGATGGGAGAGGTTTCCAAGCGGCAAGATCAGCTTGAAGAGGTGGGAAGAGGTTGGGAGTAATTTTCCTTCATTGGCCACACATTTAAGCCTTCATGCACAAGAGAAGTAAGTTGAAGATTCATACCTTGTCCGTCCGATACACCCTCCAACTCGTCCACCGGCACTTCATCCTCGCCGTTAAGGGCACCAGAGCCTTCTCGCTTCCACTTGGTGCTTGGTTTGGCATGGGATAGAAAATGCGAGTGCGTGACGTTCAGGGAACCGTCATGAGTGCTTGAATGTTCAAGGTATCTCGCAAAGACTAGGCTTGCAGGAAGCCTGGCTCTATGGACTGAAAAATGAGCAGTTGGTTGAGTTTTGAGGGCCAAGATCCCGAGCCTTAACATGGAGGTTAATTAGAACAGTAGAAGGGGATGGTAGCAAGGGACTTACGAGGGCACCCCACTCAATCCTCGCCCTCGCCGCTGTCGTCACCCGCAGAGGCAAAACATCTGCACATACGTCATAGCCCCTGACGACCACGCCATTTGCCGAACATTCAACTCCGCGCGCGTCTGACAGGTGCGGACCGAGCGCCCGGCATCTGCTCTGCCACGCCTGTTCATTTGCCATCTCCCCCGCTACCAACACTGGATGTCGACAAAATCCAGTGAGGCGCAACTCATAAAGGTTTTTCACATAAAAGTCTGTTGGCATGACCTCCATATCAAAGAAGACCTCAATCACAGCTCTTGCACACAGCCAGATAGAAATAGATGATTGGATTCCTGAGGAACCTCCCTAGCAATGACAATCCCCGTCGTCCGAGGCTCTTTGGCACAGGTTGGCAGATCCAGCTCGTTTGAAATTGACAGACGCTAATTCATTTTAACGGCAATGGCAACGACATGACGCCCCCATCATCGGCTCTCCACAGGCACAACCAAGCACGACAACGCTCTGGTTCTTGTGAGGCGAACAAGGAGCATATGCAATTTGACAGCGGTATTTCTCCAGGGAATGTTAAGCTCCCTTTCAAGAATATCTATCTCGCTATGGATGACCGTTGAATGTTTAATGTTGGTTTGATGTTTGTTGAGCCGTCTCCGGACGAGAACAAAAGTGTCGCGGGAAGGCAGTAAACCGCTGCTAGCCCCCATTTCGGTCTAGTGAGAGGATATTCGCGCACCTGGAATGTTAAGGCACACACATATAGCAATGAATCTAATACGTGACTCGGAACCGGAATTTGACAACCATTTTTGACAGTTCGTAGCACGCACCTCAGCGCTTGCCTTTTCCGAATAGGAAGCGGAGTCAACTGTCGCGTTTGCTGGGCTGTGATGAGACGCTCCACAACTGCAAGCCAGGGCAAAAAGAAAGCTAATATAAACGGTGGAAAAATAGCCTGCATGGCGTAGTTGTCAAGAGTCATTTTTGGACATTTGTTACCTTTCAGTAAGATGAATTACAACGGTTGCAGCCGGGGTTGCTGCTTCCTTCATCCTGTCTGTGACACAGGAGGTACATAGAGTTCATCTGATGGATCAAGCCTTTTAGTAGAGTGATTAAAGCCTGTTATTTCCTCGGAAGTGTATGTTGACTAGAATTTCTAGAGCACAAGTGGCACGACGGCGGGAATGTTGCTCAAGGAGTTGCAAGGTGCGAATGCATCGCGCCGCAGTCCGCCGCCGCGCGACGAAAGGACCCTCTCGATAGCACAATATTAGCTACATTGAGTAGTAAACATTCCTGAATGACTCAAAGCAAAATCTATCGCCTAAAGTAAGCCATTCCGAATGGTTCTCGGAGATGAGAACACCCACCGACGATCTCTATACCATGGAAGTACGAAGCTAATCGGGAGCCGCTTTGTATGGGATTGAATGGGACGAGCATTTACTATAGGAAATTCAAATGCGAGCTCTGAAGGGTGAGAGAGGGCTGACAACTATTAGAGCCGTCGGAGATGAGAATCAGCAGCGAGTTGAATGGGACAGGCGACGATGGGTGGTTAGCCTCAACACGGCTACTAACCACCCCGGGGCCAGTCAAAGGTCATTGTTCAGCTTTCAGCGGTTTGTATTGATGTCACTCGCGCGAACTCTAGTAGTAGGAGCAGCCGTCTGTAGCTAAATCCCCCAAAAGGCACCTTCAAACACATCGTGAAGGCCACTTTCATCAGTCGCGCCCGTTGCAAAGTAGTCGGGATCCAAAAGAGACAGCGATGACCAATTGCTCGAGGTCCTCGTGGCTGAAAGAAGTCAAGCATGCCTGAAAGCGGAATAAGGTCATCAAAGGAGTAGCCCTACCTGTCAAATTTGCGGAGACAGAGACCGCAGTTTAGGCCACTTTCGACAGGTGAACAGCTGCAAACCCACCGGTATCATGTCAAAAACAGAACTTATTGAAACAACCGGGAGAAGTCATGTACGGAGCTGTGAGCCAACGCATAGAGCAGGTAGTGAGAGTGAAATTTAGAAGCGAAAGGGAGCAAATGAGGTGTGCTATCGCGAATTTCAGCCCAACCGAGGGTCTGGACAGGCAGCAGGACAATCACTCTTCCAAATTAGGAAGTTCGGTAAGCGTTTGGGAGGTAAAAACGAGAGTGTCAGCAGGTCCTTTTCTGGCGATTATCGACGAAATGGGACCTGTTTCTGGTGGTAAACTATAGACGTTTGACTCGCCTCGCTGGGCTCGACCTTCGAAAGACATGGAAGGTGGCTTGACGCGTGTATCAGTCGCTCTTGTAATAGATTTGAAATTCGCCCGTTCGCGAACTTAAAAAAACGTGGACGCCTCTACCCAATCGCTGTAAGGTACTTTAGCGAGCTCTGAGAGTCTAACCTTGTTCAAGAAGGGAGCTCCTTGTGTTCGTGCTCTCCTACCCTTCGTCACTCGGATGGCGCCCATTCTGAGAACGTGGGAATATCCTGGTAGCACGTGCCGACTGCGAGCAGAGCGGGGACGATGAACGAGCAGGCTTTCGGACGCGTCTGTCTTACACCTGTCCTCGCTCCCTGAGGGACGAAAATGGGCCAAGCGCTGACAGTATTCGGCGATGAGTTTCGCTAGACGACGCTGTCAGGCCGTTCTCCGTCGAGCAAACATCATTTCATCATGGCGACGGAGGCAAATTCGAATCTTCACCAAGCACCATTTCACAGCGCCGCTGCATCTCGATCAGGGCAGTTCCAGAGCAAAGAGAACATGCCTATTTTCGTGATGATGCTGTCACTTCTGTCATGGTCTCAAGGAGAGGGCGTTCTGTACCACTGGAAGGAACGGATTGGCCTACACCATGCGCTGTCCGATAGCGGACAGCTGCTAAGTCGAATTGGCTCGTTAAAAAAGGCACATAGCCCTGTCATCGAGAGCTGATGACTCTGAAAGCACACTGTTGTACGAGAGACCTGGGGTGGTTTGAATTGATGGGTGTACCCGACCACAAGAGATCTGGACGGAACCAAATCCCGCGCCGACGCTTCCCGTTCGGGTCAGGGATCTGATCTGAGATAGTTGAATCTCACACCTTCTCCTGGAATTGGAAATCATTGTTTGAATCTCCCTGCGTTCAATTGACCTGAGCCCCAGAGCGTCGTATAAGAATACCGCAAAAGATGAACTCGTGTTGTTTTGCGATACCCTTCCCTCCCTATCTAATCTTCTGTGTGTCTTTCGCTCCCTTGACGCCCAATGCCTGCAGATAGATCGCGAGCCTCGAGGCAAGACTCTGTTGCTGCTCCCGGTGAGAGTGGGATTCATGCCCTATTAGTTGGCTCCTTTGACTGACGGCACTGTGTAGACGCGCACCTTTCATCTGTATCATCACTCCCACCGATGTCCTCTGGAGGTATCGCGTTCGCTCCAAACGTAACGCCTGGGACCTTCAATGATCCCCCACCTCTACTGGATGACTCCGAATTTCCTTCGGAATCCCTCCTCTTTCCTCCTCAGAGCGATGATGCGTTACCCCCTCGAAAGCCCGTGCACGGCAGGAAGAAGCCCGAGAACCATATACCCCGCCCACCCAACGCCTTCATTCTCTTCCGTTCCGCGTTCATTCGGAGCCAACACGTCTCTACTGGTGTTGAGACCAATCACAGCACCCTTTCAAAGATCATTGGCTTGACGTGGCAGAATCTCCCCAACGAGGAGCGTCAGATCTGGCACCGGAAGGCGAAGTTGGCGGAGGAGCAGCACAGAATCAAATTCCCGCAGTACGCGTTCAAACCCCTGCATTCGAAGACAAAGGGAGGCAAAAGGAAGGTGAGGGAGGTTGGACAGAAGGACCAGAAGCGCTGCGCCAAGATTGCAGAATTGCTTGTTCAAGGGAAGAAGGGCCAAGAGCTCGACGACGCGATCAAGGAGTTCGACAAGACTCACGTTCCGCAGGTCGTGATGCGGTTCGAAGCGCCAATTACGGAGCAGTCTTTCAAGCGGTGTGTGTCTGCTCCACTTTCAGAGGCACGGCCAGCTTCGTCACGCAAGCTGCGAGCTTGTAGTTCACCTACGTCGCGTCATCCGACACCTACCGTTTCCTGTCATTCGCCCTCCCCATCGCCAGCCTCACCGCAACCATCGGTTCCTTCGCAGGACATCGAACCAAGCCATTCATTTTTCTCTCTTCCTTCCTTTGATCACCTCTCCTTCCCAATGAAAGGAGACCAACTGTTTGTAAGTGCGAGGCTTCTATGTCATGTTCGAAAGAAGGCTAACCGTTCCTATAGGATTTCAATTCCTTCTCTTTCAACGCGGGCACACCACCGCCTCTACCTTCGTTCCCATTCAACCCTCATTCACAGCCCATCAATCCTTTGGATAACACGTTCTCTCACTCTCCCTCACAATGCGATCCTATTCCTCAACTTCGTGTTGACACTTCGTTCATTGACGCACCATGGTCTCCGCCGTGCGACAGCCCTTGTTCCCCCTCCACCAATAGCATGCCAACGACTCCAGCATACCCTGTCAACGCACTGCCGGAGGAAACGTATGGTGGCTACCACCATGCCGAGGCACCACCTGAATACAGTCTACACGCGAAGTCGATGAGCAGCGGATCCCAGTCGCATTATGGAGCTTACCAAGAAACTCCTTCGATGTATAGCTCTGCTGGGCAATACACGGATCCTCACTGCACCTACTCGACCATGCCCCTCGAAGGGGCTCATCCACAGGCTCATCCGGCTCACCTTAATTATTCTTCGTTTATTACGACCCTGCCACCTTATTCACTGTGATAATCTTCTCTCTGTTGTTGTACTGATAGCCTTCGTTTTAGTCGACTCTTCGCATTCCTCTGGTCATTGGCAGAGAACAGGTCAGAGCTGGTATTCTCTGTCTGATTCTCGAGTATATTAGGAGATTTATCCTACACTTCCGACGGAAACCTTCATCCCATCCGCCTTAATTCGCGCATCAGCTTCATACCCACGCCCTACCTGTATTTTTACTCACCTGTGACCTGTTAGGTTGAATTGCGGACTTGCATACTCATTAGAGTTGTAGAATACCCGTTAACACAACAATTCGAAATCCATTCAATGTTATGCATGGATACCTTGTTTTTTGAGCCCTGTGACATCGAGAGCTCATTAGAGAAGTGTTCAAGGATAAAGTACAAGGCGTTCTCGGTAACATACCGGAAAAGTCAGATTCGCTTCGCCAATGACGCCTTCTCATCACCATGGTTTTTGAAAAGGTACCTACAAAGTCCTTGCGGTCCGGGCGCCGGGTAGCTGATTTCGTAGAAGACGCATAAACGAATGGTCAAGTTCAGAACAAGAGCTCTGCCTATCTCCCCATGATGAGCGCTCGGAATTGATGGATCGACCAAGTCTAAAGCTTCGAAACCTCTTCAAAAGCTGAGACGTGCACTTTCGAGTTCGTAGAAGCAGCAAAAATCGTCTGCAGGCTATGGGTCGAACTTCGTTTGAAAATGGCGGCCATTCGGAAGTCATGAGTAATTGGGCTTCGGGGAAAGTGTGAAAGTTGGAAAACTCTCTATTGTCCCTTGAAACTCTTGAAAACCGATCTTTTGCCATGCCTGCCATCTGAGATAACGGGAAATATATCAGGTGGCTCAGAGACAGCGGGTCCGAGGGTGTAGAAAAAGTAATACAACACGATTTTCGATTTTGAGGGAGAATTGGCACCGGGCGATTCAATGAGGGAAGGCATGGCGTTGAGCAGCCCGGTCAATTTCTACCGCGTGTCGAGGCGCCTGAATATCACGCATTGTTGTTTTTGTATGAGCGAAAAGAGTGCGATAGACCATGACGATCAGAAATTCTGAGGGCCTGGTAGTCAGACCCCAAGTTCCTATACTTCAGCGAATGCCAGCCAGAAATTCCATCCGATTGTGAGATGACATTGCAAAGACCGTCCATTTCAGACGAGCGCCGGAGATAACCAGCCAAACAGTAGATAAGCGACGTACTTGGACGATGCTTTCCACTTTAACGCATTGACAGGTGCATCAGCAGAGCTTGAGCCCTCGAATTCGAGTGTCTTGTCCTCTCCCGGCCGGGCGAGTCGGAGGAATGACCGGTTCCAACGGCTTTACGTGCACAAGCCTCACCAGTATGTTGGATTCCAACGGAATCTTGATTCTTGGTTCGCGGGATGAAGCAAGCGATGCGATCTTGTTCTCTGGCCATAGAATGAAGGGCAACGATGACGGCAGGAAGCAAGGCAATTCATCAACATTTGCTGCGTTGTCCCTGTTTGTGCCAGTGGTGCCCGGTACCAGCACCCACTGGCACAAACACAGGTTGAAACGCCTCTATAGAGCCAAAACCACCACAGCGAAATCAAGAGTAGGTCAATGTCAATCCCAGTGGCCCGTGAAGAAGGATGAGAAAGGTACATCAGCATATATTTGACAAAAAACTTCGTTGTGGCCAGGGTGGCGCTTCTTCAGGTTTGAGGAGGATCATTATGCTTGCTAAAATGTCCTCAGCTGGCTGTGAGATGAGTGCATAATTGTGGACTTATTTTCCGATCTCGGTCATAGGTAATGACACCCACCACTTACCCTTGATGGAGTTGCGAGCCTCATTGTTTGCTTGGGCTGTCGAATCAACAAGGGAAGAGGACAAAAGCAGAACTCTGAATTCCAAGCCTTGGACCGTGTGATCCCAAGTGCACGAACTTTAAGGTGGATTGAGCAACGACGCTCCAAAGACAGCAATCTCTCAAGTAATTAATTAATACCTCTGAGACTGGTGTACAGCACCCACCGCCACTCGTCCTGGACAGTTGTTGGAGAGACTCGTGAGTGTCGCCGTCAACGTTTGCTTCGCGTTTCTCGAGCCAATTCCGAATTCAAGCTGTTGAGTATGATGATGTCGCACACCGACTCACGGACTCACAGGGGGAGAGAATACAAAAACATCGGCAGGACTCCCAATTCCATCCAGTCGATACTATGTTACCGAAGGGATACTATACGTCAACGACCGTTCACAAGCGCGCGGCAAAAAACAACAGTTCCTTGAGATTTACTGGCGGAGTTGTGTATTCAAACAACAGTCTCTTAGGAAGGGGATACTATGATGACTCGCTCATCGACCGATATCATTAGTATGATGGACTCAACTGAATGTTGCCTGGAAGGCTGGAAGCCACTCCTCAGGAAGGAGAATGCCGCAGGCATTGTTCCTCGCCACTGACAGTAATATCGATCTCTCCACAAATGAAATCTCGCGAATGAAGCCATGTATGATGATTTTCACCATCAAATTCTCGATACCAGAACGGGATGGACACGGTAGCACCACAGACAGGTGCCAAAGCCGGGAGTGTCAAGACTCAATGGACGACCTCTCCGCGAAGGACCTCATCGCTTGACACAGAAAATGCAGCCCAGGTACACACATGAAACAGCTCGTCTAACGTCCAAGTGTTTTTACCTTTCAACCGTAAAGGGAACAGTCAAAGGTGATTGACGTCTTATGGGCGCTTTCGTGGCGTTAAGGTTAGCCGCCTTCACAATAATGAGAAGTGTGCTTGTGTTTTGCCTCGATCTTCCTCGGAGGATCGCAGGTAATCAGCATCGGGCGTCTAGAGATCGATAATCAAAGCAACAATGTAAATACAGCGACGAAAACATACATGATGTATTACAGGCGGGTTAATGATACATAAGGCAGATAGAACGGAAGGCGAATAGTGAAAACAAGCACGTAGTAGTAGTGAGTACAACAATATAAATACAACGAAATGGGCGAAGAGAGTACAGCATTGGCATGCCTGAAAGACTACAATCGATCTAGTGTCATAATCATGTATTCAAATCGTCAAAAAATCGTCTCCAGCTCATGAGTCCATCCGCGCCGATTGTTAGCAAGACGCGTTCACTATCTCCGTCCACGACCAGTTGAAGGCCGAGATCAATGAAAGGGGGAGCACCACCACGAGTGAGATTAGTCTCCGCCTCCAGCGACTACAACGCCCACTCCGACACCCACACAAAAGCTGGCACCCACCAAACCGCCCACAACAACCCACTTCTGAGTCTGGCCCTGGAATTGGATATTCCCTTGTACCAACTGGCCCGCATTCTTCTCGTCGAACTCCTGCTGCGTCGCAGTGGTGTCAGATCCGCGTACACGGTTGCGAGAGGCAGCGGGAGGTAGAGGCGTTACCACACCTGCAGGCCCAAACACCATCGCAAAAGGCATCAAACAAATCCTCTTCACAGCCTCCACGACCCTGGACTTTAGAGGCCCCAGCATGGACATCGTAAACAAGAATAACGATGGGAAGTGCAGGGGATCGAAGGAGTGCGAATGGGCGTACGCGATAATCCTAGGAGCGGCATGTTTCTCGTCCAACTCATCACCCTCCTCATTTCCTTCCGCCAGAGTTCCTTCCGCATCCGACCGCACTCCGTCCTCCTGCTGATCTTCTTCTCCCGAATGGGTCCCCTCACCCAGCAACATCGACCTCTCCTTAACACCAACTGCCACATCCCTCGAGAAATCAGTCATCCAGTCTCTCTCCCACTTCTCCTTATCCCACCCCCTCCACCCAATTTGCGCTCTCTCATCGCCAGCCCTCTTCCTTGACCCACGCTCCTTGGAGAGCCCCCTGGTGTACGAGGACGAGTACAGGGTGGTGGTAGAATCACCTCCATGAAGTCCACGTACAACCCTCTCCACCTCTCTCCATCTCAAGAACCTCCCAGCAGCTTCCATCCTCAACGTCGCTAGGGTCTCAGGAGAATGAAACAGCCCATTCTTGAGAGCAACCGCATTCCTCGGTCTGAACGACGACAACACGAGTGGGGCAGCGGTGAGAGCCTTCCTCACAGAAGAGGATATTTCAGGGTACGCCGGTACAGTGTTATGAGACTGTTGCTGGTTCGGCTGTGTTTGAATCGGGGAATCGCGAGAAGCAGGGAAAGATGCAGAGAAGCTCGAAGAAGAGGAGACCGGGTAGGATGACGATGTGCTTGCGTTCGAGGCCGCGGAACCTGGTAGGACGATGATGGGTATATGAGCCCCGAGAGAGTCAACGATGTGTCGGTCGAGAGGTGTCAACGCTGAATCAACAATATGAGCTCGATGACTGGAGATAACGCCATTGATAGGCTGCTTACCGGAGGGAAGAAGGAGAATCAAACCCGTGAATAACGGGGTCGAGGCAGACCCGACCAGATTGGCCAGGACTGCCGATGGTTGTGATTCAGGGTGGAGTACATCCGAAACGGCATGGAACGGCGCATGCACAATATTCTTGATTTTCGTCACGAGCGCATCTCCCTGTACAATTCATTAGAAATCTGAACAAGACCAATCAAGTGGGACAAAGAGCTCACGTCGGTTAAAGCATCGTATCCGGGCAATTCCACCACCTCGACGTTCCTCATAGGCTCAAACTTCTCCAAGCCATGCGCATCGTTGTGCTCGATCCAATCAGTCGAGGCTCTGAGGACCTTCGCTCCAGCCCTACCCAATTGGACCATATCCTCGTCCAATCCATCCAATAGATCTTGCTCTGCACCATCACCATCATGCGAACCTTGCTTAGCAGCCAAAACTTCCACAGGAATTGGGTCTTCCCACTCCCCAACCTCCACGATCTCTTCATTATCCTCCAGCAATAAAGTCGTGAGGAACCCTCTTCCTCCAGGCGCAGCTCCCTGCCTCGCCAACACGAGCAACCTCATCTCTCCCATCGTCTGTCCAAAGGGTGTCGGCCTCTTCAGTGCAGGCGGCAGCGAAAGCGAAGGGATAATCAACCCGCTCGTCGCGCCAGCATTATCAGACGAATAAGTGTAATGCGGCTGCCCAAAGCTCCTCCTTCTCCCAACCCCACCTGCACCTCTCCGACTTCGACTACTCGCTCGCCCTCCAAAGATGAGCTCCAACGAAGACGGGGAGGATTCGAGAGACGAGAACGTAGATTCAGAGCGCTGCTGACGCAACGTCCTCCTCCTTCTGTGGTTCTGGTGGCCAGATCTACTCCCCGACTTGTCCTGACCTGAGGAGTCCTGCGCATCCTGCTCGCGTCTCTGCTGTCCTTCCTGAGACGTCGTTCGAGATCCCATCCTATGCTGTCCATCCTGTGCATGTTCTTGAAATTCATGTTCATGCTCGAGGTGCGATAAAGACCTGGACGGGAATCCCGGACTCGCAGCAGCCGAGCTGAAGAAGAACGAGGAGCCCACCGACGGCAGGGACGATACCGACTCTGAGGGCGAGGGCAACGCGCTTGAATCTGCCCCGTCCAGCCGCGGGGATGGAGGCATCGAGGGGAACGAAAAGTTGGTGCTGTGACTCGCCTCCAAACTCCTCGGCATCAAGAACGGTGCAGGTGCAGGTGAGAGCGCAGCTGCAGGTACCGCTGAGCGATCTGGAGTTGGATTGGGGGGTTGCGGCTGCTGCATTGAAGAAGTATTCAAAGGCGTTCCTTCTTCAGCCTGTGTTGTCTGGCCCCCGGGTGGGGTCCCACCACCGTCGCTCCCAACCCGACTTGTGTCTAAGCTGCTACCTTCTCCATCCTCCTCCTCGGCCTCCTCTCCATTCTCCAGGTTCTGCCCACCTTCTGTAGAGTCGGAATCAGAGGACTGCTGTTGAATATGATGTATGCGCTCCAACTCGGCCAAAATGTGAGCGGGGAGTGCGCGCACAGTCGATGCACTCTCGCTGATCCTGCCTTGAGGCCGGTGTCCTTCGTCGATGTTTATTCTCAGACCGTCGATCTTCGGCAACCCATCCATCTCGCCTATCGTGTCGTGCATCTCCATGCTAGGTATGGCAAAGCTCGAATAGCCGCAGCAGTAAAGGGCGTAGTCAGTGTTAGTCTTTGGCCAACAGGGGCTCCGGTGATGGATGGAGTATAGAGTGGATTCAAAGGATGTCTAGCCGTGCTCGTATGTTCGTCGTCGTATAGCCCACGCTCAAGAGGGCGTGAATAGATATCAGGTAGATGCTCGAGCACCACGACGTTATGAAAGGAGGAAAGAAAGAAGGGAAAGAGCAAGGTAAAGTGCAATAGCACTTGAGCAGAATACCAAATAACCCACCGAATGATGGCCAAAGCACTGCACCCGCGCAACACGTGGAAGTCGCGCCATCCATCTTATCTGATAAAGTTATGTAAGCTTGACCTAGGCCCATGTTCTGTGATCTCGCCCAGGGCCTCACCTCAGAAGATGGAACCGGGTGACATGAAATTCGCCTGGGTGCACTAAGAGAAATGTGAGGATAAGATATTTCCTGGCTTCCAGTTCGTCTGTCTCTCAAGCTCGAGACCTCTCAGAAGATGGAACCGACTCGGAGTGAGATGAAAAATGAAACGCACTAAGGTGAAATATGAGAGTAAGGTATGTATATCGAGAGGGGGAAAACAGTCACGATCCAGATGTAAATAACCAAAACCGAAATAAGAATACGTAGCCAACAACTGTCTCTGTGTGAGATAAATTTATGTAGGTGGTTGATAAAAAAAAGTGTTCTGTTCTGTTCTGTTGTTTTTCTCCTCGTTTTCCTTCCACCCAACCTTCAAACCCAACCAATTCCAAATCCTTCCTAAAGGTCGTTCCAGAAAAAACATAAGGTGGTATGTACGCACGTCATTCCAATCAAATCATCCAGACGTCAAGTCACCAGGAACTTGAAGGGGTTCGAGTTCGAGTCCAAGTCCATCCATCCTTGCCGGCGGGTCTCCCCATCAGCACAGAATAAATAAAAAAAGACTCATAGTATCGTTATCATGGTCGTCGTCGCAGTCGTCCATAACAATACAAGGGCAGAAAAAGGTCGAGAAGGGTTCGCCCAACGTGAGATCAGGTCCAGAAGTCGAAGAGCCACGGAATCGCGACTCCCCTTCCAGACCGCTCGATCAAGGATGTAGTCATAGAAATTGAAAGCGCGGATAATAGAAAAGGGTGGGTGTCGCGAAGAGGAGAATAGAACAGAAGGGGCATGGTGGATGAGGTGGTCATGGTTATATAGAGAAGGGCTCAACAACGAAGAGGATGAATGGGCGCGAAGCGAATACAGAAACAGGGGAAATATGTGAGGGATAAAACAAAAGGGCAGGTATAAAAAACCAGACGTTGAACATGAGCAAAATAACGCGATGCAGGGGTGAATAAATCGAAGGGGAAGCAACAAGGGTCCAATGCAAACAGTCCAAAGCAATGAGAAAGCAGAGTGGTGATGGGGAGAGTGCATAGTTGTGAGCCGGCGGCGGAAGAAGGAAAACGAGGTCCGAGTCCCGACGGTAGCAATACCCGCCAGGAGGGCTCCAGGAGAGAGCCACATATTTTGCTTCCTTGAAATTCATTTATTCCGCTGAATAGACTGATTTCTTCCGCTCTCCGAACATACTCCACCACCTCCACCCGATCGGGAATCGCCACGACGACACCATAATCCGCCGCGAATAATCCACCACCGAGGGAGAGAAGAAAACCGTAGTAACCACGTCGAGCCAGATTCCAGAAAACGAGAACGAAAAATGCAATAGATGATCGATGGTATCTCTATGCCAATTGCTTTCTAAACGATTGACTCCCTTTCTTGACCCGAAGATCTCGAGTGCAGCTCCAACAGCTCCTCCAAACTAGGTGAAGTCGGTGAAGGCGACCGTGACTGTGACCTTGTGCTAGAAGATGATGTAGGAGAAGGAGTCCTTGAGCCGGAACTACGTGAGCTACTGGAAGGCGATGGTGGTGATGGGGATCTCGAAGGCGGTGATAGTGGCCTTGATAGAGACGAGCTCGTAGTGGGTATCAGCAGTGGATTCATCACTGGTTGAGGAAGCAATGGTGCCGATGGAGAGCGGCGCTGAATCTGGACAGATGCCTGCCTTGCGGGTGGCGGTCGTGATGATGGTCGGCGGAAGGTCTAAATTAAATTCGGAGCAAATAGTCAGAGATTGTGCAATCGAAAGATATGAAGAGGGTTGGATGACGAAAGCGAATAGAGAGGAGCAGCGGACAGGGCACAGAACCCTGGAACTTGTTGCAGGATGGCGATGCCAACGGATCGTCCGTTGTGGAATCGGAAATGAATCCCCAGCGGTCAAAGGCAGCCGCTCCGCGGCGATGAACCGGTAGAAACACCAAAACGGGGGGAAGCGTTATGTACAGTAGGGAAACAAGGACTCACATGTCGAGACATGATCATTTTGGCCATCGACACAGGCACCTCAGACTGGTAGAGGGTAGGAACTGAAATGAGGGGTCAGGAACCGGCTCCAATACATGAACAAGTGCATGAACTCACGAGGCCGCTCGAAAGCAGGGCCACCAGGTCGCCTCGTAGTGAGGACGGGCCTCTGCAGTGCAGCCTGTTGAGGCTGCGGCTGAAGGAGCCAACCCTGCTTCTCACTCATTCCTACACCGACACCTCTACCAATTCCTGCGCTGACGTGTGTGTGATGGAGGGATGGAGCCAATGGGAAGGCGGGGAGGGTATCCCATTTGATGAGGCCCCACAGCCATGACGAGGTTGGGCGCTGCTCCATCTGAGCACGGGGAGCAGCGTTGTTGAATTTCTCCGACGACGAAGGCGACGAGGAGGATGCGGCCGGAGAGCTAAAGGTCTTTGTATCTTGCTGTGCCTTCCTTCCCTTGACAAAGTCGAGGTGCTCCCTAAGCCCGATGACAAGGGCGCGCACGAACGAGAGCAGGACGAAGACGGCGACCATGGAGAGGAGAATTGTCGACGATGCGGGCAGCGCGGACAAGGTGAGGTCGACGTCGTTCATTGACAGGGACATTTTGGGCATTGCGGGGATTTGGGGGATGGATGCTGGCAAACGGACTTTAAGGAGCATTGCTGGGAATGATTGCTGCAACTCGAAAGCGCCTGTAGCTGTTTTGCATTAAATGAAGGGGTCGTGTTTAGGAACCGGCCATTGGGACGAAGACGAGCAGGACGCACCGGTACAGGAAGACAACCAACAACAAACAGGAGCTGAACCGTGAGCGCAAAGGACCAAGACCGGGGGCAAACGAACTCGACGACAGGGGCGACGACGAGGACGATGGCAAGAGCAGCGACGACGACGGGGGACGACGGCGACGACGAGCTAAGAGCGGGGGGCCACTCGAGCGATAAGCGTCGGGCGCGAGTGAATGATATAGCGAGGAAAGAGAAGTGGGAAAAAGAAGAATGCGGTTGTTTTGGCGACGTGGTCCTCGCACCGCTTGTTCGGCTCTCCCGAGACTTTTCCCATGCCTTGCCTTTTTCGGCCCCACCTCCGGACCCTCCCTCTTGCCGAACTACGCCCGCTCCGGCCCTGCTCGGTCTCCTCCTTCCTCTCTCTGGCTCAGATCCTCGCTGCTGCTCTATTTCGCGTTGCGAGGTCAGTGGAAATGAAAAGCACGCCTGGACTGTGCCCCGCGGTGCACTCGACCGTCCACTAATGACCAAGCTGAAATGAATTATCAATGCGAAATGACATCGATCGGCTAGTGCGGGTTGACTTCATCATTCAACGCAAGGCCGCCAGCACAACGTTAGCCTTGTCCAGCTAGGTTTTTGCCTCCTAAACATGCAGCTCTCCTTGAGTCCTTGTCGCCATACCGCCCCCCTGCATGAATCTATCCTGCCCTCGGAACGCATGTGGATGCCTTGCGTCTGGGGTTAATGGCCTGTCATTATGGCAGACTTACTAACCCTTGAACAAGGGGCAGATGTGATATTGATATCAGCCTCAGCGCCAAAGCCATACCCATCTTTCGCTGGCCGTCCGGACAGCCAGGAATAGGTGTGTCACCATGGGGGCAACGGCCATCCATACCACGACCGACCGAAACAATCAGGAATTCTGTAGTCCTATCGAATATCAGATGACGCCTTCAGCGCAGCAATACTGATATTCTCAAGAGTCCTTGTCATCGCTACGCGATATCACCCCCCTTCCCCGCAATCTGGTCAGCAGTCAAGTGATGTGGCTCTAGATTATCCAGGGCACTTCTTGGGATTTCTCTGGATAATACATACATGCCCAGTGGAGAATTATGTCCGAGTGCTAACTCGAATTGTGCCTCTCTTACGAGACTTGGACCCGTAGACCCTGAGGATGTCCCGTTGGCCGCTCTATTAATCGCCTCACCGTCGACGGCCATGTTAGTGGAGGCTTGCGGCGCCTAAGTGTAGCCTATACCAGATCAGGCTACTTGGTCAGTACATAGAAAGCAAGTGTTCGACAATTATCCGGCCCACCTACATACGGATGGCAAAAGAAGATGACCAAGCTCTCACAAGGTACCTCAAGAGACCTCAAGGTACATTCCAAGAATATGAACGGCACCGGACTCAAAAAGTTGGCACAACCCCATGTAACCCTTTTCTCACATGGTACTATAGTTACTTGCTCTACTTTTGTAGTATGGCCACCGTTGCGAGAACCCTTCCAAGTGCTCATTCCACTTCCGAGGTTTCTTGTTGCATGTGGAGGGTCTATTCACAGACCGCATTGTTACTGGCATACATAATCGATATCTTATCGCACAAGAACATGCATGTGTCGTATGCACCACAACACGGTGGATTCTTTTCTTTCGAATTGCCTTGTCGTCTGTAGACAAGATGGGTCCATCCATGCAGAGCAAGGTTCCGTGGACCTAGCATCATCTTATCTTCCGTGCTGGAATGGCCGAGTCGTTAAGGCGAGTGATTTGAATGTCAGGCCTCATGTCTGTCGATCCAAATATCACTTGGTGTTTCACCGCGTAGGTTCAAATCCTGCTTCCAGCGAACTTTTTGTTGTTGATTCTCTTGTCAATCTTTCCTTACGAGTTGCCTCTGCTCTTCAAGCTTTTCCCAGAAGAAAAAAGTGAGAAGCCACGGAGGTTTGTTTTGCGTGGAGTGATCGTATGCATTGAGTCCCGATCACATATTGCCATGATCACCGCGGGCTCAGACACTCAATAATTTCTTCTGTAATTTCTCAGCGATGAAGACACTCGACGCTGAATGACCGCGACCGCCCCGGCCTCGACCCGACAGTCCAGCTGAGATGGCCGAGTCGTTAAGGCGAGTGATTCGAACTCGCAACTCCCATCTCAAAGTTGCTCCATCCATATCACTTGGGATTTCCCGCGTAGGTTCAAATCCTGCTCTCAGCGAACCTTTTTTGGTCGGTCCTCGGAATAACATATGCATCATTGTCATGTCCAGCCCAAGTCTAGTCAATACACGTAGCCCTTCGTATGCAGTGAGTTGTCCGATGGACCCCATTTTTGAACTGATGACTTCAATTCCATCCGAGCCGAGGTGATTACTTGGAAGTGGATCCATGATGACATGGGTAGCCATGACCCTCGTGCGCTCGAGGCGCCACGCCGCCACCCTTCGAGGCCTCGACGACGATCCCCCACCAATGACATCAAATTCGACAATTTGTGGTACCGGGAAGCCTAACGCCGAGAGGTAGATTCAAATGCTTCCGAGTCTTCCTAAGGTTATGGTGAGCCCAGCCTCTGTACAGGTACAGTCGGAAGGTTCGATATCGGTGGACTGGCGTTGTTCTCGAAAGCGTACTAAACAATTGACAGAGGCCACGAATGATTGCACAGAGTGGGAGTGCCAAGAAACAAGTAAAACTGTAAAAGGGTTTGCCACTTGAGGCTCAAAATGCATCCAAAACAAGAAACCAACTACCATTTCGATTGGAAATCATTAAATTGGCATGCTCTCTCGGTCGAGCAGGGCAAGTAAACTTTTTGAACCGAGAGCTTCGCTCCAACAGAGTTCGAACTTTTGAAATGGAAAGCAGTGATGATAGCAAGATCCTCTCCTCATCGTCCCTTGGGCTGTGTGGCACGTCCATTACACTGGGCCACGAGTAAGCTTCATGGTTCACAGATACCATCTAGTCACATAGCGCATTGGCCCGTCTCGGGTTGGGGGCCTGACAGCCACAGTCCAACTTCGTAACTTGCACCGCGTATCTGGCGAGCCATGGAACTATCTACCCGTACTTCGCATTCAGCGGATCAACATTAAACTCGGACCTTGTCGATCCTATCGCTAACGAAAAGCACGTTTTTGGATTTTAGGTTCTCCGGCCATGTCGCAGCACTAGGCGAAGGGGTCGACAACACTAAATAGAGGCCTGGTCAGAAAGTCGCCGTGTAACTCGATCGTCCGTTCTTTTAGAGTTTGAGTCTGAAGTCAACACATCCCGAATGGTTCATTGGCTCTCCAAATGCGCACCACTGCCACCCGAACAGTGTCCCGTTATTAGCGTGTATGAAGACTGCGACTTGTCCTCCGTGCGCAGCTGGACACTACAACGTGGGCCCCAAAGCAACCTTCATTGTAAGTAATCAAGTCTATTTCACTGTCGGGCCATTTACTCACCTAGTCTTCGGACCGGGCAGGGTGTCGGGGGTCGAGCTCGCAGAGTATATCGCTGTTGACGTTCCAGCATGGGCATGCTGAAGCTTCCTGTAAGGCTTCCCGGGGGTATGTTGTGACCGCCCGTGGAGCGCTGACAGGCTGCGTTAATCGAGTGGAAGCTGGCGCGATGTTCGAACCTCTGGCGGTTGCCTTTCGCGAAGTGAAACGATCGGAGTATAAGCCAGGACAGCGAGTCCTCCTCTCCGGGGCTGGTCCTGTACGTGGTTCCGCTGATGGAACGTGCACCGTTTGCCAAATGAATGCAGATTGCATTGCATGATTCAGTGCTGAGCCAGCCCCTGCAGATCTATTGACCTGACCATTCAAACAGCCGTGTCAGAGCCCGTGGATTTTCGATGATCGAAAGCTTGTCTTGAGACGGGGGTGCGACGAAGGCGGTCGACCCAAACTCGTATCAAGCCGTCGTTGACGTTTCAGTCATAGTCTATGGAGAGACAAACGGCGTTAGCTGACGTCGTCTTTGAGACTGCAGGAACACAATGGAGCCTCGAGGCTACTCTAATGTGCACGAACACTCACAGGACACTAGTGGATCTGGCGGTCTGGCAACGCAGCGTTTCCCTGGACTTGGATTTGGTAAACAGTAGAGAAATTAGGCTCACAGGTGAGTTCTCGGCTCCGTGAATCCTAGTACGAAAGCGCCTCTGCAGGGGCTATCGCACCGGAGGAGGTGAATGGGGCAGGGAGGAGGTGAATGGGGGAGAGGAGCTCGTCACAAAGGAGATTGGCGTCGAAACGGTGGTGAAAGAGGAGATCTTCGCTTTGATATGGCAAAGCACAGAGTTATCAAGGTGAGTTGGAATAATTCAGAAAGGCCATGGCGGAGAATAATTTGGGTGCTAGTCAAGGTTCTTGTCCACCCAGGTAAGTGTGCGAGTGAGCGAGGCGACGGGTATTAGGAGAAGAGTTATGCAACTGTTCAGCGCTTCAGCTCTTTAAGAAGCATTAATTTTCTCCCAGCAAGTTGATTTTTCGGATTGGAGACGTGAGTCGTTCGAGTTGGCCATTAGGTTTTTTTTTCGGTAGAGCAATATCGATTTGGGGCGTCTCCTTCTGTGACTGCCTTACGCCTGCTTGTTCCAGACATTGAGTTCTTGAGATGGTCGACCGCTCCGTCCAAGAGCAACCTCCAAGCCAAGCAATTGAAGTCGCCTGAGCGTGGGAACCAATTACATAATACAGAGACACTTTGAAAGTTTGAACCAAACGACGGCTGCGTTATTGCCCTAAGTCTCAGTCTACTCGCCGATGCATGTGCTTGTGTGCAATTTTCCATCTACCAAGCATCTATCTTGAAGCTGGAAGCTCCAAGATATCAAGGGAAATAGGCGGCCAACTGATTTCGAATGCTATCTTTGGCTAATCTCTGCCACTGCGTTCCAGCCTATCCGCCATACATAGTTCGCAGCAGTCCATCATTCTTACCCACTGCAATAACCAACCCTCCTCGACTCAGATTCGCGGCGTTGGCTGATGAGTCTATTTAGAGGAGCTCAAAAGACCCAGGTCGGGCAGTTGACCACCTTCAGTGTTGAGGGAAACTTCAACCAGCAAATCATATATCGCGGGGAGGAGAGAGGTACATAATTCTCAACAACCCGATTCCGCTTTGCCTATACTGAACATGTAGCGCTTGCACCACCAGATCTTTTCCACCAGCTTGAACATATTCCAAATGCGTCTCACACTCGCAATCGGAAGACATCTCCCCCCGACTCGACCTGTCATCCTGGGACAAGAGAGGCGATTATCCAGAGAATTGCCTCATGGGTCAACAGCGCCATACACCCCCAGAGCCACATCTTCTTGCTCTATGGCCATGTTGGGTGCGGCAAGTCTGCCATATCCCAGGCGGTGTCCGACCTATTCCAACGAAAAGGTCGTCTACTAGCGAGTTTCTTTTTCTTCCGTAATGCAGGAGACAGGAGCAGGATGGAGAGGTTTGCTGCTACTCTCGCTAGTCAGCTGTTAGCAGCTGTACCTCAAGTAAAGCCATTGATAGAGGCTGCTCTGATGGTTGGTTTGCTTACGCCCCACGTAGGCTTGGAAACTCAACTCCAGCGCTTGGTCTACGAGCCATTCAGAGCTGTCTTTGAAGATACCCCAAACGTTCCCCCTTACTTGATGGTTGTAGACGGCCTCGATGAATGCGAGGAGTGGAGCTCTTCATTGGCTCCTTACTTGAGTTCTTCGAGTCCGACTCCACCATTCCCCTTCGACTTTTTTTTAACAAGCAGACTGGAACAGCACATCCAAACCGCACTCGAAGTCGACCAGGTACTCTTGGAGGATTTGGCAAAGCACGACGCTGATGATGACATTTTTCTCGTCGTTCAAAAATTATTCGAACAAACGGGAAAGAGTGATCGGGTGATTCGAGCCTATATCAGCGAATACGGACAATGGCCTGACCAGGGCGACCTTGACAGGCTGATGCGTCATGTGCAAGGATCATTTATCTTCGCGTCGATGTTGCTCAAGTACGTCCTGAAGTCCTCGGGTGCCAATCTAACTCCCATGGATCGCCTCCCCTTGGCTTTCGAGATGAATCCAGGGCTCGACGGCCTCTACACAGAAATCATCAGCCACTCCTTTCACCCCCCTCACTTCTCCGACGTCATCCCTACCATAGTATTAACGGAGGAACCGCTCTCTCTTGGCGAGATCGCAAAACTCCATGGCATCCATGTTTACGAGGTCGTCCACGTCCTTGTGCCTTTGCAAGCCATTGTTCACGTCCCGGGCACCGATGATGTCCCGGTTACCCTATATCACAAATCCCTCCGCGATTTCTTCACTTCCGAAGGCCGATCGCATGCGTACTTTGTTTCGCCGACGTACCATCTCCGTCTTGCATATCTTTTCTTCGCCATCGATTATGTGGACGAAGTAAATTGCACTCGGGTTTACCATCGAGACTTCCGCCAGCGAACCCTCCATTCGAATTGGCGGCATCACTGGAAGTTATTCCTACGATGGTCACTGGACAATGGCGGCCCAGCCTCCACCCTTTCGGATCCGGGGAAGCTCCAGAATATATTGCCAGATTCATCACAGCCAGAGCTGCCTCATGCTTTTTTGTCGGTTGCTTTTTTTGTAGCCGCTTTCGAGATGACCTTGCTTGCGGATGGGGCACTGTACATGGTGACCGAGTGTCCAAAGCAGGTGGCTCTTGCTGTGAAACACAATTCCGCTCTCAATGCTGAACGCTGGCTTGGTGAAGCGGTGTGCTTCTCACCATCAGGGAGCAATTATAAGGTGATAGAGCTGCCCACCAGCGCGATACAGAATCTTCAGGAAAACGTGCAGCTTGCTTGGGAAGCTATCAAGGCAACAGTATGTGCTGCCATCGCTGTCGTCTGAATCGTCGTTCTTCCTTCTCATCCGTTCTCTTAGCTTCCAGGAAGGTTCCCTGTTCGCGACCAAGGCTATGATGAATGTGAGAACAGCATCCTCGTTCTATGGTCAGAAGTAGGCTCGCCCTCCCCCCTGCGAATTCGCATCTCAGTGGCTGACGCTTGATTGTAGGGGTCTCCCACTGGATTCTCGTTCATCAAGGCATTGCATGTTTGTTGCGTCTTGTTTCTGCTGTTGACTACGAAATCTCAAAGTCGTACAGGTCTTCAGGTGGATAGTCGAACATTGTCAGCACATGCAAAGAGAACAGCCAACGATTCGATACTTTTGGCTCAATGTTACAACTAGTCTCTTCGGTATCAGCTCCGGCTGCCCTTACATGCAGTTCAAAATTAGTGTTCCCAAGTACAAGAACCGCTCGCATTTAACAATAAAATGACGTGCTCAATCATACTGTAGTAGAAAATTTGGCGTTATCTATTACAATGGTCTCAATCTTCCGTCCGGGTGCTTGCCATGAGCATTTGGCGCTTCATTGAAGTTCAATGCCGATGGGATCTTCAGGCGCTCGTTCCCACGCATATGAAGGACTGCGCCAGACGATCTCTTCAACCATCACCAGCAACCATCACCGACGAGGAGGCTAGAAGGCACGGATTTGTATCGGTGGGCCATGTCTCTAGAGCAGCTTTTTGGGTCTTCAGAGCTCTCTCTCGTCATACCCGACACATCGCTAGAATTCCCGCCAGAGAGCTCGGTAGATGAATGGTTGGGACGGGTGAAGATAGGCAAAATCGAGCGCAAGCAAGCATTTTTTGGTATGTCGCTATATATGATAGACGGCGTCATGTTTATAAACTGTCAGATGAACAATTACAGTCACTACTTCTGCTCAGGATACAGCACCCAACTCCAGAAATAACCGCTGACCCCACTAGTCCTCCGGTTCTGCTGTTGGAATTTCTAAATTATCTCCAGGTCTCGCTGGAAGCGTCGTACATATCGCCATTACCTGCACAGAGCCAGGAGCCCACTTGGTCGTCGAAATTATCGGCCCCGCCGCGAGCAGCATCGTTGAAACCACCCCCCTCCGGACAACTCAGCGCACACCACCCGTCGATATTCCCTCCAGCAACACCCAACCCTGTGCCAGCAACAGGAGAGCAGGATAAGCAATATGCAGCATCAGACGGAGCCTTCCTTGCAGCGATTATCTGGGGCGCAGGCAACCCGGAGCAGTCGAAGGATGCCTTTTCGCTTTTGTGGTCGGAGAAGGAGAAGGTTTGGGTTGCGATCTATCGGTTGGCGCTGACAGTGTGTAAGTCGTCGAGTCTGATTTATACGACTCCCCACTAACAGGCATCCATCTAGCCTTCGTCAAGACCGCTAACTTCGCAAATCCTCTGCTCTGTTTGACCGTCGCAACCACACTTCGTGACAAACCCATTGTGAGCTCTGACAAGCATCCGCTAGCCAGATTCCTTTCCACACTCGGAGTGACGGCCCCAGAATCTCCAACCCTTCTCACGGACAAGACTGACGACCAGGCCGACGAAACGCTTCTCGATGGATTGGAGGAAATCAATCTTTTAGAGGGGCTCTTAGCTGGACCTGACTTTGCCAAAGTCGGGGACAAAATTAACGTTCCTTCCGTACGTCTTGGCGCAGTGTCAAGACAGAAGCTTTTCTCCCTTCCACCTGTCCTCTCCGACACTCCTGTGCAACCTTCGCCTTCCCCCATGACTGCAGTCCGTAAAACTCACCCTACTCTCCGGAAGTCATACCGAAAAACGCTACAGACGATTTCGACCTTCCAATTGCGCATGCGGACCGTCTTTGTGCCGTATGTGCTGCTACCTGGGATGGAAGGAAGTGTGTCTGATTTGGACGAATCAGAGAAAGAGAGAGAGAGAAGAGAGGCGGGAAGCGCTGAGCGCACGGTTGTTCTCTGTATAGAGATCAAAAACTCGGGTGGAGAGGAAAGTCGAAATGGAATAGGTTTCATGGTGGAGAGTGTCGACATCAAGATTGGTGGTGAGGGAGCTCGAACAACATTGGTCGGTTGGGGTGAGGGTGGTCTGAATGCAAACTCCGCCAAATCCACCTTCCCTCTCAAGCTGGGACCGTTCGCTCAAGTCAACCTTCTTTATGCCGTCACCTTCCTGCGCTCACCGGAGGAGTTAGACAGTTTCTCTTTTGCCAACCCTGAAGGCAAAATGAGAACCGAGCTTCGGAGAGGCGTTTCCATCACTGTTCATGGAAAGCCTTACACGCCGTTGACCCCTTCGGCTCGTGCCCTGCTCACTGAGCCTGATGCAATTACTCTGCCAACGAGGACTTTCTCCTCCGTCTGGAGTACAGTATTGGACCTTGACGCAAACCCTGCTCCAGTCCTGGAGGCCTTTGATTTGGCGGATCCAGTCGGAGGCTATCCTACAGCTCTCCCAGAACCTGCTTCACCGTTCCCGATGTATGCCATAGGCTCCTCTAGAATGGGGACTCCAGCTACTGCTACCTACCAACATTACTCCCCAGGTACCACTCCCCAGTCATCAGTTTTCGCAGGAAGTCGCAAATTCCCTCTCACCCCCGGAGGTTACTTCCAAGCGAAAGTATTCAAAAGTGCCGGCGCAATGAGGACTCCAACTCGACCTTCCTCTGCCATCCCTTCTCATCTCCGTGAGCAGTCACCCCATCCCTCTTCCGCTCGATCCTCGGCGTACCTACAAAGCGGTTCACTTGTGGGCACGATGCAGTATTTGCGTTCGCCAACTACCTACAGTGCCCCTGTCCAACCTCCTCTTGCACCCCATTCCCCCTTACCAGGAGGGCAGAACTCCTTACCCTTCTCACCTGGTTACGATGACAACTATACGCCCGTACCCGGCACGTATGAAGCTATTCCCCCCACTCCCGCCTATCCCTCATTTCCGATGAAATCGACTTTGCCACCAAGCCCGATGTCACAAGGACCTATTGCTTCGCAGTCGCAGAATAATGTGGGCCCTAGTGTGGAGGTGAGAAGAGATAGGTCGTCGTTGCCACCTGCTCTTGCTGGAGGACCTCCAACACCTCTGCCACATGTGTCCGCTGCGTTCGGTGAGCAGAGGATGTTGAATAAACTTCAGAACTCAGGTGCCAGTGGTGAAAATATTGTCGTTAGCGTGGGGCTTTTGACGGGTGGTGGGGTCGAGCCTGAGGGTTCGTTGGGGCATGAGAAGATATATCCTCTGGATAGCTTCACTTTGGATATTTTTGTGTTTAATCAGAGTACGTGGACGAGGAGGTTCGAGGTCACCTGTCCGGAGAAGAGGAGGCGGCGGAGAGGAGGAGCGCAAACGGGAGTGTATGGAGGTGGGGGCGACATTGCTAAGAAGTTGGGTTATCCTGGGGTGTTGCCGATGAATAAACGAGTACGCATTGGGTGAGTCTTTCTATGACCTTCGTTTTTCAATACCTTGGGCTGACGATGTTATCTCCGAATCTCCAGTCCTTTACGGCCTTCTGCTTGTCAATCAGTTCGGATGGAATTTTTAGCCGTCTCTCCTGGTGTTCATTCGATTGACACTCTTACCTTGACGGATATTGAAACAGGCTTCTCGATGAATCTCAGGTGTGTGAAAGTGTTTTCTTGAAGTTCAGCTCCTCGGGCTCAAGACCTCCTACAGGGCTGTATTGGATATTGTGGTTCACGATCCTAACGATTGACGAGCGGGGCTGGTTGTACTCTATACCCGATTCATGTAGATATCATACATACTGCGACGTCTGATATAATAAGCTGACGCTTGTGGTACTTTTAACGTTTCCAAGGTTGGTCCAAGGGTAAGATAGGGTAAGATATCCTGCTAACTCGCGTGCTTTGCCTTCAACGACCGCTCCAACTCTTCAAATGCGTTCAGCACCTGCGATTTTCGCTCCAGTTCCCCTGCTCCTCGCGACCCATCCGAGTTGGCTCCAGCGGACCCTCCCGGTCGTATCGAAACGGGCCACTCTCCCTCAGGTATACCGATGGCTCGGAGGTTGGAGCGTACAGTACTTATACTGTCCTCATAAGATTGTAAGCTATCGTCGTAGAGGTCGTATACGCAAATTGCGCATCCAGACATACAGCATTCTGCACCGGGTAACAATCTCAGCTCAACTCCAATTTACATATGACAAGGACGCACCATCATCTGCTGGAGGTTTAGGTTTCTCTGGTATTACAAATCCCCGGAAAGTCTCTACCGTCGAGGGCGAGGAAAGCGAAGCTGGTGTCGTCCCGACGGCCGCCTGACTCGGAACGTCCGTGGTCAATTCCGATGCAGATACAGCCTCGTCGGGATCGTACCCAACGACAACCCTCTCGAGTTCGACTTGCTGTGCTATGAGAGCATGTTTCTTCCGGAGAGCTCGCTCAAGGCTGACGTAGCGCTGGGATAAGTTGCGTCCTGGGGAACCCTTGGCTGACGGTGGTCGGTCCTTGCGGCGTCTTCGAAGGGTATGGACGATGTCACTAGGGCTCCCCGGAGCACTAGCGGTTGCGTGGAAACGAGGGCATGGATGTGGTATGTTGCAAGGTTTATGATGTGTGATTCTCAAGGCTCTGGAAAGGGCGTACATCCATCTGACGTATGTAGTCCTGGCGTGCAGATGGTGGTGCAGAGAAAAGAGGCTACTCCGGATCAAATATGACACACACCAAGCGTATCGGGCTATCAAATTCCTGAAGTGCAATACATGACGTATGAATGAATAAGTCCAAGTTGTCCGTTGTTCTAAAGGTCCATATCGCAAAAACGATTTTCAGAATCGTACACATTGTCCGGGGTTTTGCCATAGTTGTACAGTGAGTAGCTCGTTACAGAACATGTAGAGAAAGCTCCGACGGGCTCGCTCCGAGTCGTAATTTTGGGATAGATGCGGTGCAGGAAGAATGTAGGGGAGCTCAGGGATGGCTACGCCGCCGTCGAAGGGACCTGGTTGTTTCTTGGGAGTTCACGGGAAGGTCTCTGAGAGCGTGGATTCGAGCGGTTTCCGACCTAGCGTCTAGTGGAAGGGCAGAGACCCCCCGACGGGAGAGGATGTGCTCCACTGGAATTAACAGTGCTAGGGTCATGGCCGCCAAAACGGACAGGATCCAGAAGCGCAAAAGTAGCTGCATGGTGCGCGATATCGATGGCTAACAAAAGAATCATGAGAGCTTGTCACCGTCGAGAGCGTGTGTCGAGAGCGTACCTTGATCGCGAGTGGGAAGAGAGAGAGAATAGACCCCTAGTATTTGGAAGGCTTGTTTTAAGGGATAGAAGGCGATCCTTCCCCGTACCTAATTTTGCACAGGGAGACACTGCTTTATACGGTCTGCGGGGCCTATGATGACATCAAAATGTGCACCGAAGGGTGCATTTGGGATTGTACTTGGCTTCTTCCAGTGCCTCTATGAGAGACTTGGGGTTCGCAATGGTACGTGTGCGGTTCTATGATGACTGCGGGGTCCAAAAGGGAAATTAGGAGGAGAAACTTCGCCTTCCGTAGTAAATTGGCCCGCCGTCGTCAAGTCATGGATTCAAGGCGGGTTGATAGCTTTAATGTGTTGGCCAGATAAATACTGAGTATCCCATTAGGCTTGAGTGCAGGCTAAGTCATTGTCATGGTAGTTGAGTCGGAAGTGGCATGTTTGCTCTGAACCCAATCTGAACCTTGATCAATGATTAATGATTACTTCAACTTGTACTGACGTGGGAACCTCGCTGATTCCTCTTGGCCTTCAAAGCTTCGGACCAAACTTCTCTGCAGACGGTTCACGCTGGCTGCTACTAATTATCTTTCAGCCTTCGAGTTATTCCCTGCATCAGTTGTTTTCTCTAAAGAATTCAAGCTCCAGTTATCCAATCTCGAAGAAGTACTCGTAGACAGTCGGGTCGACAGGATTGCCGCCATGACAGCTGCGTTAGAGTCTCTTCGGTTTTCCGGGCCCTTTGAAACATGAATTGGCCTTCATGCTTCTCGGACTTCTCCATTTGCAACCTGAATGGGAGGTTCAGGCGAACCTACTGACCGCTGAGCGTCTATCAGTCGCGCACAGACCCGATCAGACACGCGTCCGAGTGGCCGACTCGTTTCATCCTCAACGTACCCTACCTCTCCGAACAAGCCAATGCCCATTTGACTCACGATGAACTTTGGTAAGCCATTCACTCAAACTGTTTTGAACGCTCAGGATTCACTGTCACGACGCAACAGCGAATTCGAAGCTTCACCTCAAAACTGCCACTTACCGTGGCACGGTATATCAAGAAACCCAACTCCATCAGGTCCTCATGAATGACGAACTCCTCCATTTAATCTTAACGGAGATCATTTTGACTGGAAGTCGAGGTAATCTGCTCCAACTCGCTTTGACTTGCAAGGCATTTCTGGGTCCTGTGCTGGAGAATCTTTGGAAAATATTGGACTCCCCAATACCCCTACTCTCTTTGTTGCCAGCTTTGAACGTCAAGAATAATGCAATGGTGACTCAGTCTCACACGTATAAAGCTACAAGCTAAGCTCACGATTCCAACTTCTTCTACTCTTGTTACCATTCCTACCAGCTGGTCGTCAGTCCTTTCCGGGCCCAGCACTGGGACAGATTTGTTGTTTACAGTCCGCTGGTAAAACAGCTCACTGTAGACTTATCCCTGCAGCAAATTGACGACATCCCATTTGCCAACATAATCTGCTCTCCTGGTCGCCCGCAAAATCTAACGCCCTCTATCAAGGAACTGCGGATTACAAGTGGAGTGCGAACCCCAGTTACTTCGGCCTCCGTCACCAATCATGTTTTCCTCTGGGCCTGCCCATCCACCAAAACCATGACGATCACCGGTAGTGCGATTCTCTCCGGTCGAGGCTACACCTCGGCCATCGTAGGCGGCGTTGTAGATCAATCCCCCAATCTTCAAAAACTTGAGGTGTTATGGGATGGAAACGCGAGCTCCCTCTCACAGTGCCAGTTTTTGCGGTCCCTGACTGATCTTTCAGTCACTTATTCAAAGCATCACCCATCCCCTGCCCAAGCATCATATCCCGACCATATCGCACTCCTTGAAGCGCTCTCTGGATGTGTGCAGCTTCAATCTCTTACCCTACTCGCCAAAGATCATCGCTTTAACATTCCACAACTGTCTGAGACAGTGTGGAAGGAGCTCCAGTGCAACCTTGAAAGAGGCAATGGCCCTCCGGCCGTGGCTCTCCCACAGTTGCGCTTCTTTAGTGCTAGCGGTGACCCAAGGTGGATGTTGCAATGGTTAACTCAACTGGAGCCAAACCTGCCTAACATTCGCCATCTTGCAATCGACATCTTCCATGCAGACGACGATGTCCTCAATTGGGATGCCGCCCCT
This sequence comes from Candolleomyces efflorescens, assembly GCA_027579765.1. Taxonomy (NCBI): domain Eukaryota; kingdom Fungi; phylum Basidiomycota; class Agaricomycetes; order Agaricales; family Psathyrellaceae; genus Candolleomyces; species Candolleomyces efflorescens. Next base: position 7,009 of record JAMZDL010000005.1, on the reverse strand, counting down.
CTCAATATCGAGATGATCCCACCTTTGCTCAAAGCAGTGGTCCAATGCTCCAACTTGCACACCCTCTCATTCGGCTGCAGCAACGAAGACTACTATTCAGTAGATTCATCCCGAGAGATGTACACGTTCTGCTTTCAAGATGTCCTTCGGTACTTCAAAGCCTCTCAAAACACACTCCAGTGGATCTCAATTGGGAGGACATTATTCATTGACTGTAGCATCACTGGCGAAAACGCAATCCGAGAGGTTTTCGCCTTTTTCCCTGCGCTCGAAGGAATCCGATTTCCCAACGATTCATCGATTTTGCGACGCTCATTGGATGAACCCCAAATTGCTGTACTCCTCGCCTTGCAAACTTGGCTTGCTAATGCGACCAGGGCCAATTCTTGTAAGCAGTTATGTCCCCCCTCTACTCCATTCAAGATTGAAATGACTAACTGATAGACCTGTTCATGGGCATGCCGATAGCTTCTGATTACGATGACGTTCCTGCATGGATATTCGGTAGTCCATAGCCATTAGACATAGTCGTAGCCGTAGCCGTACATAACTGCGTGAATTTCACCTATGTGCCTCTTCAATTCGAGGGTAAGTACACTGTTTCCATGCCTCGCAAGGGGGCTCATCATGAATCATAATATATTTGTTTTAGCATAAGGCAAGACTGACCTGTCACGTTGACCTTCCGTGTCATTCGTTGCGGATAATTGCTTGATGCCTTATGGCCAAGGCGTAGGCAGAAAGACAACATCATAACAGTGTATCACATATGGAGTTCAAAGCGAGCTACAGGCGACACTTCAGGAACTATAGGCACAGGATGAAAAGGAGAGCATGTTTAGAACATAACCAAAGCAATCGATAGTGCGAACAAGGACAGCCTCGTCGTGGACCAGAAGCTGGAGCCAATCAATTGGGACAACGCTGCGTTCTCCTCCGAATCATCATCGTCCGAGGATGAAGATCCACTGGAACTCTTGCTGGTCGACGTAGCACGAGAGGCAGTGGTTCTGGCACTGGGAAGCGCTCGACCTTCACCTGGAGCAAACGGTTGATTCCAGAGGAAATAAGGCTGCACGGAGAAAGAAGGCTCTGCTCGCTTCAAATACGCGACATAGGCGCCGTCAGCGTCTCCATAGATGGAACCTACAGCAGCGATATTTGGGTATAGCTCAGCTGCGTAGTCTGCTTCATCCGAATCGCGGGCAGAAAACTTCATGGCATGGTCAAGAGCGGCTTTGATGCCTGCACCGGAAGACGAGGTTCTATTCCAGACAGTGGAGCTAGGGTTGGCGTATTTCTCAATGCGGGCGTTCGTCTAAATCACGATAATCAGGACTCATTGTCAGCAGTCAGGGTGTGAAAGGTACGAACAATCATTGCGGCCAAGTTGTATGCACGGTAATGGTAGGGCCGAGTGCGCGCCGCTTCCAAAGGCTACAAAGAAATAATCAAATTGTCAATTGTGGCCAGAAGGAGCTGGTAGAGTTGCGAACCTGTTCACCATCGGCAGCGATCTGGGATTGGAACTGCCTCGAGAAATAGGTTCCGGTGACCCTGGCTGCACCTTCGTTGTCGTTGACGATGAGCTTCAATGCCGCAAGCTGATTGTAGTAGAAAGTGCCGTGGTTACTAGACGGCGTTCAGCATCGGGGCTACAGAAATGGACATAGAGGAAAGACACGAACTTCTCAGAGGCTGCCTCTTCAAGAGCCTGTTCAGCAGTTTCCAACCAGCGAATATAATCCTGGCACCACTCAACCATGCCAGCATCAATATCGGCCGTCCAATCAGTGTTCTGTCCCTTCCTCAAGATGAGAATAGCAGAAGCAATCTTGGCCATGCCCTTGAGATCCCTGCAAGAAATGTCAATGCATGTTCGACGATCAGTGAAATCCAGGTAGGTTCTCACAGAACACCGGTCGGGCTACCAACTTGTCCGTCAGGTCCTCGTTGCATTTGAGCATAGTTCAGGTTGGGATTCATACGCGTTGCTTCGTCCAAGAACCAGATCCTTAAGAAGCGAACTAGGCATCAGAACGAGGGGTAGTCAGTTGCGGGTGTCTTCGAAAGAACTGATAGGGTAGCTGACCGGCATTCTGAGAATTGGCGTTGGTAGAAGTCTTCGTAAATGCCCAAGCAAGAGTGTTGTAGAAGACAGCTTCGGACATATCCTGAAAGTTTCCGACATCGTTGACAGTGCGGACGTCGGGATTGAATTGACCATCTCGACGACGATAGGGGCAAGTTGTCCAGACTGATTTCCGCCACGAAACAGGTCGTCAGCACGCGCGATGACAAGATACTCCGATAATTGACCCACTTTCTTGCTCCGTCAGGGCTGTCGTATTCCCAACCCCCGAGCAATCAGGCCACCAGCTATGTCAACGTTCAATGTGAGTGCGGGATGGCAGGAAGCTCATCGTACTAGGGTGCCCAGCTAAGGTAATCGTGCTTGTTCCCAGTAGGTGGAGTACCTTGCTTGTCCATCACACCTAAAAATCGCGCTCTATTTTAGTAACAAAACCCAATGAACGCGAATAGAGTGAATATGAAATAGTACGCACTCCATGGGCCTCGGGACGCCAGAGAACGCGCCCAAGAGGTGATTGTAGTCTGAGCACCTCCGGTGTTGGTAGGAAAGTTGCCAGCAACGATAAAATCAGGGTCAACGAAATCGTTGGCATAAGACGTCTGGCCTGCCGCCCGCAGTGACACAGAAAGGAGCGTAGATATGCAAAAGAGTGAGATATACATGGCGCTGAGGACGTCGCCTCGAGATTAGCACTGGAAAGACAAGGAGTAGGGAATGAATTGGAGAATCGTCGAGAGTGATCGTCTTATACCCGTCAGGGTTGGATTTTGAGGAGTCATCTGGCGCCGAACGTGAGAGCATGTTTAGGCACGCTCTCACTGCCTGCCAAGAAAGCGCCCATTTCTGGAAAGGAGTCAAGAATTCAGCGAGATTCAGCGGCACCTTGAAGCAGAAAGGGCAACTGTGTCAGTGATGATCTCGCAGATCCCTCGAGGGCAATGGTTCCCATGACTCTTATAACTGCACAGGCAGAAGAACACCAGGACACTTGATGCGTGAGTCAAGGGCGACCTGAATCATTGGGTGAGCAAATGCTTGGCTGGGCTTGGAAAAGACAAAGGCCGCCGGATCCAATTGATGTCGACAAAAAGTAATTTGATCCGCCCTCGTTGAAGGCTCTCCAGTTTTGATCCGCAGACCTCGGCAGTTCCTTCACAGTATATGTAGCAAGGTTGAAGACTATGCCATGAAATTAAACATGGAAAAAACGGAAATCGACAGTCTTCTCGTACTTCCAGTGGGCGCCCACTTCCCTACACCGAGTCTAATTTGAAAATCGTTACATACCCACCCTCATTATGTTATGCGCATCCCTGAGTTCCAACTGACTCAAGCAGTCATTGCCACCGACCATGTGCACACTTCGCGAATCTGGGCTCGGGGCTCGGGGAACCCGGTGCTTTCGTGTTTCAGACCGTTACGAACTTACGAGAAACCGGAAGGAGGATGTCCGGAAAAGGGCAGGCACGCTAAAGATCAGAAGTCAAAGCGTTGAGTGATTCAGAGAGCACGATTGGGAGTTCCGGCCTCTTCGGATTTGGTCAAGAGGGTGTCAATGGTCGTCTATAGGATCTATTTATGGTGTGCACTTACATAGTCGAGCCAAGCTCTTTGTCAAATCTTTGTCACGGTCAAACCATTGACCGCTCTATCCATATGCGAGGACAATGTAACATGGATACAGCCTGAGCCACAGCCTGCCACACGCTGACCAACGACTGGTTTCTGTATATATGTTGGGGGCCTGATGACTCGGAGGCACACGAACCATCTCTCCGCATCCTCATCTTTAACAACAGAAATGCCCGAGCCTCATCGAGCCGCATCTGTACAACTTCGACTTGTACAATCTACTAATATTCCGGATCCGGCTCCGTTCGCTCGTCTTGTCGAGCGCAAGATCAACCGTGCGGTTTTAATTGACATCTCTCCGGATAGGGAAGCCATCCTTAAAACCGCGAGTATTGAAGAAATTAGGCAGAAATTGGCCATCAAGGTGATGGTATCTGCCACAGAGTGAGTGCATTTCAGCCTAAGCTCATGCCACACAGAATGCTAAACCGAGGCCGAAGACAACACTGGCTCCACCAGGTCAATCTGGGATCGGGATCGACGATTGCTCCAGAAAGCGACTATGCTGCTAGGCGTATCTTGTCATCTGGCAGAATCGAAGATGAAGCTTCTCTATACAGGATTCTGCGCCTGGATAGCCCGAAGCAACTTATATCACCTCGTCCTCTAGGCCCAACGCATATTCTTGTCGCAACGGAGGCTCCGAAAGCCTCATCTAGGCCTCGGGCGACGGGAAGTGCAGACCAGGCCGCGTCTCTCAGTTTTCTTGAAGTCCCAGTCAACGACCTTCTCTTTGCGCTCAACGTTCCTAACTTGGCGTGCAGAATTGTTGACGGAGTCGAGGTGCGACCGCTCCCCCAGCGTGTGCAGTACGAGCTACCGCGAGTTCGAATGACCATACCTCACTTGCGAACCTTTCCAGAGCTTGTCGTGTACCTTCACACCAAGGATCAAGTCGAGCTGTTCCGTAAGATGGTTCCAGAATGGGTACGCGACCTCATGGACCCTGTACCGTCCGTTGGATACATGCAGCCTGCGGCAACTGGGCGGGCGTCAAATGCGACACTGAGGTCGCAGTGGCTAACGTTGCCGGGAAAATCTAACGGGCTTCTTGGATCAGAGGATAGGCGTCTGATTGAATCTTACTTGCAGTCCAAAGCCGGTGAGCTTGCCAACATGGTTCAAGAGCGGTACGATGGGAGGCTTCTCGTGGAGGTCAAAAACAATCTCGACTTTCTTCGGAACAATCTTCTCCACCTTGGGTATTACTGCCAGGACCTTTGGTTCGAACTCGATTTGACGCGAGAGATTTTGCTTCGCTCGCTGGTTTTATATTCCAAAATGGAAAGCCGCTGACAAGCAGAGTTTCGTTTGCTTGATATTATAGAATTAGTGTGCCAGTATATCGTAGTTGACAACTCTACAGTCGTGGTCGGGAAATATATGCCATGGTCTTTTCAGCACTGCGAAGGTTCGTCGGAAGGTGTCAAAGGGAAGAGAAGGTGATACAGCGTACCTGGCCAAGCCACTCAGTCCCAAGGCTTTTGCGGCCTCCTGCCGAGCTTTCCTAGCTCCCTCTAGAGTGGGCTCTTGCAGAAGAATTGCTATTCTCCTGGTCTTGAGGAAAAGTGCAGTTGCAATCTTCGACCTAACACCAAGAGCTCCTCGTTGCTTCTCCAGCTCATTCTTCCCTTCAGGGGTCCGACGAAACTCTGCTTGCTTCTGCATCTCCGTATCCTTGACCTTAAGCCGGAGTCGCATGCCCTCGTGACTTAGTTTATGTGCCGGCGTCTGCTTCAAATAAGCATCTAAACCTCCAGCCTGGAAACGAAGTTGTTGAGTGTCGATCCCGGAGTAAACATTAAACAGAGCCGACCTTCTTAATCGTCCTCAAAGCCCTTGTTGTGACCTTGAGCTTGACTTTCTCGCCCAGAGTTTCCGAAGGTAGCCGTTTAGTCTGAACGTTGGGGAGCCATGACCGCCGTGTTTTGTGCTTGGAGAATGGGACGTTGTTGCCGTACTGTTTGGTCTTACCACCAAAGAGACCAAACTGAGCTCGTTTGAAGGGTTGGGAGAACTCCCCGAGTCGAGGGAGACTGGCGAACATCGTTGCAGACGAGAGAGCACCGCTGCCAGCGATTCCGCCAACTATTTGTCAGATCACGTGTGCCCAAGCGGTACAGTGTCGGGAGGCGCGGCGCATCAAATGATACCCGATGCTCAGTGGTTCTGTGGCAAAGCACCAATTCTCGCTCAAACACCTGAAACACAAAGATCATAGCACAGGATCTGGTCGCAGTGCTGCCTACACCAAGGCCTGTACCCAGGAACGAGAGTGGTAGTTCCAGGCATCACAGATGCTTCACCAGCAGCTTAAAGAGCGGAGAAGGCACTGCAGGTATACTAATATGCTCTGTATATGACTGATTTGGCGTCCGCCTCAATCGATCCTGCAACAGGGATGTCAGCACCTCAGAAATCTCTTCGTTGAGTGTCGAGACATTTACTTGCGGCTATTCCAGCTGATGTAAATCCTAAGGCTCCCAGGCCCTCTATCCGAACGGCTGGAGTAACAACCGACGTTGGGCCAATAACCCATAACGCCGACCTTGCGGCAGAACCTGCTACCTTCGAGTACCGTGCTAGAGACTCAACAGTAACAGCAGGAATCCATGTTGTAAGTGTACTGTGTACGATCCAGCATCCTGCAGCATCCCGAAGACGCGAACTTGGTCCGCCTTGAGACTTGATTGCATCCTTTCCACCACACTCAGGAATGCAGACTGCAGCTTTTAGTTGAGAAGGCCCAAATGCCATGAATATGTGTTTGGAATGTGAGCCTTTTGTAGTCCCTCTGTGTCGGTCGAAAAGCGAATGCGAAGGGCCGACACGCCGTCTTTCCGGCACAACCCACTACTATCTCTTACAATGGTGAAAAAAACCTCTTGCACACTGAAAAATCAGTTGAAGCACATCACAGGGAACTAGGCGGCCCTCGTCAGACTTGCGATAACCCACTCAGTATTCACAAGTCACAGTCTCTGTAGACCTGAGTCAGAGATTTTCGAAGCAAAAACAAAAACCGTTGGTGGCGAGCCTCTGCCGATAGAAATTCCCGCGAGTTGCAAAGAACAAGGCCTCCTTTGATGGTGCGTGAAACAACGATCGTGCGCAAAGTCGGGGGGGGGGGGGGGGGGGGGGGGGGGGGGGGGGGGGGGGGGGGGGGGAGCGGGGCGGGGGGGGGGGGGGGGGCGCGCGCCCGGGCGGGGGGGGGGGGCGGCGAGGAGGGCGAAGGGGATGGGGTCAGGAGCGGTGGGGAATCGGGGGTGAAGGTGAGCGGGG